>JAAWXA010000029.1:6016032-6103352 GCA_038090715.1 Florisuga fusca | reverse complement strand
GGGCTCCGCCTTGCTCACTCGGCTGGGCTCCGCTGGCAAGCGAGGGGCAAGGTGCGGCGGTGGGAGGGGGCGGCGGCGGAACGGCTTTGTTGGTTGTGAGGGGAGCGGCGCGGCGGGAAGAGCGGCGTTTCGGCAGGACCGCACCATGGTGCAGCAAGCGGAAAGTACGGAGACGGAGAGCAACCTGCCCCGGGAAGCGATGGACACAGAAGAAGGCGAGTTCATGGCTTGTAGCCCGGTGGCTTTGGACGAGAGCGATCCGGACTGGTGCAAAACGGCGTCGGGGCACATAAAGAGACCCATGAACGCGTTTATGGTGTGGTCTAAAATCGAGAGGAGAAAAATCATGGAACAGTCCCCCGACATGCACAACGCGGAGATCTCCAAGCGCCTTGGCAAGCGGTGGAAAATGCTGAAGGACAGTGAGAAGATACCTTTCATCCGGGAGGCGGAGAGGCTGCGGCTCAAGCACATGGCCGATTACCCCGACTACAAATACCGCCCCAGGAAAAAGCCCAAAATGGACCCGTCGTCCAAGCCCAATGCCAGCCAAAGTCCGGAGAAAAACGCACCCACCAGCAGCGGCGGCAGCAAAAGCGCCAAGAGCTCCAGCAAGAAGTGTAGCAAGCTGAAAGCCTCCTCCGCCACCTCGCCCCCCAAGCCGGGAGCCAAAGCCGCCCACCACGGGGACTACGCGGGGGACGAGTACGTCTTCGGTACCCTGAAGGTGAGCAGCAAGATGGTCAAGTGCGTCTTCATGGACGAGGAGGAGGATGAGGAGGAGGACGAGGACGAGCTGCAGCTGCGGATCAAGCAGGAGGCGGAGGACGAGGACGAGGATGAGGAGCCGGGACCGCAGCAGCTGCGGCGGTACAACGTGGCTAAAGTGCCGGCGAGTCCCACCTTGAGCTCCTCGGCGGAGTCCACCGAGGGGGCGAGCCTCTACGAGGAGGTGCGGGGCGGTGCCGCGGCGGCGGGCGGTGGCAGCAGACTCTACTACAGCTTCAAGAACATCACTAAACAGGGCCCGCCGCTGCCGCAGCAGCCGCCCGGCCTCTCCCCGGCCTCCTCCCGGTCCATCTCCACCTCGTCGGCCGGCAGCGAGGAGGCGGACGACCTGCTTTTCGACCTCAGCCTCAACTTCTCCCAGCACGGCCACGCCGCCGCCGAGCTGGGGGCGGGCGCCGCCGCCGGCAACCTCTCCCTCTCGCTGGTGGACAAGGACCTGGACTCCTTCAGCGAGGGTAGCCTCGGCTCCCACTTCGAGTTCCCCGACTACTGCACCCCGGAGCTGAGCGAGATGATCGCGGGCGACTGGCTGGAGGCGAACTTCTCCGACCTGGTGTTCACGTACTGAGCGGGGGCGACGGCGAGGGCGGGCAGCGAGGCAGCGGCGGAGCTGGAGCCACGCCACGCCGGTGGTGGTGATGATGATAATGATGATGATGATAAAAAAAAGTCTTGTTTTCTTTAAAAAAAAAAAAAAAATCTCGAAGTTAGTTCCGAGCCCGGGAGTTGTGATTTTAATTTTTTTTTATTTTATTTTATTTTAATTTTTATTGCATTTGGTGATCACAACAACAGCAAAGGCAAATGGGACTGGGGGAAAAAAAAGATTCAGAAGGCGCTGTTTGAAGCTTGTCGGTCTCTGATTGAAGGCTGGAAGATGGTCTGCAAAGAAGTCTTTTGGCAGCACAACTGTTACTCAAGGGGGTTTGTGGATTTTTATTTTTTTTTCCCGTGAGAGATCTTAAAGAACTGTTCTGATTTTTTTATTTTATTTTATTATTTTTTTTTTCCGAAAGGGACCATTGCAACTTTTTTTGGAGGGAGAAAACTGATGTCTTCTATGCATCCGATTCTTAACAAAGCTGCAGGGAGCTTGAAAAAATGCAGACTGTACAAACGCTTACAAATAACTGAACTGACTTAAGATCAGAGTTTACTTTTCAGATCAAATTGTTTATGGTTTTACAAATGTGATTTCTACTTGCCAACTTTTTTTTTTTTTGTAACTTGTTCCCTTATACCTCCTTGATTGAATACCAGACAGCCTAGACCTCAGTACAAAAAGGTATTGAAACATTTTTGATACATAACAGACCTCAGTCTTTTTTAAAAATTAATATATTTTCAGGCGTATTTTTGTACAGTGAAAAGGGAACATTCTTGCTGTGTTTTTTCAGTAAGACTTTTCAGGCACTTCTTCCCTTTTATTTTCTTTTATTTTCTCTGTTTTTAGCATGCAAGTTTGTTGGTACGTTACGTCCTGGTTTTAAAAGGATTAAAATTTAAAAAAAAAATAATCCTTGCATCTAAAGGCCTTGTGGTTTTAAAAAAAAAAAAAGAAACAAACACTTTTTTGTACAGCTATAGTTCAGATTTGTTCAATATTTGTAGGTAAAGATTTATTGAAAATGGTGATATAGACCTCAGAGCTGTTATCTTAGTTTAAAAGATTGTATATGTACTGTACTATAGTAGGACTTTATGTATCTCATACGCTGTGATATGTGGATGGGGCCCCAGATGGAAGGTATGAAACTGGATTCTCGATTTTAGCAAAAAAAAAAAGAAAAAAAAAAAGAAAAAGAAAAAAGGCACATAGTTTAAAAAGTTTCTCATGTTGTGCAATATAATCTAAAATACAGACCATCTGCATATTTTGTAGCAAATGATGGCAAAAGCAGACTTGTGCACTGTCAACATCATAGCCTGTTTTTTTTTTTTTTTTTTTTTTTTTTTTTTTTTTTTTAATAAATCAGCTGGAACTGATAGAAACTCGTATCGCTATTAGTGTCTGTAGAAGTCACGCTGAAGATGCGGTGTTGTCACAACTCGCCCGCGGAGGAGCGGTGGCTGTAGGCTGTGTTGTGCATGACCGTAGCTAGATGGGAAGAGTAAGGACTGCTTCTTTTCTTTGCCTTTTTTTTCACCTCCCCTCATCTTTTCCTCCAGTTTTGCTCCGCGGGGCCCCGGTGGGTGCCCGCCGGTGGCGGAGTCACCGTCGGGCGGGGCCGGGGCTCTCTCACTGCGGGCCGAACTGTATCGCCGGCAGGTTGGCTCCCCCCGGGTGTTTTCGGTTCTCCCCTGAGAGTGTCCGGGGAGGCGGGTTCCGGGCGGGGGGGCAGGTGGGGCCGGGTGCCCGCGCCCACCGCCCCCGCTGGGGACGCGGCTCCCCCCGGGTAGATTGCTCCGGCTTCTCTCCCCGCTGCGCTTTTTTCCTCTCTTTCTCTCCCCTTTTTTGACGGATTGCCTGAGCGAGACTTGACGCGGAGATGCCGGCAGTAGCGGTGCTGCAGCATCTCCTCCGCCCCAGGGCAGAGCTCGGTCCGGCGGGGTGGCCCCGGCCCCGTTCCACCGCCCCGGGAAGGGGAAGAGGGGAATGACCGAGGGGGGAAGGGGGGGTACGAGATTCTGCGGTAGGTGAGCAGACTTTGCCAGTGTGTATTTTTAAATTTTTTTAAAAAAATTTTTAACCTTAGGAGCCATCAGATTTCAGTTGTGCTCTCTGAAATAACTGCTGATGGCAATAAACAGACTCACAAGGTGGAAGCTTGTTTCTCAAGAAGTTTACCTTTTATCTGATAGGCATTGTTAATTTTTTTTTTTTTTTTTTTTTTTTTTTTTTTTTTTTTCTCCACTAATTAATGATCCAGCTGTTTACAGGGACATTTCACTGTGCTGGTATTTTGGTGGCAACCACTGCTACAGGCTTTCAGACTTGCTGAAATGAAAATCCTGCATACACATTTGTAAGGCATAATAAAACATAACATTAAAACCTGCATGCATGTTATGTTTAATCAAAGACAATTCTTAGGCATTTAAGTGGTGAGATATCTTACTTTAGGTTAGTTAAACTGGTAGTAAAATGATTAATATAATCTGATCTCTTTCTAATAATAATAATTAATAATAATAATAAAACACTCATGATTCTAAATAAAAGTTGTTTGGCCTAAATCTTTGCTATCAGAAAAGAGATATAGCATATCCGGGAACTCAAATTTATGTCTTGCATTGTGATAATTCTTTATGAGAAACTGTGTTTTAAAACAAACTTAATTACAATATACAAGGTATCCTTGGCAATGGATAGTCCTCAATAAAACAGAGTTTCTTGAATTTTCAGTTTTTGGTCTCAAGTGATTAGTGTGTTCTCCATGTAATAACTTAGAAATCAGATTGTAAACAAATGACATTTATCTCTTCTAAGGCAAAAGAGTGAAAGAAAATAGATACACTGAAGTGCTCTAGCCTAGCCATTCGCTATCCTGCTATCGAAAGTCCATTTTTTGAGCTAGGGTGATGGAGTAAGTTGATCAGGTTCTAAGTCTTAAAACTGAGCCAAAATTCTCTTAGTAATTCTTTAAGCTATCATGAGAGTATGGGGACTTGTTCTTCCAGTCCCCTTCTTCTGATATGCATCCTTGTTTATTAAAGTGATAATAGGCAGTGTCATTAAACATTTGTGCTTTACAGATGTTCAATGAGTTATAAATGATTATGGTTAAATATGGGCTGCATTTAGTTTGCATTGTAATAAGGTCTGTGTCTCAGCCTGTAAAAGTTTTGACTTGCACATATTTTTGGAAGATGTTTTTAAAATCGCCATTTAAAATATTATTCAAGGATAATTGATTTAAAGGATCCATGTATAGAGCAGTCAGGCATATTTTAAAAGAGCAACAGGTCTACTTTAGTCAAATAATATAATACCCACTCAGTAGTATATCTTTTCTTCTTGATGGGAGTTATACAGTACTATTATCAGAAGAATATTTTGAGTGAAGGTATATAGGGCAGGGAGATGATTTTTGTCCAGACAGATGAGTTTCTTTTATTTCAGAGTTTATTGTTGCATATTGCTCAAGGAAAAATTAGGTAGTGTTCTGTTTAAGCCACTACACTGTTAGGGCTGAAGTCTGATGCTGTTGAATGCCTAAGCTCCTGCTGATCTCAGTAAGAGTAGAAAGCAATCTCCTAATCATGAAAAATGTCATCTGCTAAGCTACTCTCATATTTTTTGCTTTTGCCATCTCTAATAATATTCATACCTTCTGTTTCACTTTCATTTTTTTAGTGTACATAGGAATCCTTGTTGACATGCTAGAGCAGTCTTGTTACAGGCTTAGTATCTCCTGTGGCCTTTTTTACCACATTCTTTGAATTTGTCTCTTAACAATACTTCTCTAAGTGTGACAGGGCTCAGTGAAGGGAGAAAAATGAGCTTTTTTTGTGTGGAAAGATAATTTGGTTGGTAACACTGAGGATGTCAGCTCATAAAACCTGTCAGACATGATGATTCTTTTTAAAGTGAATATTTTTTAAAACTTCCCATTTTTCTCCTGTTGTGTTTTTTTTTTTTTTTTTTTACTGTGTTTTTCTTCTCTTCCTTTTAAGAGAACCACAACTAAGAAATAATTTTCCTTTCAGTGCAGTCTTTGTGATACACTCATTCCAAGCATCCTTTAAGTGCTACTTGCTCTTAAGGCATTCACTGTCATTCAGATGAAACTTGTTCAAGTCTATTGAATGTGATTTGCATGCGTGCAGTCTGATCCTTCCCTCATGCCTGTTTGAGGAATGTGCAACTCTGTTGTTACACCAAGGTGAAACTGGTCAAAGTCAGGGCCATATAATTTTTAGATGTTTAATATTCAACACAATTCATGAAATTCCTTTTTACATCTTCACAGCTGTTGCCTAGTAAGGCCTTAAACCTGCACTGGTTAAAAAATAAAATAAAAAAAATTCCCACTGAGCTTAATGGGAGTTTTTGCCTCAAGGGCTGCTGGCAGGATAGGTGTCTTAGTTCCTCCTAACCTTCATTTTTAAGCATGGCCAGGAAAAAAACAAACAAAAACTTAAGACAATGAGTTGCCTTACATTTCCCCTACTATCCAATTGTATTCCTTTGATTTGTTTCCTTTCCCCTCACCCACATCGAAGGCTGTGATTGTTTTTATTTTTCTTAATTTTTTTGCACACTACCTATACCAATTAACTGCCTAATTAGTTTTATCTTCTCTACATGGATGCAGTGAATTTGTAAGAGAATTTCACAAGCAAGTAGTTTTTTAGTGAGTTTAAAGTAAATAGAGTTTTAAAGACCTATTTTTATATTCAATATAAAGCACAAATGTGCAGAAAGTGTAGAATGACTTACAAAAAGGGAAACAAAAGTTCATAATATTTCATGTATAAAAGTAATACCTTCTTTGGGTTGAGATTCTCTTAGAAAACCCAATACTTATGCCAGTGCAAAGATAGGAATATTTTAAAAACTCTTAGAAAATTGTGATTGACAGCAATTTCAAAGGAATGACTTCTGTAGATACAAGGAGACCCCTAAAGCAATATGGATAAGAAGGGGTGAATGGTTTTCAATGATGAACAACAACCTGGAAGTGTGAGAATGGAGGTTTCAATCCTTATTAATTAATCAAATTTCTTCTTTTGTGGTTAGCTGAAACATCTGGGTTTTCTGTGAAGTGCAATCTTGCAGGATGAAAAAAGCGCAAGGGTGCCAAACTTCTAAGACTTGCGAATACACAGAAGCAAGTTTGATTTAGAATTACGTGTTATTAATTAGGGCTTTAGATTTTGGTAATTCTCACTTCCAAGAAAATCAAGAGACCAATTTACTGCTTGAAGAAATTTGATCAAATAATAATGATTAATCCAGGAACTCCCATTGTCACAATTTGTTTTTGTTTCCATCGTCCTGCTTATCTCCAAAACCAACTTGCCTCAACTCCTGGCGAAGCCAGGGAGAAGAGTTATATGCCATTGTTAGTTCATTTACAATTTGTATCTGGTTTTGCTCTTGTACATATGTTGGCGTTTTGGAGTCTACATAAATGCTGTGATACTTTCTTTCTTCTTTCCTTTAATTTTTTTGGTGGGCTGTTTTAAAATGGAGGCCTGTTTTCCAGTGTGGGACTTTTGATGGTTACAACATTTCAATGATGTTGCATGATGGCCACAGGTGGGGGAAATTGAATGTTTTAGAGCAGTTTTTCAAGCATGACACTTTTAAAGTATGTAATTTCAAAGACTTTTCAAGGCCACATGAAATTAGTTTTCATAGCCACTCCAGGTCTTGGGGGGAAAAGCTGAAAAGTACTTTTGTTTAGAAGTCTGAGTGATGGTGGGGGGGAAACCTTTTCTTGAGGTTTTTGCATGCCAGTGCACGGCCTATTGCTGTGAGAGAAGGAAGATGGTAAGGCTGCTTGAGGCAATGCACTGGAGGACAAAGTGTTTTCTAGCACTAGAAAAAGAAAATGCATGGCAAAGTTTTGTCTTCTAGTAGACTATATAGCATGCAGAGTTTAGTATGTGTCTAAACAGTGTATGACATTGCTGTATCAAAGTTGTAAAATTAAGCATTATTTATTGAAAACTATGTATTTTTTTTGTAAAAACCTGATCACCTAGAGGATTAATATCAGTGACTTGTGCTAGTGCTACAAACTTAACCAGCTTCTTTACTACAGTACTTGATATGCAGTGTTAATGCTCAGGGTTGAAACCAGTCCACTCCAATGTCTTTTTTTTGCAAGAGTTTTTAAATAAAGGAACAACATAATGCAATTGTTCAAAAGACTCTAATAAAATTGTGTGATCAATCTTCCTAAGTGTTTTTATGTGGAGTTTTTTTTCCAGTGTTGCATTTGGTAAATGCAGTTCAGCTATTATAGTGAATCCACTCTTCATTCTGTGGGCACCCAAAGCTGAAAGTCAATGGGAAAGTTGTATCTTTCAAAAAACCCTCAACAGATGCTTATGGTCAAGGTAATATTTACAGAGGCACACCTGAGAGACACTGAACCTGAGAATGAGACAATTAACTTCCTTTTTTTTTTTTTCTGGTTAAGACTGGATAATACAAGAAAGTATTTTATGATAAGCATTTTAGATATTGTTTTAAAGTTGACCATGAAAGAAATAAGATGGATTATATGCCAGCAAATCACATTTATCTCTGTATCTTTTTTTACAAACAATTTACCATCTAAATGTATTTTGGCATAGGAAAAAAAACATTCTGTATTAAGATTCTAGTTATGATAATGTTTTTATGAGAAACCTGTAATCAATTCTTGGAACTATAAAAAAGGTGTTTTTAATGTGTTTATGTGGTGAAAGTTTGTTGTATATTAAATATTGTTTTATAGAAATAATGGAATTACATTGTTAAAAATTTGGAATTTGCAATTAACAAAATCCATCTATTGCTGAAATTAACCTTCTAGAGCTCCTGCCTGCAGGCATATTCCCATATTTCTAAAAGTATACGAAGCACATCTCTATCTTGCTCGTATTAAATGTCTACTGTTGCAAGTTTTGATAGGGATGAAAATATCAACTGATTGTACCTTGCTTCCCACTGGGGGGTTGTTGGTTACTCCAAATATCTGGAAGATAGTAGAAACATTTTAATCAACTTCAGCTGTAGCTGGTAAAAGTATTTAAACCTGGGAAGAGTCAATTCACCTATTCAAAGGTTCCAGATAGTTTTGTATGACTCTCAGATACAGCTCTTCCCACTCTTCCTGTTCTTTCCTTATCCCAAAAAGTTTAGCTGAGATGCTTCTTTCTGAAAAACAAACAAACAAAAAAAGCCAACCAACCAAATAAACCCAACCCAAAACAACAAACAAAAAACCAAACACAACACTTGTTGAATGACAAGTAATGATTTCTGTTTAACTTTCCAAACCTATTGATGACACTGGAAGCAATCTATATAATTTCAAAAACCTGTTGTAGTAGTATTATTTTGTGTGAATGGAGATGTATAACTGATGTTAAGTAAGAATGTGACATGCCATAGTAAAAATAGGAAGTTTAAGATGGTCATTGTAAATCAGTGAAATAAAGTCTTTATACACAGCCATCATACCACTATCCTTTCTGTACACACAAAAGTTTCAAAAAACATTTTTAAGGTATTTTAGAGAGTTTTGAAGCAATGCATTGAGGGTATTCCATGGTGTTTTGTTTTAATTCCCAGAGAGTGTTTATTCAAGTCCCACTATATATAAGCAAAGACAAATTAGAAATCTTATAGAGCAAACCCAAGTCATCTACATACAATCTCCAATATCTCTAGCTGAAGCCTTCTCTTTGGTTCCTCTTTAGTAACAAGTGTCATTACTGCATTGGAAAGCTGAGTTTCAGTTCTGCTGTATCAAGTATTATTATTGCCAGAGGGTATGACACATTGGGAATCTTTTCTACTGAGTGTTTGAAAGTGTTTCTGGAATGAAAAACCTCAGGTTATCACATCTTAAAACTGCCATTATGGTGGTATTGTGTGGCCTGGCAGCTGGCTTAGTTTTATATGAAAGAAAGGGTAGAATCGAGTGTTTGGGGTAAAGAAGAAAAACATTTACTTGACATTTCAGTTTAATTAATAATATATTCTCAAGTTTGAATGTGAGGTTTAACCCTTGAAGGTATGTGTGAAAATATGGAGTGTAAGTAACACAGACCCATGCAGATACCCACACATTTCCTTTAGTGCAGAGTTAACACAAACACGTCTATGGAGTTGTGTTCTCATTAAAACGCTTGCTGAATTGACCACTCTAAATGGCTGGAATGTAGCATCCATCAAAAGCTACACTTTAAGGTCATGAGAACTTCAGAAGATTTTCATATGTTGGACTTTAAGTGTTACCCTGGAGTTTTGTAAATTTTAAGAGAAGCTTTTCATAGCCTATTAACATTTTGGTAGAATAATAAAAGAAAACCACAAACCTACAAGTATCTCCAGCTATAGAAATGACAATTCCTGTGACAGTTCTCATTGTAGTCAGAGTAAAAGGATCTTTGCCCTTTCCCTAGAAATATGACGTTTACATTTATTGGCATTACTCTGACATTTACATAAGCTGAAGAGTTTATGATAAATCACTTTTCCTAGAACTCTATTAATTACTTTTAAATATGATTATTATCTTCAATCAAAATTGACTGATAGGTATACTTTAAAATGCAAGTCTTATTTTCTCAAATGATAATGTTAACAAATACTAAGGGGAGCAGGGGTCATAAGCATGCAAGAACAATAGGCAGTCCAAGAAATGCAAAATGAAAAATAATTAAATCATTCGATCTCTGTTATAATTGTTCCATTAAATTTCATCTTAATGTGGCATTTTGACATTTCATATGCATTAGTTTGCTTTCTCTAACGCACCAAATGACCATTGAGTTAAAACTGCAATAAATTGAGTTCAGAATCTGTTTCTCAAGTCAGTGCTATAACTAAGAACTTCTCTTTTTCTGTCTAATATTTTATAGAGTAGCTTACATTTGTACCTAGCCTTTACTTGATGAGACTTAATACATCTGCATAATCTTATTGTAGTAATATTCCTTACATCTCTGTAAAGCCTGTCTTTCATTCACCTAATTTCATTCACCTTGTTCATTCAGTTTTAGCACTCATCCCTTCAGAGATCAGACCTAAACTACTCCCCTGACAGTAGCACTGCTGCACATTGCCTTTCGTTTTCTTTTCAAGGGTAGAAAAAGGTTAGAAAATCACTGAGTAGTGGCTGCCTTCCACCTATTTATGTCCTTGGAAACTCCTACTACTGTCCCTTTTTTAGGTTCTGAACAGCCACAGCCTAAAACCAGCTTTGCTTTCCTCAGCTGTATGTGGTCATTCATCAGCTGTGGGTTATCAAAACCAATAGTTCTGCAGGCAGAAAGATTCATCTGAAGTCAACTACATTTATGAAAACTGTCTACTTAAACTGTTAAAACCATCTGTCCTGATTTTGCCTGATGTTGATGTGAATTGCTCCATAAACAGAATAGTGGGGTATTAGTGCCTGTAAAAGGGGAAATAACAACAGCAAAAATAACACCTACCAGAGAACTGCTTGTTTGAAATGTGAATCTGTATGTGGCCATGAAGACCAGAGTCTTCTCCAGCCCCAAAAAAGAGCTTTTGTGACAAGATATTTTTGTATATTTTCACTATATTGTCGGTCAGACAGAAAAAAATTGCATTTTTTCACAAATGTATTAAGCGTTTGGAAGAAAAAAATATATATATACAAAGTAAAATACAGTTGCCAAGTATTTGTTATAACACTTAAAACACTTGAGAAAGAAGAACGTGGGAAAAATGCGTTTGCAACTCTATTAAGATCCTTTTTTTTTAATATACTGACAGGAAAACATGTATGGTAAAGTGATGCAGTGCCTAGAAGTTAGGCACCTGGCCTAACTGAGGCCGCTGGCCATCCCCGGTAGATTTCTGAATTCAGATTTTGTGCTTGGTGAGGAGCTGCCTCCAGCTTAACTGTAAAAATGGGATGTGTTTGGTGTCTCTGTCTTAGGATTTTGCAGCAGGCATCTTTGTCCACTCAAGACTTCATGCAAATTTATAGTTTTATTCTGATGACAGATGACAAACTCTTTCCGCTGATATGGTAATCCTACGGGTAGAGCATTTGCTCAGGAAATAGAAAGCACAGGGAAGAGATAGAAAGCACATCTAGACCAAAAGATTAACACAGAGTCAGCACAGAGTCCAGGCACTGGAACTCAGCTGTCTGTATTGTTACATTGTTAGAAAAGAAACCCTGACAAGATTTTGGCTGGTGAATGCTAGCACTCATCCAAAAAATCACTGGAACAATTTGGAAATTAGCATGGGCCAAAGATCATTCCCAATAGGCAGTTTGGATTCAGCCACTCTGTTTTGGAAAGCAAGAGAGTTTAATAGCATAGATGTGGCTAGACCATGCCAGCTGGCCTCAGATCCGGGGAACAGACCTTGGTTTCATTTACTAGCATACATGTAGCTACAAGTTATAAATTCTACTTCTGCAGGACTTTGACCATTAAGTCCATATAATTTCTGAAAATACCCTAGCCCCTATCTGTGAAGTAGTCTTTGAGAGCATCTTTCACCACTGGAATGCAAAAGTGATGAGACCAAAGGCAAAGAAAACAGGAATTTGCCCTAAAACCTTTCCTGGTCTGTTACTGAACCACACTGCTTCTTGTTATGTACGGTGTCAGTCCTACAGCCATTGCAATCCTCTTTACATGGGGGCTCATCTCTAGCAGGACAACTACAGGAGAAGATTATGGCTGCAATTTTTTTTAAACCTGGGAAATTTCTTCTAGAATTTGGGAGGGGGAGAGTGCTCCACTTAATAAAAATTCTAGCAATTTACACTGCAGTGTATTCACTCCTGAGAATCCAAAAGCACTTAACAAATACTGTTGCCCAATTTTTTCTATCCTTGTAGTCAAAACACCTACTGAAATCAATTGTAGAATCACTTCTATTGAATCTCCTCCAACTGCAGAGCTGAGTGAGAATTTTATATGTTGAACAGCTGTAGAACTGGAAACTTAAAATTGCTATTTAAATTATATATAAGAATCATACCGTGTATGTTCTTCTAGCACTCTCACAGTTAGTTTAGACAATATTTTCATAAACTGCACTCTTAGGAAAAGAAATCTATCAATCTGATAAGATAAGAGAGAATCATTAAGTATTGTTCCTGCTAAAATATTAATATAATTTAGTAAAATTGATGTAGTGTCCTGAGAAGGGAATGCTCCCTTGGTCCACACAACAGTGTTACTGTCTAACCTCAGTGATTACCAAATCACAAAAGTCCCTGCTTCGCACATGGTTGATTTTTTAAATTTCTTTTTCCAATGCTAAAGGTAAGAGATGAAACTAAAGCTAGAAGAACAGAGGATAAAAATTTCAGACTCAGTTGGATTATACTAGAACTGAAAAACAGTGGTACATCTGCAATGCACCAGATCCTGGTGTCTTTTCTGATGTTCAATGGTTTCTTGCTCCATGCCTGTTCCACCAGTGTATCTACTTTGCCCAAAACAAACATCATCTAAGTTTGAACTTAGACACAGATTCCCCTGTGGTTAGTGAGAAAACCAGTGTTGGGTAGGTTTGACTTGGGGAAAGATGAGAAAAAACAACATAGTTAAAAGAGAAAGGCAAGACACGCAGTTTGCTTACAGAGTTGCCCACTGAGCTCTATAATCTGTTTTTTTAGCACCTACATTTCTAAAGTGCCCTGAACACTGGGGAGTTGCATCTGCTCCTACACTTGTCAGGATCAGTCCTACTTTATTGGCATTTTTGAGAAATGAAGGTGTCCATGGCACCAGCCAGCAGAATGTGTTGTGGCTGCTTGATGTCATCCCTGACTTAATATGGGACACATGGCAGCCCCAGGTTCCACCAGTATCTCCTGGTGAGACAGCTGGCCCTAAAGGGAGGACATGATATCACTGGAAGTTAAAGCTGGGTTCTACAAGGGATGAGGAGGATAGGGATATGCAATCTCACATCCATGCTGACATTAGTAGGCAACTCCTCTCCTAAACCCCTGGAGGTGCTGGGAGGGCTGTGTCTCCAAACTGCACTTCTGGAGAATTCGACCTCGAGCCTCAGGGAAATTCTGCATTTTCTTTATTCACCATTTCACAAGGAAATCTATTTATGAAAACTGATGAAAAATAAGTGTGACATATTTTGGGGGTGCAAGTAAGCTTTCTACAGTTTACTTGGATTCCTCTGATCAGTTACCTGACAAAAAAAGTTAGAACAGCAGCATATTTCTTCCACTGTATCCTAAAGAATTCAATTAATGTGAAAATACCTTTCTCCAGTCACACCCAGAAAGTCACTTTGTGTGAAATTGGAGACCATATCTATTGAATAATGACCTGACATTGAATGAAGATTCCCACTACTGTAGGATTAGTAAGCTTAACCATTAGCAAGTTTCACAAAATGCTAATAAAATATTTATTTGGCTATTACTTTTCTTGACCTATTAGTTGAGTTCACTAATGGATTCAAGCTTCCCAGACAGAAATGTATACATTTATCTGAAGCTTAGCTAGTTGTTTTCCTTAGTGATGATGATAATTGAGATTTTCTCTCACATATATTTTTGCTTTATAAAATTAGAGAAGTGTGTGTATATATTTTTCTATAAACATATGAATTGCTATGAATATATAAGAAGTAAAACACTAATCAATCTGAACTGAAATGTTTTCAGGCATGGAAGATACAAAAGAGATACTCATCAGTTTGTTCAACAACAATTTGTTTAGGATATTGTATTAAAAATAAAAAACTACTTACTGTATACCTAATATTACATACTCACTGAGTTATTCCAGGATATTTTTTCTCTGTCTGAAATTCTCCTTTAAAAATTGTTTAATGCATCTTGATTCTGAGAGTGTCCTTTATGTATAAATCACTCTAATTCATATCAATGTCATTGTTGCATGTAAAAGACCTGGGTTGTTTGAGCAGATATATGTGAAAAAGAATTTTTGAGAAAAGATTCCTAGAATTCAGAATTCTTGTCCTTTGTGGGAACCATAGAACAGCTATTTGACATGCCATGTGTCAATTTATAAGTTGTATATAATTATAATATAAAAGACATTTCCAGTTCACTTTATATGAACTGTTGTTTAAAGCAGGCACTTTGTCCCAGCTATATGTGGTGTATTTATATGTTGAAACTGCAGAATAAATTCATTTTGAGTCCAGAAGTTTTTACAAGCCTTGAAACTGAGGCAATATCTGCTAAGGACTGGCAAGGTGGCAACAAAATAAATGTTTTCTCCAAGGGAAACCATCATTTATCTGCAAAGGGCTAGATACCAAATCCCAGATCACAAGAGTTAGCAGGGACTGGAAATTCTCCTTGCCTCCCAAGAGGTGTTTGTAACCTCCTCAGTTCAGCTGGGAGGCTAATGCAGGGGATGGATTCCCCAGCATATTGTGGAGAAATAGATTGCCTGAAAAATCAGGAAGATACTCCAATTGTTTTGGTTTGGTTCTTTTTTGTTTGGTTTTTTTTTAGTGTGTTTGGTTTTTTTTTCCTCCTGGTAACTTTTCAATGTGTTTCAAAGTTTTAAATGTTTCAGATATGTAACAAATAGAGCAAGGAAAGTAAAGTTTAAAATGTAACCACTGACCTCTTACTGAAAAAAGCAGATTGATACTTACCAATCACCCTTTTCATCCTCTTTTCCTTTGGGAAAGAGGCAAAAGGAAATTCTGTGGGCTTTTATGGTTGTTCATCTTCTTAATTTTTGTTTTGCTTTGTTTTTGGTTTTTGCTTGTTTCTTGTTTTTTGGTTTGTTTTTTTGTTGTTTTTTTGTTTGTTTGGGTTTTTTTGCTACCAGTTTTTTTTTTTCATGCTATCACCATTTCACCTTGGATTGATTAACCTCTCCAAAGCTGTGTTAGCCATCCAGCATGTAGGGTACTTCTGGAATATGTTTCAAAGAAGGCTGAAGTGAATGACACAACCAGAATACAACCAGAATAGTTTGTCTGCTATCTGAAATGTCAGTAATAGAGAAAACAAACTCGAACAGGAATCTGTAATTTTCCTCTCTTTTTCTGTAAATGTGTATTTTTTAATAGATGACTCAGTGACAACTGAAAAATAATGTTTACAAACTACTTGCATTATCTAAGAGGAATGAGAAATAGTAGAAGGTGAGACATATTGCTGCCTTTTCCCCTGGGGTGTAGCATGTGTAATACATGAGAAAGATGACATCACCCAGAGAAGCAACTAGATTCACAGACATACTATAAATAAATCATTCAACAAAATGAAGAACCAGTAGAAGGAGCAGTCAGAGTCATATTCTTAAACATGCATTATTTACTCAATAATCTGGATCATCTCCTACAGTCTTTCAGTCTTTCTAGCTTCACAGGTAAGGGCAACAAGCACTATCATCTGAAAAACAAACACCCCCACTCCCACCCTTCTTATTTGTAATTCTTCCTTTACTCTTATAGCTAATGTACACAATGAAGTTAAATAAATCAAACTTTATACAGTTATTTTCAAATATAATTTCTATAGAACTGTATGTGACCATGGTCTTGTTTTATTTTGTTTTGTTTTTAAATACAAGATGGAGATACTCCTCTTGTCCCAAAAGACATGGAATAATTTATGGGCTGTATGGACTTGGTGCACAGAAGCGGAGCGTGGCTGGGCTGCAGAGGTCCAAGAGGGAGGTTTCACCATCTCCAACCTCCCAGGCCACAGGGCAAGCTTCAGGAAATCAGCCTTCCCTTTGGTAAATATTGTCCTGAGACTGCCCTCAAGAGTCTCTTCAGGATTTAGATATGTGCATCTCTTGGATTTTCCAGATTTGGGGTGACATTCAGACTGTCTACACCCAACCCTCATGAGAAGGTTAAATGCTTTGGGTACCAGGCCATTCAGCCATGATCACTGTGGGTATTAGAAACCCACAGTGGCACAGAAGGTTCCCTCAACACCACTCAGGAGCCATGCAAGGTGCTCAGCTTTGGCTGAGAGAACATCGGTGAAAGCAGGCATCTGGGTTTTCTGGTAACCCAGAAATGTTAAAAAAGCGGGGTCAGCTGTGTCACTACGTTTAGCCCAAAGTTACATCATTCATATAGTTCCTTCCTGGCAAGATAGATTTTCTAGGTGAGAACTCTGCCTCTGGTGCCTTTCTCAGGCTGCAGCTCTTCAGGAGCCTCTGGAGGTGCTCTGGGAGCTGGGGCAGATTCTCTTCCCTATTGCCAGAACAGAGCCATCAGCACTGAGCAGAAGAATCAAGAGGGAAAGACAAAGCAAAAAATACGTGTGGCAATATTTACTGTTCTACAGTTATTTGTATAAGTCATGGCAGCATCAAAGAAATGTGTCTTCCTCTTGTGGTACAGGGTGATAAGATTCCTGTTTAAATTTAGTGCCTTGGGGAAGTGCGTTCAGAGCCGAGGCCTCTGAGAATGCTGTCTCCTTCACAAATGAGCTGCACTGCTATTTACAGCCCCTGATTGAGTGCCAGAAACTGCAAACTGGTAAAAGTAAAGATAAATCTGGGTATGCAATTTGTCGAATTGGAACCTTGTAGGCTCCTTTTGAGTTGGTCTGTGGACCCTAGTCCTCGTGAAGATTTATGTTATTTTAGAAAAAT
The DNA here is from genome assembly GCA_038090715.1 of Florisuga fusca. Classification (NCBI taxonomy): domain Eukaryota; kingdom Metazoa; phylum Chordata; class Aves; order Apodiformes; family Trochilidae; genus Florisuga; species Florisuga fusca. Next base: position 6,086,324 of record JAAWXA010000029.1, on the reverse strand, counting down.
ACCTGAAAAATTAAACAAGTGGAAATTTTATTTTTTATTTTTAACTTCATAGTCCACAAAGTGCATTTTTCTTTACATCGTTTCATATCCGACCTTTCTTTGCCCTATCAGCTTTCCCTTTTCTACAAGACATGCATTAAAAATTTTGAACTAAGCTCTCCAGTTTTCCTTATTACTCATNAGCATGTAGGGTACTTCTGGAATGTGTTTCAAAGAAGGCTGAAGTGAATGACACAACCAGAATACAACCAGAATAGTTTGTCTGCTATCTGAAATGTCAGTAATAGAGAAAACAAACTCGAACAGGAATCTGTAATTTTCCTCTCTTTTTCTGTAAATGTGTATTTTTTAATAGATGACTCAGTGACAACTGAAAAATAATGTTTACAAACTACTTGCATTATCTAAGAGGAATGAGAAATAGTAGAAGGTGAGACATATTGCTGCCTTTTCCCCTGGGGTGTAGCATGTGTAATACATGAGAAAGATGACATCACCCAGAGAAGCAACTAGATTCACAGACATACTATAAATAAATCATTCAACAAAATGAAGAACCAGTAGAAGGAGCAGTCAGAGTCATATTCTTAAACATGCATTATTTACTCAATAATCTGGATCATCTCCTACAGTCTTTCAGTCTTTCTAGCTTCACAGGTAAGGGCAACAAGCACTGTCATCTGAAAAACAAACACCCCCACTCCCACTTCTCTTATTTGTAATTCTTCCTTTACTTTTATAGCTAATGTACACAATGAAGTTAAATAAATCAAATTCTATGCAGTTATTTTCAAATATAATTTCTATAGAGCTCTATGTGACCATGGTCTTGTTTTATTTTGTTTTGTTTTTAAATACAAGATGGAGATACTCCTCTTGTCCCAAAAGACATGGAATAATTTACGGGCTGTAAGGACTTGGTGCACAGAAGTGGAGTGTGGCTGGGCTGCAGAGGTCCAAGAGGGAGGTTTCACCATCTCCAACCTCCCAGGCCACAGGGCAAGCTTCAGGAAATCAGCCTTCCCTTTTGGTAAATACTGTCCTGAGACTGCCCTCAAGAGTCTCTTCAGGATTTAGATATGTGCATCTCTTGGATTTTCCAGATTTGGGGTGACATTCAGACTGTCTACACCCAACCCTCATGAGAAGGGTAAATGCTTTTGGTACCAGGCCATTCAGCCATGATCACTGTGGGTATTAGAAACCCACAGTGGCACAGAAGGTTCCCTCAGTGAAAGCAGGCATCTGGGTTTTCTGGTAACCCAGAAATGTTAAAAAAGCGGGGTCAGCTGTGTCACTACGTTTAGCCCAAAGTTACATCATTCATATAGTTCCTTCCTGGCAAGATAGATTTTCTAGGTGAGAACTCTGCCTCTGGTGCCTTTCTCAGGCTGCAGCTCTTCAGGAGCCTCTGGAGGTGCTCTGGGAGCTGGGGCAGATTCTCTTCCCTATTGCCAGAACAGAGCCATCAGCACTGAGCAGAAGAATCAAGAGGGAAAGACAAAGCAAAAAATACGTGTGGCAATATTTACTGTTCTACAGTTATTTGTATAAGTCATGGCAGCATCAAAGAAATGTGTCTTCCTCTTGTGGTACAGGGTGATAAGATTCCTGTTTAAATTTAGTGCCTTGGGGAAGTACATTCAGAGCCGAGGCCTCTGAGAATGCTGTCTCCTTCACAAATGAGCTGCACTGCTATTTACAGCCCCTGATTGAGTGCCAGAAACTGCAAACTGGTAAAAGTAAAGATAAATCTGGGTATGCAATTTGTCGAATTGGAACCTTGTAGGCTCCTTTTGAGTTGGTCTGTGGACCCTAGTCCTCGTGAAGATTTATGTTATTTTAGAAAAATACCTGAAAAATTAAACAAGTGGAAATTTTATTTTTTATTTTTAACTTCGTAGTCCACAAAGTGCATTTTTCTTTACATCGTTTCATATCCGACCTTTCTTTGCCCTATCAGCTTTCCCTTTTCTACAAGACATGCATTAAAAATTTTGAACTAAGCTCTCCAGTTTTCCTTATTACTCATTTTTTTTTCATTTTGCTTTCTTTCACCTCTGTAAATTAAGAAACTTCTCTAGTTCTGGAAAAATGTAGCAGTAAACTGAAATTTTATAACTCTCTTTGTTACATTTTAATAGCACTTTCACCTTTTTGAAAAATTACAGAGTGACAAAGTTACTGAGTTACATTGTACTTATTTTTGTCTCTACTTTTTTCAAAGTTAAGGAAGTTTTGAAAAGTTATAGAATATCAGAAGAAAAATGAAAAAAAAAAAAAGTGAGAAAACATCCCTGATCCTTTTGATTCATTCATTAATTCATTCAGGATAAAAATGAAATAAATAAAGTAAAATTAAATAGAATAGGAGAAAGGGGGAAAACAAAAATATTTTTAAAAGAATCTAGACAAATAATAGCATAATAACACTACAAATGTTTTATTTTAAGGAGTAGGCTTTTTCACTGTAAAATATTTAAATGAAAGTATTTGTCCAGTTTTACTGGTTTTACTTAACAATAATGAAAATAAATGTGAAACTGACATAAAAGTGGAACGCCATTATTTCTAAGGGAAAATAAAAACAACAAGAAAAATGAGGAGAATAGTAACATTTTTTAAAATTCAAGGTGAAATGCATATATAGAAGAAATGACAAAGACTGAAAGAGCAGCTTACAAGGAAGAAATTCCCTGATGACAACTGTAGAAAGAACAAAAATAAAGATATTTGGAGACAGTGTGCCAGCAGGAGAAGGATGAAGGCAAGGAATTTGTGTGATCTCTCTGGAGAAATCCTGGTTATATGAACTTACATATGGCTCTCTGAAGGTACAGGAAATTCATGCTAAAGCAAAGAATCCTTCTTCTACAAGGTCCCCAGTAGTCTGCAGAGAAAATTAGAACAAATCTGATCTTGGTAGATTTCAGAGCTCACATGAATCGAAGGTATAGAAAAATCAAAGAAATGTATCTTACCACTTACCTGGCGCCACTGTGTGGAAACACCATATAGGTTAAAAAAAATAACATACTTAATAGAGCCTCTTCCACAAGGGGTATCATGAAAAGTGATAGTAGTGATAGAAATGATGTAAGAGTTGATGTCCTTCCTCTTCATCCTGCACACTTTTATCCTGCTGTCCTTTCACTGAGTTGGACAGAGCAAAGATGGAAGTGGGTGCTTCCTACACAATCAGCATCATGGCCTACAGCAGGAAGGAAAAGGCTAGAAAGGAAAGGATGAAGACACGTGAGAAGTGGAATAATACTAATGTGACCTTCATGCTCTTCCTGTGCTCAGGATACTCCAAGCACTTCAGCCAATGGATCCTAACACAGTCTGGGGTTTGGTGGGGAATAGAGAGGTATGAGCACCCCCTCTTCATGGCAGTGTCCCTGTGAGGTTTAGAAGACATGGTGTGTATGTTAGGGCAACGATTCCTAAGCTCTTTGTTTGTTGGGGGGCTTTTTGATTTTTTGGTTTTGTTTGGTTTGGTGTGGGGTTTTTTTGTTTTTTTGGTTTTTTGGATTGTTTTTGTTTGTTTGTTTTGGGGGTTTTTTTGGCACCCACCACTCTTCCCACTCCCTATCACATTCCATGGGGCTCATGAACCTACTAAGCCTAATTGCTCACAGTTTGGGAAGTGGAATTGCCTCTAGTTTGGGAATCACTGACTTGGGCAGACATAAACATTGTTATTGTGTCATACTCAAGAAAAGGACCTTATCTACCTATTCTGGGATAAATTATGGATCTAGGGAAAAATTAATTCTTTTGCCTGATCATTTACACTATGCACATGTCCTGCATATATGTTACATACGAACAATTCGCATTCTACTTGAGGTGTGAACCATTTGTGGATCTCTCTACTAGGTATGCCATTCATAAAAACCATGTAAATCCTTGGGAAAATTTAATGTTAGAATGATAATGATTAATTTTAAATAATTCAGAAAATATAAAGTGGAGGAAGAATTGCTTCACAAGGAAAGAGGTGAACAAATCTAGATATATTTAGATTGACTAAATGAGACTTAAGTATGGTGACAGATCACAATTATTAGCAAAATGGAAATACCATGACTGAAAGGAATGGTTTATTTTGGCACAAGGATTATAAGTAAGCATGACAGGATGAAACTTAACACCAGTCCTGTCAACCTACGAGATGAAGGGAGCTCCACAGCTATTTCTATTAAAAGCTGGGTTTGACAGAGAACTATTCTTAGAGAACATTCTCTACTGGCATGAACCATGTCCAAATACATCTCTCTTTGCTTCAGTTTCAACAGTTCAAGTTAAAAAATATTAGCATATTTCTTCAATACTATGTGCATTAATAAAGTACTGTATGGTAGTATGAATGACATTGAATGGTCTATTTAAGAATTTTATATGACTACTTTTATTCTGAGATTTAGCAAACCAAAGAGTGGTAACAAACTTGACAAAGCTATCAGAAACATTTGCTAACAATTTTCTAAGAGCAGATGAAGAGATGCTGGGGTTCAGGATTGCTAGTGAGATTCCCTGTGGTTTCCAGTGATCTCACAGTAAGAGTAAGTAGTATTTAAATTCTAAATGGAGTACTGGTGGAAGTGACTAGGAATGGGAAGTTCATGCTGCACTTCAGCCTCCTTAGTTCTTCACAGTGTGAGCTTATGAAACAACACTACTGCTGTCAAAGGCCAGGTTAACATTTAATAGCCCTGGAAAACTTTAAACTTAGTTTTGGAAAGTCTTAAAACACTTATAGCCTGGATTAAAATTCAGAGAAACTATTAGGTTTAACCACTACCGTGCATTTAAGATAACTTTTAAAAGTCATTAACCTCTGTTGTAGAAGCAGGAATTAGAAGTAGTTATCTCCAAGAGCAAAACAGATAGAAAACTCTTCAAGCTGGAGGCAAATGCAATGTGGTTTAACAATCTGCTTGATCTGAATAGCTGTGCTTGGATTTTGTAAACGAATGAGAAATGCACAGACAGAGGCAGGGAAGAGAGGTTGGCACAGATTGAATGGTCACTGCTCTGGCCCTAGGGGCCACACTTGCATAGATAGGATGTAGGACAAGAGTTTTTAGTAGGGAGCTGGCTAAAAAACATGACTGTGAATGGTGAAATTTACATTCTGTTTTGTCATGCTTGAGGAAATAGGATTCTGTACATTTTTTGTAACTAATGTTTTCTTCATCACTGATTTCTCTTTCTAGTTAAAATGGATTGCAAGATCTTAGACTTAATGTAATGAATAAAACACAGTGATAAAAGAATGGTATTTCCTTCTCTTTGAAGGTCTTTATCCTCCTGTCTTATCTAAGAATTAATCTATTCTAAATTGTACACACTGCATCCAAATGGAAAATCATGACAATAAATTAACAAAAATATCCATAAAACACATTGTAACACAATAATTATAGGTAAGCTTCAGATCTAAGGTAATTCAGTAAGCGTTAATGCTGTTTGTTCTTTTCTTTCCTGGGGTATTAATACTCCTGACAAAATTGGATGAGAGACACAAATTTTTAATTCTGATTGACTTTCAAATATTCATTAAAATTAATATGATGTATGAATTTCCTTATTAGTAGGTAGGTACCTTTTCTCTAGAGTTAAGAACTAAACAGATTTATGTAGTTGCTAAGTGTTTCACAGTACTTTATGCAAAGTCACCACAAAAGGGTCCTGCTCACATGACTTTTAATTCTACTGTGCAAAGCTTCTCAGGAAAATGGGTTTTGAATGGGCAGTATTTCCACAACTTGGTCATTCATATGACAGCTGGCAATTTCTTCTGGGAATTTAAGGCAAAGTATTTTTGTGGACCTGCTTGAAACTATTCAACAGTTGACCTGGCTGCTTGCTACTGCCCCTCACCTGAAGATTATCATCTCCACTACAACAGTATTGCCATAGATAATTTTAGTATTCCTTGTTTTATTCAGCAAAAACCCCCCAGCTGAATTAGTTTAATTTTTTCACTGAAAGAGAACTTCCAGAAGAGGGAATAGGCAGGTACATCACAGTGGTTGGTATTTTTGAGCCTCTCAGCTTGAAGTACTGACCAACATGAAAATAATTTTATTAATTGTGAGCATACAAAGCTGCTTTGGAAGCTATCAAAAGAAAACAAATACGTAACCCAAACACACAGTGCATATTTATCTATTATGAGTTCATAAGGCACTGTTTGCATTCTTGTCATCCCCTCCAATTAAATACCAAATCAAGTCCAACATGAAGGTTTTTTTGATCTTCTAACACCCACTGGAAGAGCTTATGTTTTTCTCTCATTTCCTGCCAGTAATGTAGTCTTCAGTATACTTTCTGAGTAGTTTTAGTATCATGAATGTATCTTTGTTTGTAGATGGAGGGCACATGAAAGCTATTAGATTCAGGGAGGTCCCAGTCCTCACTGTTGCTAATTCCACCACGCATCCCAGCTTGCACATTCATTACCAACTGTTATTGCCAAAAAGGGATAAAAAATTTGACTTCAAGATAACGTAATGGATTTGACAGTCACATTCCTCTTCTTGTCTCATGCTGTTATCAGGTAAGATGAGGAGTGTGTGATGGCCTTTTGCAAATGGTCATCCAGTTGAGGAAACAACATAAAGAAACTGGTTTGATTTCATACAGAGGCTCAGGGTGACCTAGTGTCTCCAGTGGGGGTGGTAGTAAAATTCCCAGTGGTTTGGAAGTTGCTACTATTTATTTCATCCTTAATCTTTAAACCACTCTGATGTGTTCTTTCCGTAGAGGTCACCTCATCTTTGCCTTCAAAGGTTGTCCCTATGGGTAGCATTCATCTCACTTTAGCCATTTTAAAGTTAGAGGTCTATCAAAGTGCATCATTCAGGTTGCTTCATGTGAGAAAATGGTACCTAGAGTGGATAGTCTGAATTGTTCTCCAGAGAGTGATAACCAGCTCTGAGGTGACATGAGTGGATGTCTAGATATTAGATCACTAAAGAAGGTGAGATGAATCCTGCCGTATATAGCTCATAATTAATATTAAACCCCAGAAAAGTATAGTGAGCAATGAGATCTGTATTGTGAAATGTCAAACCCAAGGCAGATAACTAACAATATATTAATCAAAGGAAGGGAAACTATTAGAGCTTACCTTCTCAGTTAAAAATCACTGATTAATCAGATAGAATTTTAGTAAGACTGTTCCTTTTATTCTGTGGAAATCTTCTTATCATTACACTGTGCAATGACTGCTGTTTGTTGAAGACTGTCTGTCTCTGACACACACCTTGCCATTGCACGATAAGGCAGCTGTCAATTATGCTCTGGTGTCTTACTGTTGGTGGCATGTGTGTAAATAATATGCACAATGTAATTCCAAAACAATCAAAGGCTCAGCTGATTTAAAGCAAGTTTGCAAGGTAACACATGGGAATCGGACAGGTTGTCTTAATTTGTTGGACATGATATATTTCAGTCAGGATATTTTATATTTGCATATTTTCAAAACGCAGTGCCACATGGTGGATGAAAATCTGAAAATACCCATGAGTGGTAGGTACAACACGAGTGTTACTGTAATCAGTCAACTTTTGTTAGCTCCTTGAACAGGGAATGTGCCTCTGACATTTCTCCCTTTCAGTTATCTGTAAAGGATTTTCATGATCTCTTCAAGTTTGGTTTACCTCTTCTCCTGTAAATAATACTGTTGGTTGTCACTAAAAAAATTTCCAAATACTTCCCAATCAGCTAACCTTAACCTCCACTACATGTCCAGTCTTGTTGTAACCTGAATATAATTTCACATATATATCTTATTTGACTTTTACATTGTGATTTTTTTTTTAATGTCTCTGGATTTGTCTTCCAAGGGCAGCATGAGTTTGGGATGTTATGGTGACTTTTGTTTATAGGAACTTTTCAATCAAGAAGCTACAGAAAATAGAATATAGATAGAAGTGACATATACATATATATATATATACACAAACACACATATAGATAGATATATCTCAATCACATATCCATATAAATTATACTGTTTCCTAAACTTTCATTAAGTTGCAATCTGATTTTTCCATCTCTTGTTACTGATGTCCTATATTATCCTATGACACTTACTTGTCTTCATGAACCTTACAGCTTCAGAAGTAGGAAATCTCATAATATGTAGACTTTTTCTTCCTGTTTCAGCTAGGGAAAATACACAGGGTAACTAGAAGTACTTGGAAAACTCATCTTACAGTAGGGATGTAGAGGTAAACAACTACATTTGCAGTATATAATCTCCTCTGTAAGATTTCTAATTATTGTTATGCTTGTGTAGTCAGGAAATCATGGTCTATAAAGCAGGCCTAATTTCCTGTGGCTTGCACCTGAGCACGATAAAAGCTCTTCATCTCCTTTCCTTCTCCAGAGGCAAATCACAAAACTGTGACATTGCTGTTTAATCCTACAGTGACTACATACTTCCACCTGTGCAGTCTTGAAAGTGTTACTTGATGAATGCTTGGTCAAGGGTCTCTCTGGATGCCTTACTATTTCTTTGTAACAAAACTAAGATATGGTATATTGGGTTTTGTTTGTTTTTGGTTTTTTGCTTCCTTTTTTTTTTTAAATTTTGGTTTGGTAATCTCAGTAATTGCATGAGTTTGGCAAAACTGATTTTTCTCTTCTTCAACCTTTTATGACATCTTGATAGTGTGCTTTTATCAAGCAGAAAGTTAATTACTGCTTCTTTCTACAACAAAGGGAAGACTAGATTGATTACATGTAGCTGTGAAAACATTTAAGTAAAACCAAAGGTCCAGGTTTGTCCTACATAATGTGAGCTTTAGTGCTTGTGGCAGGTGCCAGATTTACAGCACTAAAGACAAAAATCCTGTCTACTCAAGGCAGGTACAGCTTTTTTTCTGCCTGTCACTCAGCCATGCTCCAGTGGGAGAAGCACCAGATGTGCAAAAGCACTTCATTGCTGTTTAATCCTTTGGTGCTGACTTAGTGGGATTGAATCAGGGACATCAATTTATTTCACATGGGCCAACAAATAACATTGACTTTCCAGTCTCAGTCCAACAAAGCTGTTAAGTGCATACATAACTTTAAAACCAGCCACAGCCCTAACTCCATCAGCTCCATCCCTTTAGGTCCTTATTCACTCCTGCCTTGGAGAGGATTTGAACTGGTGACTTACAGCTAAAATGTTCCATATCCTTTCCCTAATCCCCCCAAGTCACTTCATAACAAACTGCCTTTGGAGGTATATAAACCCTACCTTACACTAAATGCCTTGGCCATACAATCATGTTTCACAGCATCTGGCACCTAAAATTATGCTGTATCAGGGGAATTACTTTTATTTTGCAGATGTTTGTCAAACTTCACGTGATGACTTCAAGTCTAAACCCCTCACATACTCTGAACAGTACTTCCTTATATATTTATTCCCATGAAAACTCACGATGATTTACTCATTCGGGTGAATTAGGTCTGTGTACTCACAGCCAACCTAGAATGAATGCTTATTATTTTGTAAGAAATTGAATATCTTCAGCAATATGTCCATATATACCCACATACACTTGTATACTCACAACTTTACAGTAGAGTTGCTTGTGGTAAAAGGGAAAAAAAAAGAAAGTATGTTTGTATTGTTTGTATGTGTGTATATATACACACATATACAGAAGTAAATAAATATAAAGAAGGAATATAAACACTAAGAGTGGTACTAAAAATATTTGCCTGAAAATATTGTGACCAGAGACCACAATCACTTCAATATACAACTACAATTGTCTTTAGGCTATAAATTACTTGATAAGTAAGTATATATGTAAAGTAGCCAGCAGAGGTCTGATTCACACCTTTGCAAAACTTTGAATAAGTGAACATTTATTTTCAGCCATAGAGAGTTATATAAGCAGAGATCCCTCCAGCTTTAAGAACTTTCCTTTCCCATCTCAGCAGGACTCTGCACCTCTGTGGCACTGAGTCTTCTGGCTGCAGCTGCCACAGTCGAGTCACTGCATTGTCCTGGGAGAGCTCTGGACCAAGGAGGTCTGCATCAAGTTACACCAACACTGCTTCTCAGTGTGCCTTGTCACAGGAGCACAGGAAGGGAAGGAAGCTACTGCAGGTCTCATGAGGGCTGCAGAAAAAAAAAAATAAAAAAAATTCTTTCTAGCTGAAGTCTGGAAAAGGCTTGCTGCGCTATTGGGTCCTGCTTCCTTGTATTACAAATGACCTTATATATACATATTACATAGATCTTTCAATTATTTGGCCAAATTCCATCTCAGCAGATCCTGCTACTGACAGAAATTGTTGAGCGCTTCACTGCTCTACTGATTTTAAGTATATTTGAATTATAACCTAAAATTATGTGTGCTACTGCTTTTCTGTATTGGCACTTTGAGCTGGTGCCAGTTCCCTACTGCATGGACCTGCTCACTGCTCCCTATTGCAAAGCCATGAGTGCTTGCCCCCCATCGCATCCCCTTTGTGCCCAAATTTTGGTTATAGTTTGTCTGTGAGAGCTGATCAGACCTGTCTGCACTATTCTCAGCTCAGAACTGACCATATCTCCCATTCGCTCTGTGGCAATAATTTTTCCCTATCCAAAATGGAGACACTGCTCCTGTTAACATTGGCTTTTTTGCAACTGCATTACTTTGATAGTTAATAGTTATCCTGTGATTTGCTAATGTACCCAGTTTTTTCTCTTCCTCAGTCATTTATAACAAATGAGTTCCTAGCCTGTAGCAGAGGCTTTTGTTATTAGCCTGTAAGTGCATGACCTTGCATTTTGCAGTATAGAATTTCAATTACTCCAGCCTACAACGTCACACAGTTCTTCCTGTATGCTTCTTCCCAGCCATCCTTTATCATCATATTCCTTAGGAAATATTAGCACCACAGATGGTTTTTTTTTTACCAGGGACATTAATAAATGCATACAGAATCGGTGTGAAGAATCCCTGCCTGGGAACAGAAGTAGAAACCTCCCTGCAGTAAAAAGTTGTCTATCTCATGCTTAGTTCTTGTGGAAGCACTAAAATTTGACTGGTTCCTTATTACACCCTTGCTCTGTTACTGATCACTATTTTCACCAGTTTAACAAAAATTTTCTCATGTAACATAGTATCACAGACTTAATTACAGCATCACATGGTTAACTGAGAACAAGGCAAGGTGCCTTTGCCATGTACCATTTTGCTAAGGAGAAAGTTGCCTTTTCCAAGACAAGTTACATACATGATGTTAATAGAGATATAGATCTAATTTTATGCATCTATCTGCCTAGCAATCATCTATTTCTACATGTTTATATGGAGTTTATTTTTCCTCCTTTTTCCTTAAGTTTTTTGGTTTGTTGTTTGTTTTTTTTTTCTGAAACCTGCATGTGAGACAAGACTAGCAAGTCCTCCAGATACATCACTTTTCCCCCTTTTTTTATACAATACTGCTCATATTCTTTACCTAGATAATCTACTGAAAAATTGGAATATTTTTGTGCTTGTGCTCTCAATGCAATCCTGTAGGCTTTCAGAATTATCCCTCCAGTGGGGCAGCCCTGTTTTCTGCAGGTGTAGGGACTGTGTTTTTACAAAACATGTGTTCACTTGCTGGCTTATTATGTGCTTATCACTGAACTGATAGTCCCAGCTTCAAAGAACTGTTAAGATAAATTCACCTGAACACCCAGCAGAGCAGGGGTACACGGAAGGCATGCTGTGGGACCTAAGCAGGACTCATGGTATGTGATCAGGAGGGATGAGTGATTTCCAAGGCATTTCTGCTGCATGTGAATTTTACTGTGGTGCAGAGCACATTCAATGGTCCAAATGGTAGCTGGATGCAGTGTGGAAGGCAGAAATCCTGTAAAGAACCAAGAAGGAAGTGTGTAACTGAGGAAGAAAGAGAGTTTATGCTCAGCAAAGCTCTACAAAACTTGGGAAAAAAGCAGTCAGGCTTAATATAGCTGCTGTTTATATTGGTACTTTATGTCCCTTCCTTGTCAGTTTAACAGGACTCCAAAGCACTTTTTTGAGTTACAGGTTTTCTTATTTTTCCCTTATTTTTCATTGACAATAAAATTGTGGAATTAGGAGAAAATATATAACAGCCAGCTACAATCATTTAAAGTAGGACTTAAAAAAAGACAATAAAAATATAAAGATGCTTATTGATCTTTAAGTTACTCCATTTATAGTAACAAAGTTTATTTACTAAGAGACTCCCGTAAAAATAAATCCAAGCATTCCCTAAGAAATCAGTGAGACAGCCACAGCATGCCTGTTCATTTCAAACAGCACATGATAAATATCATAAAAATAGAGCATGTGTGGAAATCACAAAGTTTCCTTTACCCCTGCAAAGATTTAGATCTGTTGCAAAGGAAACAGAGTACCCGTGAATATTTTTTAATATTTATATCTAAATGCAGGACTTCATAATCAAGTAATTAAACACAGCCATCTTCAGTCACAGCATGTATGCAGATTTAGACCTATAGGTTAAAAAATGTAATACAGGGATGTCAGAAGAGGTGTAAGAAACAAAAACTTTTCCATCTCTTATGGGGAACTGTTTTGTTTCTCTTCATTCAGTGAAGTTATTTAGCCTTGGTCAGAGTTGTTGGTTATAAAAATGAGAATAAGATAATTTATCTTCTCTATAAGAATTTTGTGGGAATTTGGTTAAAATTTTCAAAACTGCTTAAGGGATGAAAATTCCTAAGTGTTGTGGTGTCCTATGGCAGGAGAGCAGTGGCCATGCACTCTACCTCTGAGAATGATCCCTGTAGAGGGATTATTCTCAAAGAAGATTAATTATCTTATTCTCATTTTTATANATCACATGGTTAACTGAGAACAAGGCAAGGTGCCTTTGCCATGTACCATTTTGCTAAGGAGAAAGTTGCCTTTTCCAAGACAAGTTACATACATGATGTTAATAGAGATATAGATCTAATTTTATGCATCTATCTGCCTAGCAATCATCTATTTCTACATGTTTATATGGAGTTTATTTTTCCTCCTTTTTCCTTAAGTTTTTTGGTTTGTTGTTTGTTTTTTTTTTCTGAAACCTGCATGTGAGACAAGACTAGCAAGTCCTCCAGATACATCACTTTTCCCCCTTTTTTTATACAATACTGCTCATATTCTTTACCTAGATAATCTACTGAAAAATTGGAATATTTTTGTGCTTGTGCTCTCAATGCAATCCTGTAGGCTTTCAGAATTATCCCTCCAGTGGGGCAGCCCTGTTTTCTGCAGGTGTAGGGACTGTGTTTTTACAAAACATGTGTTCACTTGCTGGCTTATTATGTGCTTATCACTGAACTGATAGTCCCAGCTTCAAAGAACTGTTAAGATAAATTCACCTGAACACCCAGCAGAGCAGGGGATATATCCTTCTGATTCCCAAACTGGAACAGCTTCAGTAGTACAGAGTGTGAGTTTTGCTCCCAGAATACTCTAAACTGGGTAAACTGGTGCCTGTGCTTTGCTGATGAAGGATTATATGAGAGTTTCTTAGTGTCTGCAATTTTAAGGGAAGATAAAGTAGATGAAACTAGATCTAGGAGATAGACTAGATGACTAAGTCTCCTTCAGAGTCTAAAATTCCTTTATTTTAAAACATAATTGACAACTAAAACATACTCTTCACAGATATAGATGCTATATCTATTTTGTGTGTGTGTGTGCATGTATCTAGCTCTTGCTGAAAAACTGTCTGGATGGTATACAAGGGAATGTTATGGTATACCTGGATGGTATACAGTTCCTCTTTCCCTAATCAGCCTTGACTGCTGTTCTTTTCCCTACTTGTTTAGGGTAGACCTGTGTCACAGGACTGCTTCCTGGAGCCCTTTTTCATGCACACACCTGCATTGCACACAGTGCTTCAGACACATGTCTGGGAAAGTTGGCTGAAAAAAGTAACCTGAAAAGCTCAGCTCTGAGCAGGTGCATAGGTGTTATCTATGCTGCCAGATTGGATGTACTTAAGAGGAATGAGGGTGAAGGATTCTCCACATTTCAAGGAGCATTTGGGAAGAAGTTCAATAATTCAACAGAAACTTTCCCCCCTTCTTTTCTGAAAGAAAATATTATAGAGTAAGAAGTCATTATTTATGAGGGTTTTTTTTTGTTTGGTTGGTTTTGCATTTTTTTTTTATGTTTTATTAAAAAAGACATTTTAAGATGTGTAAGCATGTTTTCTTATTCTCTGTGCAGAGCAGTCCTTGATAAAGCTTTAATAGTTCAGATCACCCCTTATAAAGACAGAAGAGATAACACAGGCTGTGGCATATATTGTTATAGATCTAGGGTCCCAGTTTTTCATTTTCATAGTCTCTACCTAACTAGATCAACTGACAGATTTATGACAAGGAAGAGGTCATAATCGACTTACTTGAGCAGAAAATGCTTTTTCTTTTGCTTACTTTCACTGAAGCTCACCAGCAGGTTTGCCAACTCTGTTGTGATCTCCTAGCAGCAATCACATTTTAAATATCACTGTGTCTGAATAGTGCTTGGATGAAACCTCTAACTCAAGTCCAAACTTACATGATCCTTTAGACAATTCCTTATTTCAGCCATGAGCACGCAGGCACCTGACTATGGAATCTCTTTGCTGTTTTTGCTGTTTTCACTGTTTTCTTTCCAAAATACAGCCACATTCTCATGATGGTTGTGATCACCTCTGAAGAAAATGAGTACATGGAAGGCATGCTGTGGGACCTAAGCAGGACTCATGGTATGTGATCAGGAGGAATGAGTGATTTCCAAGGCATTTCTGCTGCATGTGAATTTTACTGTGGTGCAGAGCACATTCAATGGTCCAAATGGTAGCTGGATGCAGTGTGGAAGGCAGAAGTCCTGTAAAGAACCAAGAAGGAAGTGTGTAACTGAGGAAGAAAGAGAGCTTATGCTGAGCAAAGCTCTACAAAACTTGGGAAAAAAGCAGTCAGGCTTAATATAGCTGCTGTTTATATTGGTACTTTATGTCCCTTCCTTGTCAGTTTAACAGGACTCCAAAGCACTTTTTTGAGTTACAGGTTTTCTTATTTTTCCCTTATTTTTCATTGACAATAAAATTGTGGAATTAGGAGAAAATATATAACAGCCAGCTACAATCATTTAAAGTAGGACTTAAAAAAAGACAATAAAAATATAAAGATGCTTATTGATCTTTAAGTTACTCCATTTATAGTAACAAAATTTACTTACTAAGAGACCCCCGTAAAAATAAATCCAAGCATTCCCTAAGAAATCAGTGAGACAGCCACAGCATGCCTGTTCATTTCAAACAGCACATGATAAATATCATAAAAATAGAGCATGTGTGGAAATCACAAAGTTTCCTTTACCCCTGCAAAGATTTAGATCTGTTGCAAAGGAAACAGAGTACCCGTGAATATTTTTTAATGTTCTATATCTAAATGCAGGACTTCATAATCAAGTAATTAAACACAGCCATCTTCAGTCACAGCATGTATGCAGATTTAGACCTATAGGTTAAAAAATGTAATACAGGGATGTCAGAAGAGGTGTAAGAAACAAAAACTTTTCCATCTCTTATGGGGAACTGTTTTGTTTCTCTTCATTCAGTGAAGTTATTTAGCATTGGTCAGACTTGTTGGTTATAAAAATGAGAATAAGATAATTAATCTTCTTTATAAGAATTTTGTGGGAATTTGGTTAAAATTTTCAAAACTGCTTAAAGGATGAAAATTCCTAAGTGTTGTGGTGTCCTATGGCAGGAGAGCAGTGGCCATGCACTCCACCTCTGAGAATGATCCCTGTAGAGGGATTATTCTCAAAGAAGATTTGGACCTTTTATCTTGTTTATAGAAGTATGATGGCTAAAGTAATAATTTTGTGGGAAATTTAATAAGAGAAATGGTGGGTTCTTTACTTTTTGAGGACTCCTTGGCATAAAACACAACAAAGCAGACAAAGCCAAGTCACAAATGCATCCCAAGCATGTACATATCTCTGCAATTTTTTTTTTATTATTTTTTGTTTGATCTGGATTTTCATATTTCCTCTACCTGACTTGATTTCCTCAACTTCTTTTATTTCTTTCTGCACAGAGGTAAGATTATCCATGCCCTCTGATCCTACAGACTGGCACACTTCTTTTGAAGTCTGTGAAACTGTGCCAATTTACACCACTGTTCAATATTGTCTTATAAATACAGATGGGTCCCAGCTGCAAATCTTGGTTTGGATCCAAGCTCTCCCTAAACTAGGAAGTATTTAGATTCATGGTTGTGGTTCTGACCCCTCTCTTTGGATGTGTTATAACTTTCTGAATAGAATGGAGGGGCAGCACCTGTCAGGGAGTCTCCTTTGTTAATATGCATGAACCTGGAAAGGAATTTTTGTGGTAGCTTCCTGAATAGCAGTGCTTCCAAGGAAGGAAAGTGCTTTCCCTTCTTTGGGAAGAAAATATGCAGTAAGATAAAATTTATTGCAATCTCAAAATATTTATTCTTGAATCATTGGCTTGTTGAAGGAGTTTATTGATGAATGTCACTGTCCAATACAAGAAGCAATACAAAGGAATAAAATACCTATTAAAGTCCAGCAGAGCAATGAAAAATCATAAAAGTTCAGAGAAATTAGAATATATTTCACTCTATCCGTGGAACACTGTTAAATCCCACATAGTCTTAGCTTTTCCATTCTTGCTAAGACAGAAACAAGCATATTTTTACCTATTTAATTTAGCAGATATACAGGTAATTTAAATAAACCCATAATATTTAATTCATGCTTGTTGAAGCCTTGTTCTACTTCAGTTTTGCTCTTGGAAGTTGATTAAAAATATGCGGGGTGTCATTGCCAGTAAAGTAGGCAATTCCTGGAGAGCAACGTTGATCTGAGACTTGAACAGGGCAAAAGGGACTTTCTTAAAATGCTGAAACAATTTTGCAGTGTTTCAAGTATAAGCTTTCTTTTGACACTTTGTGTCCCTCCCTGCAGAGGCTGCAGTCCTTTAGGAACAGGCTGCTCCAGAGTAGTCTTCCCAGAGTCCTGGCCTGCTTCTGGGGAAGTCAATAACTGCAGTATCACATCTGCTCCACCACACTCCTCCATGGGCTGCAGGGGGACAGCCTGCACCTCACCAAGGGCAGGAGGGGAATCTCTGCCCCAGCACATCCATCCCTCTTTCCTCTCCGACTTTGGTATCACTGCTGCTGTATTGCTCTGACTCCCTCTCCTTTGCCCTGCAGGTCCTTTTGCAGTTTTCTTTCCCCTTCTTAAATGTGTAAATATCAGAGGTGTTATCACTGTCTTTGTAAGGTTCTTCCTTGGCCAGGGGCAGGTCCAGCTTTGGAGTCTGGGAGGTTCCAGCAGCTTCTCACAGGAGCCACCCCTGTGGGTCCTCCCTGCTACAAAAGTCCCTCCACACTGACCCAACACTAGTGGATTCCTGGAGATCCCTGGAGATATTTAAGAAGAGACTGGATGTGGCACTCAGTGCCATGGTCTAGTAACCGCAGCGGTAGTGGATCAAGGGTTGGAATTTATGATCTTTGAGGTCCCTTCCAACCCAGACGATTCTATGATTCTATGATTCTATGATTCTATGATTCTGTGATTCTATGAACACAGTAGTCTGTAACTGTTACCTCCAGTTGTGAAGGAATGACAGTTTCCTACTATGGAGGACATGGAGTCAAAGCTCAGACTCCTAAATAAACTACTGGAATCTAACACATGCTTGTACTGTGCCTTAAACTTTTTTTCTTTAATTAACTTGACAGGAAATCTTCAGTCCCAAACTTCACAGTCTGTTAGCCACCTGTTTCAGCAGTCAGTAAAAACACAGATTTAGTGAACAAGGAGGCATAGGTGAGCTTTGAAGTATCACATTTACATTATGGCATGTGACAGAGCACTGGCCAGGCAGTCCTGCCTGCCTCTCGTTCACATTAACCCCTGTGGGATGGAAGTGCCATCATTACACATCTGGATGGAGGCTGGAGCAGTAACTTTGATAAAATAGATTCTACAAACACATAGATACCTTACAGTATAAATGTATACTTTGTATCTTTACAACAACACACTAAAGCTAGTGACTAATTTACAATCCTGAAAGTTAAGTATTCTGCATTCAGGTCCTTTTTGTTCATACATCTGTGTATAGATATGTTTTTTTTACATACCTGTCATTAAATTTTCTTAATAAATAAAAAATGAGATTATTGTAAGGTGCTCTTTTTCTAAGCTCCAGAGTCCTCCAATGCTCTTTGCTTTCATGATACTATTCTACTGTAAAGCAATAGCATTATGATTTGTGCCAGGTACACAAACACTGTTAACTCTTCATGAAAAAAAAAATAATCAGAGAATGCTATGAGTCTAAAGCACACTGAAGAAATTTGACTTGAAACAAATATCTACATATTTGTAGACAAAATAACATACACTTTATGTTTTATAAGAAGAGTGCAGTCACTATTTGCATAATTTTTCCCTATACTCTAAGAAATACCACTGTCTTAGCTATATTGACATCTTTCTAAAACTAAGTGATATTTCCATACAGTATTGCAATAGCATTCCTGTCTCTTAATTAATGCATTTGTAAACCATCAGTATCTTAACTGAAATAAAGTAGTTTAAATATTTTACAGAATTTTCCATTTTGACTAACAGTTGAACATACTAGAAGGGATATTGGAAAGATGGTACTATTCTTTTTCTTTGGTAATCATTCAAACCCTAAAGCCATTTCTTCTATATTTTGTCATGTCACATGGGCTTTCCCTCCAAGAAAATGTGATATTCATGCCTCAGATGGAGACAAAGCTGAGCCCCTCTTCCACCAACAGAATGTGGTGGAAACACAGAAATGTTACATGGTTTGTACTGCCCACTGCTTAGGATTTAGTACCAAAGGAAATCCCCTAAGATTTCTCCATATAAAATAGCCTTATTTCTGCAAATCTGTGAAATTTTGTAGATTGTATTAGAGTCATATATAAATAAATGAATGTTTTGCCAGAAGATCAAGGACAAGGAAGCTCATTTGGCACTGTTCTGCACGACATTCTGATCTCTAAATTTGAATGATACGGATTCGATGGATGGACCACTCATTGGATAAGAAACTGGCTGGGTGGTGGCAACCGAAGAGTTGTGATCAATGGCTCAGTGTCCAAATGGAGATGTGTGACGAGTGGTGTTCCTCAAGGGTCAGTGCTTGGACCATTGCTGTTTAACATTTTTGTCAGCAACAAGGACAGTGGAATCGAATGCCCCCTCAGCAAGTTTGCAGATGACACCAAACTGTGTGGTGAAGTCAACACACTGGAAG
This sequence comes from Florisuga fusca, assembly GCA_038090715.1. Lineage (NCBI taxonomy): Eukaryota > Metazoa > Chordata > Aves > Apodiformes > Trochilidae > Florisuga > Florisuga fusca. The sequence goes on along the minus strand of JAAWXA010000029.1, from coordinate 6,066,992 downwards.
GAAGGAATGGCATCCAGAGGGACCATGCCAAGCTCAAGAAGTGGGCTTATGCAAACTGCATGAAATTCAACAAGGCCAAGTGCGTGGTTCTGCACCTGGGTACAGCCAATCCCATGCACGAATCCAGGTTGAGAGGAGAAAAAATTACAGACAGCCCTGAGGAGGAAGACTTGGGAGTGGTGGTGGACCAGAAGCTTAACATAAGTCATCAGTGTGCACTTGCATCTGAGAAAGCCAACCATGTTCTGAGATGCAATAAACCAAGTGTAGACAGCAGATTGAGGGAGGTGTTTTTCCTCCTCTACTCTGCTCTTGCGAGACCTGACCTGGAGTACTATGTCCATATCTGGAGTCCCCAGAATAAGAAGGACATAGAGCTCCTGGAATGTGTCCAGAGGAGAGCCACAAAAATGATCAGACAATTTTTAAATTATTCCTCTAAGTATTTTTTGCATATTTTTTCTTCATTTTAATATTTCCATGTCTGGCTCCTTTTTTTAAGAGTAAAATTATGCATCTATGAGATATTTAGTGGTAATGTAGACAGTTTTATTCACTTGCTGATAGATTTTGCAGTCTTCCTGACCTTTGAATCCTGAAATGTCTGTAGATCCTGTCTCAACATTGTTCACAGGAAGAAAGAAAAGGTGCTCAGAACAGGAGGGCTCCTGCTCACCTGCACTGTGACTTGCATTTCTGTCAGTGTGCTGAAAAATGCAAGTCTGGTCCTGAAAACCTGGCTTATGTGAGGAAAAAGTATTCGCAAGGGGCCTGATGTGGCAAGGACCCAAGCAGCTCTGGCATCTATCCAAAAAAGCACTTACGCATACGCTTAGAGCTACAATTCAGCTGTGAGTATGTGAGTAGTAGTGTTGCCTTTGATTGACACTGAATCAACAAGATGTGAGAGGTGATTAACAAATTCATCAAGTGAGGACAATATTTGGCCCAGGACTGGACTTCTGTTGTTCAATTCCTGAATAACAAAAAAGAAACTGTTTGTAGACACTGCACAGAATTTCCTTGACACAGATTCTTCAGGCAGACAGGGTAATAGTAGGCACAAAAGTATCAGAGTTTTCCTCGTGTTTGGACAAAACAGAAATGTGCTGAATAGATATGCTAACAGTAATAAATAAATCTATATGAGCTCTGCTCATGGACTGATGAAGAAAACTGGATGTGTTCTCTTTACTTGTGCAATACCTTTTCCCTACGTGGATAAGTTTAGCAGAATCTGGTCTCTTCTTGAGTAACATCCACTTTATAATTTCACTGTTTTACAACTGACAGATCAAAAGACCAAGTCAGAAGACTTTCCAAGATTTAAATAAAACACAAACTCCAAAGTCTTTATTCGGATCCATAGGCAAGAAATGAGTCTACTAATTTAAGGCCGAGAAATGCTGAACTTCTTGGAAAATAAACCTATTTATTTAAAAGTTACATTATCTACTTTGGAATATATGGTTGATGCATAATTTTGCTCACAGTTTTGGAAGCAGGAAAGAGTGTGAAGATGGTGATAATCAGGAAGAAATATGTCAGAAGGGGAATTTATTTTGGAGAGTAGAAATAGTGCGAAGTTGTTTGGGACACATTAGCCCACAAGGAAGACTTTCAAAGGCAAAAAGAAGAAGTTAGTGTAGTCTAAGGACTTTCACCTACCTCTTCCAATTTCCTGGGTTTCTGATCCACCATGTCCAATGGCACAGATTTCTATACATTCTTGTCACAAATTTGGAGTTCAGCTGTTGTTAAAAGCCAGTGGGGCCTGATTTTCAGTTGTGTTTTTCACAACCTTTTCCTAAATTAAGATTCAGCAAATTTATTTTAGATTCCTAATTTTGGGGGAAGAAATTGGCTAGATGTAAACATATGTTGAAAGACTGTTCCTGTCCTAGATAGAAAAGGATAACCCCCAAACTTCCATATTCCATGGGCTAGTAATAGTTCATACTACCATCATCCTTTGTCTTTTTCTTTTTTTTAACACAGTTTGATATTTTTAGCTTTCTAACTGATTATATTGAGCATGCATTTGAGGTTTCAAAGGAAATTTTTAGTCTATTGGGTAATCAGTTTCTTAGGTTTACATCCAAGCCACAGAACGTGTATTTGTGTCAAATTTTGCCTGGCTAAGAAAAGCTGTTGAAAAATCTGCTCAAAATGCAGTTGGCCAGTTTTGCAGCTAAATTATATGCATTAAATCTCATCTCATCATGAACAGTTTGGGTTCAGCATTTCCATTGTCTTAAGCATCAACTTGAACTTTATAGACAGCTATTTTCAGAGAAAGTACATTTAATTCCACAGTAGTTGACACAGATAGCATATTGTAGATATAGGTATCAATAATAACATTGTGTTTTATATTGTTTCTGTGTTAGTTTAACAGCACACTTTGTTGTTAAACAGTTTCCTCCTCATCCCTTCTAGCTTCAGATTTATTAGCAGAAACACATTGTGCAAATGATGATTTATGATGGAATCATGTTGCCCAAGAAAATGTATTGATTTAGAATGAAGTTGCAGTCCTTACTACAAAGGCAGAATGAAGGAGACGAGAGATCTGCCTTGAGTTAAGTTAAATTTCTCTGACTGCCCTAACCTGTGCTTTCTTTTGTAAAATCTTGCATGAAAGAAAAGGTTCTAACAGGCATTTTTTTGTATTTAGTTCTTGTAATCTGCATTCCCCAACATGCCACAATTACTATGATTCGTCTTTGTTCAATCCTTTCATCAGTTCAAAACAGGGTGGCATTTACCTTAGTAGCATTTAAAATGGACTAATCAATGTTTGCTATTAAGAATGATGAAGAAAGGTTGAGTGGGAGGCAAACAAGGTTATCTACTTTTAATATATTACCTAATTCTCTTCTGTATTGGGAGGAAGCCATTCCTTCATTTAATTGATTCTGATACACATACATGGAATTTAATGGCAATGACCAAAGGTTGACACTACAAATACTGGTCATTTTTTACGGCTTTCATTTCATTTTAAGTGCCATGCCTTCTCTGAAGAGAATGCATTGCTGTATTGATAAAACTGGATTTAAAACATTTTAAGGATAGCTAGGCAGCTTTAGCATATTAAAAGGGAGGAAAAGTCTATGTTTTTTGCTTAAGCCAAGGCACAAGAAAGTTATCCTGTCACTGAAAGAGCTAGCTTGCTATTGATACAGAACTTTTTAGACATCTCTGAGTTTTTTTATCTTTTATGTTCTACTAAAGTTTCTGTGTAGGATTCATTTTACTTGGTGCTTCTACTGCAACACAAATTTCAAACAGTGACTTTTTAAAGATTTCTGAGATCCCAGAAAGCCTGTTTTTTCAGAATTTTTTTGAGCCAACTTACTTTAGTCTTTATTTAATGAAAGAATTCCTCTGCTACTACTACTTCTTCCTTTTTTACAGAACAATTCCTTTGGTACAAAACCAGCAACCACTGTGCTGAAATTTACAAAGCAAAGCATCAAAACTAGAGCACTATCAATAGCCATGGCTGTGGGTTTTGTCAGAGCTCTTTATGAAGGATCATCTCTTGAGCTTTTCCATCCACAAAACCACATCCTTTGACTGCCTCCAACTTTCCCAGAAACCACACTCTCTGCCCTCAGGCTGTCTTCTGTTTGTGAACCTCCACAGCTTCCAGAGGTTCTTGCAGCTCCTTAGATGCCAAAATGAAGTCTGAGCATTTCTGAAATGACAGGCTGCATTCAACAGCAATAACATCCTGGAAGAGCATTTGGGGAGCAAATTGACAGACAAGTGCCCTCAAATTACAAAGCCACAAGGAAATATTCAGTATAAAAATGATAGAAGCTGCAAATGAAGGAGGTAGTTTGGTGCTAATAACACCCTGTTACCCAGCCCAGCCTGATCCAGTTTTCATTGGTTTGCATTATCTTTCAGAAAATATGAAACAAGATCACAGATGAAGAAAATAACACAGTATACAATATAGGACAGCAACCCAAACCCAACATTTGAAACAATAAAAGGGCTTAATTTTCATCTTGTTGTGATACTACTCTAACGTGCTTTTTTGCTTTAAACCAACCCAATATAAACCTTGAATACTGCGCAGTGCCACTTTCTTCCCCTTTGTCAATACTTGTGATCATGACAAGAAACATGTTTTACTTTCCTTAGTTGTCTTATTCTAGCTTCAATTGCATTTGTAAATTTTTTTTTTTTTCCCTGCAAGAGCATTGTCTTTTCTTCTTTCTCCTCTAAATAATATTTTGTCCAGATTTATACAATTATTAGCATTGATTTTTCATTGTCAGCCCCTGTCAGGCCTTCCAGTACTTAAAGAGAGCCTACAAGAAAGCCAGGGAGGGATTTCTTGTAAGGGCATGTAGCAATAGGACAAGAAGTAATGGCTTTAAACTGTAAGATGATAGATTTAGGCTAGACATTAGGAAGAAATTTTTTACTGTGGCTGTGGTGGAACACAGGAACAGGTTGCCCAGGGAATTTGTGGCTGCCCCCTCCCTGGAAGTGTTCAGAGACAGGTTGGATGGGGCCTTGAGCATCCTGGTCTACTGGGAGGTGTCCCTGCCTGTGTAGGGGGGTTGGAACCAGATGATTGTCCCTTACAACTATTCTATGATCATATCCGTGCTGACATATAAAACCTCCTGGCACAAATGTTACCTATCTGATTAAGAAGTAGTTGAAAAAACACTTTATTCACAGAGAGAAATATTTTTCTGTCCCTCATATATCGCCAATGGAGAGCACACTGATATTCTTGTCGGTCAGTTAGCATATTTTCATTGTTCAATATCAAGGTCACATGTGACAGAAAGAACAGATTTACTTTTAATATTCCAGCTAAGATGCAAAGATTCTGTAGTAACTTGGTTCAATGTTCATATCACGACAGGAGCTGCAGGGAATGTTTTGATAAGACTGCAACTCTAATTCAATCTACAGCACTTATAGTAATAAGGGTGGTAAAGAAGGGTATATTTCAATTGTCCACTTTGAATTAGATTCCTGAAAAGTAAATCTCATTAAATAAAATAAAATGAATAAAATTTCAGCTCATTTATCTAGCAGAGTGGCATCAACTTGAATTTTGACTTTGGCTGTAATTTGTAAAGATAATGTTCCAAGGTTTGGTATGATACTCAAGACTGACTGAATTATTTCATCGCTTCAAGTATGTATAAGTGAATATATCCAAATCCTTGCTGCTAAGTTCCTTAGTGATAACTGTTCTTCAAAATTCTGCTGCCAGCCTGGATAATAAATGACAATTATAATTATTATCCATAATTTTAGTATTCTTTATCATATATGAATAATCCTTAATTTAATATGGAACAATTAAAATGTATCAATAATAGATGATAAATGAAAGAAAGGATCAAGTAATTTTAGTTTCAGAGGCATATACTTCTAATCAGATTTATTTCTGCTCCGTACAGAAGAGGATTAATCAGCTGTATTATTGATTTAAGTACAAAGTCATGTACACTTTTTATAGATATATGCATATATAATTTTAGCTCTCCTTAAAGGAGGGGTAAACAAAGGTGTCATACCTTATCCAGAGTAATTTTGGGCAGGATCCAGAACAGAAAATTGACACTGTCATTCTAGAGGTCTTTTCCACAGTCCCGATGAAGCTAAATTCCTGGAGTCAACTTAGCCACTAATCATTGTAATCACTAATCACAAATCAGCAGAATTCTTGAACATGTGTCTGCTCCTAAGCACTTGAATGCTTTGAACTAATAAGCTTAAAGTTAGACAAAGACTTAAGCACTCTCCTAAATCTGTCACTAAACTTCATAATTCCTATAGGATTGGATCCTAATGCTGATATATAACAGATAAAGTAACAAGGCTTACCGTGAAAGCAAAAGCAAATCAGAGCTAGTCCATAACAGCAAATCAGAAAGCACCAGGTAGTCTGAATGAGAAACTGGTTGTTCACCATTGGCCTGGGAAAGGGCAATTGTTTCCCAGTTAAATAATATGAAGGCAAGAGTAAAAGACACAGAGGGATACATAAGCACCTAAGTAACACAGTTTGTTGTGGGTTACAGGATAGAAGATCAATGTAGAGTATTCAAAGAAGAGACTTTTGCTGTAGAAGATTGTGTAATGTATAATGCCAGTTTCATAATTTTGTTGTCAAGATGACTGTATCAGTCACTGTGAAGACTGCACTGTTCAATATATTTAGTAGTTCCTTGTTATAGTGCGTACAAGCATTGCTTACAATGACTGATGAATGAAAGGTGTCCTTTTCCTATGTGTTTCCTTTCTGAGATGCAGCAAGTCATGAAAAGGATAATTACAGACATGAGGGACTACAGAGTTGATTGAGTAGCTTAGGTACTTGCTAGGCTTAGTTGCTTAGTTGCTTAGGCTTAATTTGGGGAATTACAAGGTGCTTGTTAAACTGTTTTGAAAATAAGAATATGTAAGAAAAGAAAAAACTATCACCACAAAAGTTTTGAGTATGCACCATCCTCAAACATGGCAAATGTGTTCCCTGGGATTGCTTATTCAGAGGTAAAATGTTTTATGCAGCAAAAAAAGACATGCAAGGACATAGGTTAGGAAGTTTGTATATAAGCATGCTGGGACCAACGTTTCCCATATGGAGCATAAAATTATAAATCATTTGTGGTTTACAGTGCATGTAACACTAACTCTTTGGGAAATATTAGCTAAAAAATTCCTGAAATATTGAAATTTAGGAAAAAAGAATTGCTGATGTGTTCAGCAATAAAGCAGTTACATTATATATCAGCACTTCAGAAGACTAAAATACTTCTATCGACAGGGTGGAAAACAGACTACACAACTGTGATGAACAATCAATTTGCTGTCAAGCTTTATTCTCTGTCTGACAATCATTCTCTCTGTTAGAACCCAAGAGGTGGCAGACTGTGCAGAAGGTTGAAGGTGTTTAGGAACCTTCTGTCCTTGTCTTGCTGGTCACTTAATTAAATCTTACAAGACCACTGAAAATAGTTCCCCACTGACTAAAGTGCCTAGAAACATATTCAGTATGTCAAGACTAGGTATAAAACCTTTTTTATGTGTTCTTTTAATTTTTGTTAATGAAAAATGTTCCACAACAAAACACATCCAAGACAGACTTTCAGTTGGAGCTAGGTAAAGAATTGATATTTTCACCTTTGAAGATCTTCCTCTGGATCCACAAAGAGAATTTCAGTTCTATGGTGCCATGAACAAAAGCAATGCTTCCTAGAGTTCCCCGTCCAAGTTTGAAACTCTAGTTCCCGATATGAGAAGAGTGTGCCACCAATGAGGAACTGACAACCCGGATTTAATCCATCTGGGAGATGTGGCTGTGTCAGAAACATAAGAGGGACCTCACATGTGGAACAAGGATTCCTGGGAGAGAATATCTCGACTTTAAGGTGTGACATTATGCACTAGGCAGTGTCACCACATCACCACACCCAGTACAGGGAGAAGGTGCTTGAGGTTAACATGCACAGAATTTGAACAACTGCTTTAACAACTAGCAGCAGATGCAAGATTTCCCCGTTTTTCTGTCTTAACCCTGACTCTCAGATTTCAGGTTGCATAGTGGATAGATAATTGAATCAATCACAGAATGGCCCGGACATGAAGATCCTCTCATCCAATCCCCTACCATGGACAGAATATTCACAAATATCATAGGATGTCATAGGATTCACAAAATGGAAGTTATCCAGGTGAATAATTGAGAGGAGACCTTATTACCCTCTATAACCACCTGAAAGGAGGCTGTAGTGAGGTGGATGTTGGCCTCTTCTCCCCAGTGACTAGGATAGGACAAGACAGAATGGATTCAAGTTGTTCCAGGGGAGGTTAGATTAGATATTAGGGAACATTTATTCACAGAAAGGGTGGTAAAGCATTGGAACTGGTTGCCCAGAGAGGTAGTGGAGTTACCATCCCTGGAGATATTAAAAAAAACAGGTAGATGTGGCACTTCAGGGAATGAGTTAGTGGTTAAAGTGGTGTAGCACTGACAGTTGGACTCGACGATCTTGAAGATACTTTCCAGCCATGATGTTTCTATGACTATGAATTACAGTAGCCCTGGAAAGTGAGCTTGAACACTGTGAATCTAGATAAGGCATAGAATACACACTGGGATGATGCTCTCTAGCCAGGTTATCAGAGGTAAGTAATGCTCCCTCCTCTGATAAAAAAATACTTATATATGTGTGTGTATATATATGTATATATGCAGATAAATACAACTGTATCTATTAGCTACTTAATATGAAGTTCCAGGTGTTGCTACAAGACATCAGAATCACAGAATTATTGAGCCTGGAAAAGACCTCTGAGATCATCATGTCCAGCCTATGACCTAATACTACCATATGGGCTAGACTATGGCACTTAGTGCCACATCCATCCTTCCTTAAACACCTCCAGGGATGGTGACTCCACCACTTCCCTGGGCACTCCATTCCAATGCCTGATCACCATCTCCATGGAGAAATACTTTCTGACATTCAACCTAAACTCCCCTGGTGCAGCTTCAGGCCATGCCCTCCTGTCACCAGTTGCCTGGGAGAAGAGCCCAGCCCCCACTGACTACAACCTCCCTTCAGGTGTAAAGAGAGAGAAAATCCCCCAAGTCTCCTCTTCTCCAAGTTAAACATCCCCAGCTTCCTCAGCCTCTCCTTATGAGGCTTTCCCCCTGGTCCCTTCACAGCCTCATTGCTCTCCTCTGGACCCACTCCAGCACCTCAATGTCCCTCTTGAAGTGAGGCTCAAGAACTGGACAGAGTACTCAAGATGAGGCCTCACCAGTGCTGAGAACAAGGGGACAATTACACCGCTAGTCCTTCTGGCCACACTATTCCTGATACAAACCAGGATGCCATTGGCCATCTAGGCCACCTGGGCACAGTGTTGGTTTGTGTTCAACCTGTTGTCAACCAGTACTCCCAGGTCTCTCTGCTGGGCTACTCTCCAGCTACTCTCCCCCTATTCTGTGGCACTGCATGGGGTTATTGTGGCCAAAGCATAAGACCCCGCACTTGCTCTTGCTGAACTTCATACTGCTGGCCTCAGCCCATCGACCCAGCCTGTCCAAGTCCTCCTGCAGCATCTTTCTACCCTCAGGCAGATCAACACCCACCAGTTCCATGTCACCCATGAATTTACTAAGCCATTCAACTTGCCCAGCTGGGACTGTGTGCAGCATTCCAGAAGCACAACGGGTAGTGTTGGTCATCTCTGGAGATTTGTATGGTTTTTATGATCTTCTTACCATTAAAACACATTTAAGGAATATCTGGATGACACTGAGCAACAGGGAAACAGTCTGGTGTCTGGTTTCAGAGGCTTTGGCAACAAGCAACTAAAAACCATTACTTCTTCTCAACACTGAAGGAAGGAAATGAGTCTGGCTCCCTCCACCTACAGCGTTTAAAACACACACCTGGAGCTTAACATTCAAGTCTTCTGAAGAGCTATGATTTTAAACCATGTTTTTTTTTTTCCTTGAGATGTCTGTAATTACTAGACTGAGAGAAAATTTTTTTAGGTCTATTTTGCACCTAACAATACTAAATTCAGGAAACGTGCATACAAATGTAAGCTTTTCTAGTGCTGACATCTGTTTGGCAGCCTTGGATTATAATCCTTGTTGGTAACAACAGCACAGTAGTAACCACAGCAATAATAGAAATACCCTGCTAAAGAACAGGTCTGCATGGAAGGTCAATTTAGATGGTCTACCAACAGATATAGTAGTCACCATGAAAGAAAATAGGCACTGATCATCTAATCTTAAAGGTTGGTTGGTTGGTTGTTTTTGGGTTTTTTTGTTGTTGTTTTTATCTTAAGGGTCCGTATTTTGAACAATACCCTTCTGCATCTGTAGACAAAGACAAAACAACCAAATACCAAGAATGTTTTCTAGAGAGCAGTCAGGCAGACAAGAACATATATGAAGAAGGCAAATTTTTCACTTAAAAGCAGATTCAAAATTCTGCACCTAAATTTGGCCGTTAGAAAAGGAGCAGCTCCTGGAAATAATAAAATGAGAAGAGAGTGTTTTTATTGAGGGGTGAAACTTCTCTGATAATGATGAAAGCAAAATGTAATGAATTCCACTTGTCCACCTTGATGCAGTTAAAGTCACTGATCTGCTTCTTTGATATCAAGAAGGTATTTGACCAGGTCAAATAGACCTTCCTTTCCTAAACATTTTGAAAGTCTGGATTTGACCTTTTTTTTTTTTTTTTTAAACCACTAAGAGTGTGTGTATTGGTCAATGGTGGGTTATTACAACAATTTTTCCTTCAAAGGACCACTGAACATGAAATCAGTATGTTATCTTGCTCTTTAATTTCATGTATTTTTCAGGTGGTTCAACCAACAGCATCATTGTTGCTAATAGAAAACAAATTGGTTCTCTCTACAATCACTTTTAACTTATTTTTAACTTCTGGTTTATCCTTCCTCACTTTTATGTCCATGGAATTTCAATACAATATCCATTTATTATTAATAAAGTTGTGTACATATTCCAGTGCTATTAAAGATGATTAAAATAATTCTTTGTTATTAGATGGATTCCTTTGAAGTTAGGAAGGATTCAACTGCAAAAAGATGGCATATTTTATAACATAAAATTTAAGATACTACATTTTAAATGTAGAACTGCAAAGTACAATTTTCTATTAATGTCCTGACAGACAGTTTTTAAAAATACAATGCAATCTCCTGTGATTAAGAAGGAAAACTACAGAATAAAGTATGGTAGAAAAAAATAAAATTCTGGAAAATATTTTTTTGGTTTTTTTACTTGTTTGTTTATTTTCATTGGTTTTGTGGTGTCTGATTTGTTGATAAGACCAAGATAAATTTACTCTAGGTTCAGGAGACAATCTTGGAATTTGATGGAAGCATCACACCTCTGTTAAAACAGGACTGTAGATGTATAGAAATGGTTCTTCTGCACCATTATTTTGCCTTCAGTTAGTGGAAAGGGAGAAATCAAGGTATGGAAAGGTACAGAAGATTTTTGTATCCTTTGTACTTTATCTCTCTTAGAGACTGCTGAAAATCTTACCACAAGGGAACTGTCTATAATCCTGGTGCTGCTTTTTAGTCCTTTCTGTCTCCTGTGTGGTTAGAAAGTGAGCCACCACCCTCTTCAAGGTCTCTGCCACAAGAAAGGCTTAGTTAGACCTTTCAGAAGCTATTTTACCTTCCTAAGACTGGATAAAGCAATGATCTTTAGAAAAGGCTGTGAAACAGTGCAACACCTGTGATTTAGTGCCATGGCTTGTGTCATCCCTATCCTTCCCCTTGGTCTGCATCTGCTCACTTTGGTAAGAGATGTACAGGCACAGTTGGGGTGCCTGTGCTAAATCTTCCTTTTTCTACAGTAATAACACAGCAAATATTTCATCCTTGGAAATTTTCTCCTTTTGGCTTTTGCTCCATTCATTTCTCTCATCAAACAAATAGCTGCTGATTGAGGCAGGTGATATTTTAAACTAGCAACTGAAATGTTCCTTTATTGGCTTTTTCAATGTTCTTTCAATTTTCAATGTTCTTTCTTACTTAATGTGCATTTGCAATTGTAGAATTTATTAGATGAACCCAGAGACAGAGGTTAGGTGGATTTCTGTGGAAATGCCTACAGCAGGTCATGAGTATAGGTTTACTTTTCTTGTGTTCAATCTTCCCAGACTGCATTAATTTAGGAAGAAACAAACCACTGTGTTTAATAGACTCTGGCATGTATGACCCTACACTTAACACAACTCAGTTACATATGGAATTAAATATGAACTACTTTGCACATTTTAATGCATGTTAGCTGGCATGTAAAGAGCAGGAAGACTTGTTTGACTGAATTTTTTGGCTCTGTTTCTATGTGAATACCTGTGGGAGCTGAAAGAAAGAAAATAAAAGTAATTATAAAAATATTTAAATGTCCTTGTCTTCTACGGGCCACTATGAAAACTATAAGAAAACAAAGGACAACAGTTTACTTTACATTTCAGACATTTCCTGACACCTATCAGGAAACTGATCTAACCAAAAGGAGCAAGATTTCAGTTTTATTTTTTTGTAACCTATTTTTTCAGTAACCTTGATGAAGATCAGCTTCCTGCAATGGCAGCTTTCCAGCAACCAGCCCTGGTGAACACAAGCGTCTGCAGAACACAGCTGGTCCAGATGCCTCACACTGGATCCCTTCAAAGTTATAGCCTTTTACATCATCTTCTTGCAAGTACAGAAAGGAAAAAAATGAATGATACTAAAACTGTGTGGCCTCTCCAATATCTGTATTTTAAAGTGCAGTGGTGCTTATTTGGTGAGAGAGTTCCAGAACACCATCAGCCAACTAAAAGTGAGACTTTTTAGCCTCTGCCTGTTATTATGAGCCTGTCTGTAGTCACTAGAGGAAGATTTTCAGACTTATCTCTATCCAAAAATGCCTGCCTGTCTCTCTGTTGCCCCATTCTGCTACCTGCACTCCAGTGTTTCTCTTGGTCTTCTGTAGATAGCAGGTAAATCTCTTATTTTAGGGGTTCTCTTTTCAAGGACAGATGCTCTTACATTCCTCCTCTCTGAACTGAAGGAAAGAATTTCTCTCCTGGTTTCAGTGATAACTTCTGAAGGAACTGGATAAGGTATTTAAAGCAAGGTAGAAAATATTAGCCCATGTTGTACAGCTTAGCTGCAGTGGGCTTATAACCATACTGGCAGTTTCATTCTTGGCCTCCTACACCAGTATTAACTGAAACATATTAAAAATGCTCAGGGAATGATTCAATGTGGAACGATCACTCTTGGATACCCTGTAGTGTCTGAAATGTCACAAAGCACCTATGGATAAGTATCTGAATTGCTCCCAAAGTTTTGTTGTCAGGAACAGCATTACCTTCTCATACTTTTGCATGCATATCCAGATTGTAAATATTAGAGTGTCAAGCATTTCAATCTCCACACTCCTCAAAATGTCAATTATTCAGGGCATACTCACAGTGTTTTTTATTACTGACAAAGCAGGTCAGTCCTCAATCACTGAAAGCCAAGAAATCTGATGGTTGCTTTATTCAGCATCTTAATTTTAGGTGTTGTGCACAGGGCGATATTGGCCTTTGCCAAACACAAAAACTTAGTGCTTCTTGAAGATGTGGCTTCTTGACACATTCTAAATGAGGCTCCCTTCATTAAACCTTTGCCAATAAAGCCTGGATTCTCTGTGTTCAGGGAAGTCATCCATTCACAGCCTCCCAGGAGTGAGCTGTGCTGCCAGGCTCAGCCAAGGGCTGCGCTCCCGGGGCCATGTGCCTGCAGGGTGCACCCCGGGCTCTGTCAGGGCAGGGCTGAGGACTTCAACCTCCTCCCCCTTCCCTCAGCACACACAGAGATAAAGTGCCTGAGCAGCAATTGAGCTCTTATCCCTGGTTTATTCAATGATTTCTTTTTATCTTTTTAGGGAGGGGAGCACAGTGTGCCGAGAGAGGAACACTGAAGAGGAATCACCAAACTGAGAGGCTGGAGGAGGGAAGAGGCGGAGGGGACAGGACGGGATGCAAAGGCCTTTCTGTCAAGTCCTTATCCAGTCCAGGGAGGCACCCAGGCTCCCCCTGCGTTAAAACAAGCTGTCTCACTACAGCCAGCTTTTGCAGTCTCTTTATGCACCCCATATAAAGCAGAGCTCATGGCTTACAGCTGCCCCTCTCGAAAAAGAAGGAAATTCATCTACCAGGCTCAGCAGACCCACCAAGGCAAGGAAGCTGCCCCCATCTCCGACTCTTTCTCAACTGCTGCCAAACCCCCCAGGGGCCATCATTTCAACCTCCTTCATTTCAAACATGCTCTAAAGTATGAAGCTTACCTCATCCTATAACTCTCTTAACTTCCGTTGTTGTTATTATGCTTCTCATCCCTCAGTACAGTTATGAGACATCTGACTCCTGGTAAACTCCACCTTCATCCCACAGTAGTTGCAATGACCACTCACAGGCCAGCTATTATATTTGGAAAGAGAGAGTGAGGTTAGACAGTAAATAAGAGGCTTAAATACAAACCATCACCAAAGTAGCTTGTTGCATTGGTTCAATTCTATTAATTGTATTTTTAATTGAGCTTTATGTGTCTCTGATTACTAGAGTGTGATTAGGAGGGATGAAGAGAAGGCAGGAACAAGCAGAGCCACTAATTGTTCTTGTCTACTAACAGTGCTCTATTTATGATCATGCAAAGACTAAACTAACTTCCATTAAAATAAACAAACTCTCTTTTTACTTTGATATGTCAGAAACCAGCTGTAAAATCTACCTTTATTACAAAAAACCTTCACTGAGCTAAAGGAGCTATGCTGATCACTGTCAGTATACACAGCCCTGCTCCTTCCCCTCTCTCTCAGCCCCTGGGTTCTGTGGCACTACTAGAGCCTCTCCTGATTTGCAACAGGATGAGAAAAGAATTTGCATCCTACATATTTTTTCAAGCCACTCACAGGAACTGTAATACAGCAGTGCAGAGGCACTCCAACTAATACTCTAATTGGATGCAGATGTGGTCTGCCTCTTGGAAAAATAAGACCAACTGGATGATCAACAAGAGCCAAACGGGTAATTTCTTTTTAAACAAATTGGTTTTATTAACCTAAAACTGCCCATAATCCAACTAGTCTGGCAGAGTTTGGATACTGTGAAACCACAAGCAGTGGGTGATACCTGTTATTATCTCATGCTACTTTTGGCTGTGATCTTGCCATTCTGAAGACAGGACTACTGTATAAAACTGAAGTCTCTCTTAAACAAAAGGTAGCTGGTGTGAGCACTGCCCCAGAATCTGGCCAGAAAATGGACCATGATTCAGGCTAAATTGTTTCCTGCTCCTTACCTTTTTCAGCAGGAATACACGTCTGTGCTCTGCCCACAGAAAGCCCAGTTGCACCCATACTCAGAGAGCGAAGAAAGGTACTGGCAGGTCAAGAAAACAACTGTAATCTTGGTCCTAGTTGAGAGGAAGGGTTTTAGTATCCCTTTATATGCTACTTGTAATTCTATCAGCCACCAAGACACATGGGATACTGAGAATGACATTTTGAAAGCTAACATGAGGCCTTTTCATTTAAGAGATGGTATTGTCAGACAGCAAATTCTTAAATATCTCACACCTTTGAGACTGACAGGAGTGAGAGGGCAGTGAGAGTCAAGAGGCTACAAAATCAAAAGGATCCCACTGCATACGAATCCCTTAGTACTGTTTAACAACCTGAGTGACAGATGACCAAATGAATAGCCAGGAATTGCAAACTTCTTAGAATATTTTAGTTCCTTTGGAAACCAGCATATTTTTATCCATCCTCTTACAGTTATTTCTGTGGAAAAAGAATCCATTCTGTAAAATTATTTCTATTTACTTGGGACAGAAGCAAAACCAATGGGTTTGCCAATATTCTTTGGAAAAAAAATGGATGAAGGAAACAAAAGTATCAGTATCTTTAGAGCTAGGGCCACCAGTGTACACAGCACTGCTTCTCTCTTCTTGAACCCTCTGGCATCACTTGATTTCAGAGCCCTGCCTTTAGGTGATGTTTAGTGGTTTGGGAGGGCAGCCAGAGATTTTAATTTCAGAAAGAGTGATTGCAGGCTACTGAATGACTTCTAAGAAATACAGTGGGAGATGCCTATTTTCCAGGTCAGCTACAGTATAGTTGTTTTTTTTTAAGGCATAAAAAATGGCAATCCCTTCAGACATAACTTACTTGGTTTAAATTTTAGAACTGTGGAAACAGAACTACAAGAGGAGCAAATAACAGTTTAGTGAGACTCGTGAAAGTTGTTGAACCAATCCAAGAACAATTCCACAGTAAAGAAAAAAAAAAAAAAGAAAAAGGTTGCAAAGTTACATATGTTCAAGCATAACATATGAAATACTTTAGTTTTTAATGAAAGAACAGGTGACAGAAAGGTTGGGATACTCAAATAATGAGATTCAGGGGTCAGAGCAGGGTCCCTTGCTTGTCTCTCATACAGAATAGAAGTGACAGTGACCAGGCAAGAGCAGAAATGCTCTGGATGCGTACATAAGACTAGGCCAGTTTTATGTTTTTACTTTTTAATAGTAGGACTACCTTCAAAAAGTTACAAGAATCATAATCTAGGTTTTATTATCCAAAGCTGTGAAGCGATTATTATGGCAACCAAAGTATCTGTCCTTCAACCACATTCTCATGGCTCCACTGAGTTTGGCAGAGCACACGGTAGAGCTCCTCCATTCGTTAGACTGAACCAAAGAAAGATTTCATTTGGGAGGAACCTCAGGAGATCCCTTCAGCCAGCCTTCCTCTCTAAGCCCGGCTAAATTCAGGACTAAAAATCTCTTTAGGATTAAACCTTCATCTTTTAGGAAAGGTGCCTTTTTACAGTCTTGGAGTTCTACACCCCAAAGAGCTGTTCCCAGATTTTCTGTTCTCACCCAGTATTGTCTACTTGCATCATCATTGTACTAAATATAGTTCTCTGTGTAAATGGCACATTCTTTCAAATCCCTAACATGATTTTGTAAAATTTGGCAATTTTTGTTTTAAAATTTATAGAAATAACCATAACTGCATATATGGTTTTAACCTAAATAAACTTCTGCTCACAGCTGTCATTGTAATACTTACATTATATAGATTTCTTTTAAGATCATTATGACAGATTCTGATTAGACCTAGATACAATTACAGAATCCCTATGAAATGAGATACTGATATACTAAGATTTTCAGGAGAAACCTTTCAAAGTGGGTAACTTCTAAGGCAGGATTTGTTTTTATAGCTTTTGTTCCACAGCACTATAATTAAATGACTAACATGATTAAAACCCAATCTTGTTGGAATACCTTGATCCCCAGATGGTAATATCTTACGTATCTGATTTTCAGTTCTGTGTTTAAAGGTTAATTTTCCCACTCTTTTTGTTCACTATTCTATGCAATTTTTGTTTATCTTTCAGAAGCCTGCTCTGGCAGAATTTCATAGACTGTTATACAATTTTGACACTCTGGGCTCCTGCTAGCAAAATGCTTCACTTTTGTCCTGGCTACATTTGTCTGTGGCTTAGAGGTACATTCACTAACAAAGCTGTGGAATGATTTGCAATCACATAGATATTGCCCCAGACCTGGATGAACTTTCAGAAAATCTGCTCTTTAAAGGATCACGCTGGGATATGTGAATAGTCTGTATCTTAATTTCATAAAAAATATCAGGATAGCTTTCTGTAATAGGAAGACATGTACTGCAGAGCAGCAAAGTACTGTGTATAAACCCATAAGCTACTGTCCTGCTGGGCTCTGAGCAGCCAGCTGGTTTTATTAATCTTGCCACTTGCTGGAGAAGCCACTGATTCTGCCAGTGTTTGGGTAATAGCTCTGCCCTGGGATCTCTCGGAGCTATTGCACATCCATCTGGCAAAAGGTTTAGTGATGCATGAGAGCTCCAGCCTCGTGAACAAATACAGAGCAGCATGCACTGATGCCAAAGACATACACTGGCAGAGCTGCCTTGTCTGGCAGCTGATCTGTGCACACATCACAGCTGACATAACCCCCAGCGCACGGTGCAGCCACAGAACACTGTGCATGTCCATTCATCCTCTCTGGAGGTGAATGGCTCCTTGTCTTGGAAACTGCTAGGACAGCAGTTTTAAATATACATAAAGACACTGAGCCCTTGAATGTAGAAACAGCAGCTGTCAATTTATTTTATTTGGAGCAGTATTCACCTAGAGTGTTGGAGTATGTGTATGATGTATTTAAGAACTACTTAGAAATACAGGCAAATCAAGTAGAGGGCTGGATTAAGAATTCTTGAGAAAGAAAAATCAGGTCCAGTTCTGAAAAGTTTCTAATATCCATTAATTTATAGAATCTATGGAGTAGAAAGTGTTGGCGGGAAATTAAATATCTTAACAGTTAGCTACAAAGCCTGTGGGGATGGGGGGGAGGCTGGTGGAAGGAAGAAAATTACAAAATCAATGCATTTTTATAGATAGATAAAATATCTAAACCAATTTCCCTATAAATAATAATTGCATTTAAAACCTATTACCACACTGTAGTAAAATGAAACAGCAATAGCGGTTCCAAAGATACTGTTTCTGGAATATTAGAAGTTAGAAGAAGTTACCCAGAGATTAATTGCTGAGGAGAATCGCAAACGAAATGCAGTTCAGAATACAATTATGTATTTCTGATGGGTATTCTCAGCAGTGTCATTGTGGCTGTAAGATTTCTGAGCTTTCTTAAAAACTTCAAAAGCATCTGTACAGGGCCTGAAGGATCTTGGGTGTAACAGAAACCCATGGGTCAAAAATAAATATTTATGGATTCAGTAAGTGGGTCCCCATGTGACCTTCTTTTTAGTTTGGTCTGTGCCATTTGACTGGTGCCAGAGTATAAGAGCAGGTTTTATCAACAGTAATTTCACTATTTGTGTCATATGGACGTCTTTTCAAAATCTCTGGAGAACTATTAGAGATACAAATCAATCTGCATTGTGATAAAGCCACAGCTCCATATCACTGTATAAAAGCACTTTATTAAAACAACAACAACAACAAAAGTGGCAATGAAAGAAACACAAAACAAACCCTGAGGAAATGCAGAAAGTGAACGTGAATTAAAATGTGGGGCCTAGAAACACTGCAGTTTTGCTTGAGAGTGGGAAATACAACCAGCTAGTTCTCTCCTCCCTGCATGGTTTTATTTGGTTCTAAAAATTTCTAAAGCATTTAAAAAGATTCAGGAAGGGTATCCTGAGTGGAGCAAAATTATTTCCATTGTCTTCTCCTTTTTCAAATTTATTTTAAAAATTAATTTAACAAAGAGAGCAGTCAAAGACTGGATTTCTATATCGTACAATTATGTCTTGTTAAAGGAAAGCTTATATTGAAACTGTCACTCTGGCTTCTTTTGGTGTTCAATCATACACAGTATTGAGATGGACACAATCAAAAGAAGTCCTTTGATAATAGTCACTGTCTCCTCAAAGTAGACACTTTCTTCTTCACCTCTAATTTTCTACAAAGAAGTGAAAAAAGTGCATGCTAAAGGCCAGAATTTTGACAAATGTAAATTTTCCTCCTTTATATCTTTTTCAGAGGATGATGCAGTCGGCTGCTCCTGGCAAATTCCTGAATCATGGTTTTCAAGGTCTTTGTCATGGTTCCTATTGTAACACAAGATAGATGGACAACTGGTAATAATTTATGCAGAAGATTTAGAAAGTTTTTGTATTTTAGAAGTTAGCTTCAAGACATTTGTGAGAAATACAAAGTTGCTCTTCATTACTGCATAATTCTTGAGGTGAGTGAATAGTAGCTGAAGGTTGTCTGCAATCTGTAAAAATATTTGTTACTTGTTGAAGGCTTTGTTCTCCAATTGCTCTTCCTAAGCAGGTGTTTACAAAGTGAGAGGTGTGCACCACTGAATGTATGTGAGCTGGCTGTCCCAGCTGGTCACTTCACAACTTTACATGAATGAATAAACCTGGTTCTTTTGAGGGTGTTAATCTAAGTTCTAGAGATGACAGAAGTTCCTTGAGGGCCCTTCATTCTTCCAGGGAAAGAGTGAGTAAGCACAATGGGAAAGGAAGACTGCCAGAAATAGGAGAACATGTTGAAAAATGTCTCTCCTTTTCTTCCTTTGCACAAGGAATATCATTATATTTGACCATATGCATATCCAGACTTGAAAATAGCCAGATTCCTTCCTGACTAAGAGTGAGAAGGGTATAAACCATATGCACTGGCTGTCCAAGAGACTTAAATCTACATGTGAATATGTATGTGTGGTCCTGGCTGTGACTGATGTCATCATATGTCTTTATGAATGCCTGCCAGGTATGCTGGAAACAAATCCTTTCCCTGCTGTTGTAATAACACTATCCTTCATGAGCAGAGCACCAGCCAGCTTCCAGGAGCTTGGAAGCAGTTTTTAAGGGAAATCAATTGATGATTTCAATGAATCAGTGATGTGCTTGATGCAAAGCTATTTAGTTATTAATAATTTACATAATGTTCTTTTTGCCCTTATAATAAGAACAGCATTTGAAAACTCTTGCTTTTCTTCTGAAACATCTTTCAATCTATTTTATTGTCCAAAGGTTTTCATCCACGGGATTTCTCTCACGAACACAGCACAAGTATTTTCTAGAGGGCTTTTTGGATTTTTCCACCTGCACTGTCTCTGGATGCTTCCATAACATTATTCTGTCCTGGGCTTCTGGAGAAAGCCTGCATAAAGTTAATCTGCTCAAGGACCTGTGGCTGATTTGGCCAGTCCCCTCCATGCTCCAGAGCCATATTTAGGATATGACCTGGTTGGTTTTTTTCATCCATTTTACATACAAATGTAAGATTAGTTACTCCTTCTCCCTCACAAATGAAGGACAAGTAGTGTTCCCACCAATGTTAAGATTTTATAGAGTTTGTGCCATAAAAAGAATGAATAGCAAATAATAAGGTCTGAAGGACTTCTCTAAGGATGAATTTCCTCTCCAAGAGGATAAAGGGGACAGTCTTAATGGGAATATCACTAAAATGTCTAAGCTGTAGTAGCATTGGCTTAGTGACATAGGAAAACTCTATCAAACTGCTAAAGAAAAACATATTGAGGATTTTTACACAACATGAAAAAGAAAATGAGACAGCAGTGACTGAGAGAAGATAATTAAATACAGAGTTCCAGAGAACTCAAGAGAAGGTCTGTTTACCTGCTTGAGGAGAGCTTCCATTTGCCAATTATTTTTGTCTATTTTTAGGGTATTATAAGATGCTGTTGCTGATAGAACTACCACTAGAATGCCAGTTTTTCTACCACCTGTTTCAGGTTAAACAAAGAGATTCCTTTGCACAGTGAAGGCAGAAAGTAGTGGAAGTTCTGCACACCAGTTCTATAATCATTCAGTTAGGTAATTCTGTTCTGGAATATTCTTTCAGATTAAAGATTTTCTCATACAAAGATTTTTTAAATTCATTTGAGAAGATGGCTGTCTTTCCAGAAATCGGTTAGGCATCCAATGGTTTTGCCATTCTAAAGAAAATAATAATGTATAGTATTCATTAAAAACTTATGTTTCTTTCTAGCTGTGGCAAAAAATTAATATTTTTGAGAAAGCTATCCCATTCCTCACACCAAAAGGGTGTATGTAGCTGTTTTCCACCTACAGTATCTTTCTCACACTTCGATTTTCTTTCCTTCAGAGTTCTTCCTGCGTTTATTTTTGATAAGCTGATGATTTCATGTTCTGCACTTGCTGTCCCCATCTTCTCATGAAGTTTCTAATATAGATGACTATTTTGAACACCACCCAGTAAAGCAGACTAATCAATAACAGGGCAATAAAAAAATCCCTGGAAATAAACCAAAATGTATTTCCTCTGCAACTGAAGAGCCTCAGACAAGCTGAAGGTAAAGAGGTTTAACTTGGTCCCTTGCCAAATAGACCATCAGATCAGATGAGGAATAAGCACAAATGTATAAACCTCTGAAGTTCTAGAAAAATATATCCTTACACTATCCAGAAGCCCTCTCATTGGATTTCACTCCTGCCTCTGCCCTTTTGCTCTGGTAGCCTAGTTACAAGCCCTGGTAAAGGAACTCAGACAGGACTGACCATAATTTTCCTGTGCTTATTCTGCTAATCCTTGTTTCTGTGGGAAAAAATTATTTTGTCTCACTTAGACTAAATCAGGAAATGTAATGTTCTTGTTAATAGATTAAGTAGTGGTTTTCTTCTCCTTTTTTTTTTTTATTTTTCTTGTTTAATTTCCTTATGAGGAATTAAGTGAGGAAGGGTTTGGCAGGTTAGATGGTAGGGTGCACCTTATATTAGCTCACTGCACTTTCTCATTTTCTCTGTGTTAAAATGAAGACTGCACTGATGTGGTCAGCTTTACCAAATTGTTTTGATGTTTATTAGACCCCTGATTCAGAAGAAAAAAAAAAGAGAGAGAGCACACATGGTAACAAGCAACTTAAGCTTTCCTTAGCTGGGCTATATCCAGAGCATTTTCTTGCAAGGCCAAGGTAACTGTGATACTTACTATTGTAAACTTAACATTTAAGGATGAAGTAGCTCCATATGGATCATCTAGACTGATTCTTTTGTTTGTCTAGTTCTGACACCTTGTAATAATTTTATCCTCTATGTACTTGCATATCTATTTTTCCCCAACATGTTCCTGAATAAAGCATATACTGTTACTTTTGGTAAAGAGATTATCCAGTGCAGGAAAAAATGATCTCCCTTGGCTTATATGCTCATTCAATTTGCCTAAGTCTGTGAATTCTGTAAATTATTCAGAGAAGTGATATTAGTGGATCAACAACAGCTCTGGTTCTTCACAGGGTCATTTTAAGAATCTTGGGCCATGAGATTGGTAAGGTGCCAAAGTCTAATAGAGAGTGAATTTACAATGCAGATTTTCAGAATAATCTATCTCTACAAGCATCAAAGTCCATTTGTGAGCTATTCCTATAAAATGTAATCGTTTGTGCAGCCCCATCCCTGGAGTCAAGGATGAAATCTGGCACCTTTGGGAACACAATGTATAAATGTGCGATTTTCCTGTCATCCCTTTTCTTACTGCTCTGAAGATGATTGCAATCAGGAGCTCCAAGCAGGCAGCCATTTTGTGTATTATCTGTTCACTTCCCTCATGCTTTCAAAGTGCTCCAGGAGGATTTTTTACTGAAGATTTTCCACTCACCTTTTTCTTCCTTTTACTGGTCTGTGTAGAAAATATCTATAATGGGGTGCAATTGAGAGATTCTGATTGTCCCTCCATTCAGTTGCCTTGGAAACAGACTTGTGGATACCCAGTTTTTTCCTTCATTACTGAAGATGCCATTTACAGTTGATTTCCTCCTATGTCTCCTTTGCAGTGTGCTCAGATGAAAAGGAAAGGGCAGAAAAAAGCTTGGTCTATTGTTTAGTTTGCTGTTTTAAGGTGTTATTTGTTCAGAGAATATTCAGGCTATAAGGTCTGAACACACTGTTCATGATTGATAGCCATGCTATAAGCAATATAGGTAGCTAAAGATACTACATAATTAATTCCTTTCCTTTTCCTTTTTTATTTTTTTTTCCTTCTTTTCTTCTACTCTAAAAGAGTAAAATGTAAAAGCTGGTCAGATTCCCTCAAATTCTACATCTAGTTATACCTGTGAAATATTACCATGGAATTAATTAATCTGAAATTCAAATTAAAAAATTGAGGTACAACTGAGAAGTGATTTTCTTCTTTCCACTCACTTTAATGACTGCTTATGAACACTGAAGTGGAGGAAAGTATTAATTTTGAGGCAGGGTCATAGAATACCCTAGTGAGAATAGATCTTAATAATTCTGAGGACTAACCCTAAAAGGCTCAAATTTGTCATGTTCCTCTGAAACAGTGTAAATGATGGTGCATTTTACTATTTAAGTGCAGTATAAATTTATACTCAGTAAAAGAAAATATATTGATCATCAAAACCTCCATGTATCCATTTAGATGCGTGTTTTTCTCCTCTCAGTTTCCTTCTCCCTGTTACTTTCCTTTGTTCTCACTCTGCTTATATCAGCTTCGTCTATTTCCTTTCTTTCTCTCATCCATCACTTTTATCTTTTTCATCTTTTCCCCTTTATCTTTATCGCTCCCTCTCACTATTTACTTTCTTTCTCCTGTAACTGCTTGTCTTTTACTGAGTCTTCCTAGCCCCCCCTATTTTTTTTTCACCTCCCAGGAAACATCCCTCATTTGAGAAATATGCCTTATTTGCCTTTGAAGTAATCTGCTGTCCATTCTGTTTGGAAAATTATTTGTATCAGTAATATAGAGAATGGAATGGCTGGGTAGCAGTACAGAGGTTGTTTATAGGCTGGAAACATGCTGAAAAGCCTTAGCCATTTCCTTACTGTACCAGTTTCTCTTCATACACATCCCTCACTGCATCCCCCAGGTTTGGGGTGATCATCCTAGGACCACCAAGCTTTCACCCCTCAGTACCTCCTCAGGGTCTTATCTCCCACTCAGACCTCCTTCTCTGCCTAATTCTCTCTTTAACCTCTCTCTGCTTCCCTTCCTCCCCCTGAAAGGCCTCTCAATGTGGTTTTCTTTGCTCCTTTCTGCCTGGCCTCCGTTTTCTTCAGATTGTTCCTTCCTCTGATAGCATCTCTGTCCCTCTGACCCCAGGATGACTTCAGAGTTGCCCTGCCCTGTGTTTTTTTCTATGATGCTTTTCCCAGTGGTGTTTTTTCATCTTTCCTTTCCTCACAGTCTCCTTTTCCCCTATTCCTTAGCTTGGTCTGCCTTGTTTTAGCATAACCAACCACCCCAAGCTGCAGCAGAGCAGGTAGAGTTGGACAGAAGTGGAACATTATTACAAAAAAGTTGAACAGCAACAACAAATCCCACCATTTGCACTAACAGGACCAGCTCACAGGTCAGAGAGAGAAAGGAAAGGAGCAGTGGCTCTTCCCTGGGAATCAGGGCTGGCAGAGGAAGAACAGCAGTGACAGTGATCTTTGGTGTTTTACTCTAGCCTTGGGTCTGTGCTTCCTGCTACTGTTCCCTCTTCCACAAGGGAAAAACACCTCGGGTGTCAGTGAATCTTTACTGCTGCCTGAAGAAACCCAGACAGCAGGCTTGAAAGAGGGAGACTGAAATGATAGTCAGAAATTGTGGCCAATTTCTTCCTCGACACACTAATGGAGGTGAAGGGGGACATAAGGCTGAGTGCAGTTTGTATCCTTACCCGTGTTCTTTGGCCAGTGCTTTGCTCAGGGATGTTAGAGACAAATATTAATTTACTAAAATTAATTAATAACCCTTCAAAAAGTACATTTTGTTCCAGTATAATAACTATTTTACTTACAGCTTTCAGAGAGAATTGCTTCAACTTCTTTTTTCTAATTGAGAAATTGATTTGTATCAAATCAGGTGGATGCCTTTGTCAAAACAATATTGACTTGCCTTTAGTGAAGTAACAGCTCTCATTTTCAGAGTTGGCCTTGGTTTTACATCAATGAGGATTTAAGATTTATTTTTGATTTTCATAAGTTTCGGGGGATCGGGAAAAACTTTATTATTACACTAATATATCCTGAAAGGCATAGTAAGAAAACCTGATGCTTATGTCTCCTCTCTTCCTCCTCCACCTGCAGCACCCTGAGCCATCTTTAGCTCTGAATTCCTCAGGCTGCCCAGAACCTTCACAAATCTGAGGGGGACAAAGAAAAGAAACATCAAATAAATACAGTGAAAGTCAGCCTTAATAGCCTTCTTTTTAAGAATGGCTCAGCTGAAATCATAGAATCATAGAATAATTTGGCTTGGAAAGGATCTCTAAAGGTCACCTAGTCCAACCCCCCTGCAGTAAGCAGGGACACTCTCAACTAGATCAGGTTGCTCAGAGCCTTGTCAAGCCTCACCTTGAATATCTCCAGGAATGAGGCCTCAACTACCTCCCTGGGTAACTTGTTCCATTTTTCCACTACCCTCATGGTAAAGAACTTTTTCTTAACATCCAATCTACATCTACCCTTCTCTAATTTAAAACCAATGGCCCTTGTCCTATCACTACAGGCCCTTGCAAATAGTCCATCTTCAGCCTGTAGGCCCCTTTCACATACTGGAAGGTTGCTATTAGGTCTCCCCAAAACCTTCCCTTCTCCAAGCTGAATAACTCCTGCACCCTCAGCCTGTCTTCACAGGAGAAGTGTTTCAGACCCCTGATCATTTTCATGTCCCTCCTCTGGATCTGCTCCATCAGGTCCATGTCCTTCTAAATCTTCAAGGGCCAAGTCAAAAATAAGTGTTTTTAGTAATAAAATTAAATTTCTTCTTAGATTTGTGCTACGATGGTAAGAGTTAGAGATATTCCCTGCTGTCCTCAGGAATACTTTTTGTTTTGTTAGGATGAATCAAAAAGCCAACTCAGAAGTGAGGTGTCTGAGTAAACTTGTAAACTACAGCATCCTCCTGCTAGCTGGAGTGGCCATGAACAGACTATACAGAATAAAGCTGTGACTTCTTCCATACTCCAGTGGGACTGATGTTTTAAAGGATTACTGTTGTCTTCAACCATACTAAAATGCAGTCACCCACATGACTTACAGCCAAGTTATTACTGTCTGAATAGAACTCAGCTTGAAAGGGAATATAACAGTATGTAAAAATGCTAAAAATAACCAAACTTTCTGCATTAGGACATGTGAGGACCATGCCCAAAAGCTTTGTGAGGGAGAAAAAAAGAAAGAATCAGACATAATAGCAAGCCTATAGCTATGAAAGCTTGCAGTGATAGAGTTCCTGCCTGAGTCTGCACTGCCTTATCTCCTTCCTGCCCCTTCTTCCCTTTTACCCTCCAGTAAGGAAGATTACTAGAGACTGACTGGCTTGGTCACAATGCTTGGTCAGTGGGGTAGGAGACACACCCTGACCTGAACACATGACCCTCCACGTATATGGCTCACAGTCTAGCAATATGTGTGCTCCTGAGAAAGCCTGTGCTAGCATATAGAACCAGGAACTCGAATAAGCTGGAAGAAAGGGCTCCTTCCATTTCCTAAGAAGCCCATCACATGAGTCAGCTCAAGGTTAGTCCCAGTCAAGCACTGAAGTAGGCTGTGGAGCTATTATTAACAAAATAGAAATAAACTGAGAACAGGATGAAAAGTGGTTTGCAGCAGGGAGATTTATGAGTTAAATGTTTTGTGTGCACCCTGTCTGCAGTCATGACCTAATTTCTCACTAAACATAAAAAAAGGTAAGGCAAAAATTCTAGTAAAGGAGATAAAGTGAAAGGCTAACACAAAACACACTAGGTAACATTTCTGTTCTCTTTGATGAGTGCATTAGGGACTAATTTATCTTCTTTGAAAACTGAGGATCTGGGTCTGCTTATTGAATGAGCCTACTAGATGAATATTTTGGTTTTGTTGTTCTTGCACTTCATAGGCTTTACAGTAAACCTTTATCCTTCCGTGATAGAATTCAATAAATCAGGTATTTAAAAAAAGGTTTGTAGAGTTTCTCTGTCTTTCTGTGAAGAGTGTGAATGTTTTAGGTTTGCTCAAAAAATACCATACGTTGCCCTATAAAGCCTTGAATCAGGAAAGAAAACATTTAACCATATGCTTAGCTTTAACTTTAGGCATATGCTTAAAATTTAGCATGTGCCGAAAATCTTTCCTGAAAAGGAATGGATTTAAGCACTTGCGTATGTTCTTTCCTGGATCAGAGCCCTATGTGTTATACATCAGATTCTGCTGCCCTCACCAACAGAGTTATTCAACTACTCTTATTCAGTTAAGTATTTTCAAGGCAATTTCAATGATGAGGATGGTACTTCATCATTGGATACAAGAATAGGAGACCCACATTTTACGACATAATTGAAACTCTTACCTCTCAGCAGAGATGAGCTCTTTCTACCTGCAGTGGTTCTGTGCTGCTCCAGCATCATTTGGAGTAACTTTGTGAGTGATTTACATGTTAAAACAAAGCAAAACATAATTGTCTTAGTTTACCTTTGGGCTTTGTGATCACAATATAAGTATTTCAGTCATCGATGGCCTACTTTTTGACCCTTGACATGAGTTTAAGTTAATTTGGCAATTTTGGAAAAAGTAGATTGACATCCCTTATTTCAGACAGAGGGGAGTGTGGATTGGTGAGAATTCTTCCACAAATGTAGATGTATAACCTGATTTTCTTATTTCCTTCTTCGTTTTGAAAAGTGACAAAAACTTACAACAGCTAAGGAAAAAAAGTCTTTCTTTTTGCCCAGTACAGTCTCATATCTATTAATAATGATACAGGTTGTCATTATAAATGCTGAGTGTAAACCTATTTGAAATGATACATCACTTTATCCTTGGGTAATTACCAGAGCTTAGCATCTTCCCTTCATGTTTCCTAAACTTTAAAGAGCATAGTCTCAAAAATGGGTATCTGCAGACGGGGGACAAGAGAAGCAGGCGGGCATGGAAATCCCTTTATTTATGAATGGGATTTGTTCATACACTTCCTACACACAACCCAAGTAAGTATAAGGAAAAGAAACTATGGAGCAAAAGGTTTTTCTCTGGAAGCCAAAACCCAAATATTTCCCAGAGGTTTGACAGCCATAGGATGGAATTTATGCTTTAATATAATTAGAGCTGCTTGCACTCTATAAGAAAATACTTTGTCATTTTTTTATATTCTTTTCTTTTGACCATTACGGTTATTTCACATCCCCCCTTTTCCTTGTTCCCTAGGATGTTATTAAATCTCAAAAAAATATTAAAGCTCACAGTTGAGCACCAATAATAATGTAGCATGTATTCCACACATTGAAATGCACATATCGGGCCCATCATGGGAAATAAATCACATTTTAGTAATCAACTCAAGCAGACTACTGATCTACCACTGCAGGTGTATCTACAGGCATAATAGTGCTTTTGTTAAAACTATCTCAGCAGAGAAACTCTGGCTGACAAATTCAGAAATATATAGCTGACAGTCTTCATATGCTGACTGTATATGTGAGTGGTAAAATGAAGATCTTGTGCAGAGGCAGCTATGGGGTGCTGGTGGGCAGCTGACCCAAGGGACTCACTAACCAGACTCAACCCTGCCTCCCCGACAGGGAGTCAACACCAGTCCCTTGCACAAATTCATAGCAGCTCTGCAGTGTTTCCACAGGAGCCCCTTTTGCTGCTGGCAATTGCTGGTAATCCTTTCAGGCAATGTATCTTAATGTGAACATCATATAAAAATCATTTCTAAAAATAACGTTTTGTTTTCTCCAGGTGCATTTCAGTGCAACGATGCAGACACTTTGTTCATCTTGTTCATAAGAAAGTGGTGTTACCTTCATGGAGAAGCTGATCTGAGTTTTCACCAGATTGACCTGAGCTCCCACCAGGACTGGTGACCTTCCTGCCACGAGCTCCCCACTGGGAGTATCTAGATAAAAGGAAAAGGGAATTTGTGCTTGGAATCTCTTCTGAACTCTCTCTGAACTACCCCTGAATCCCATCCTGAACTAACTTGAGATTATTTCAACTCTCCATATCTGATTTTCTTCAAATTTTTTTGTACATTTCAGTTTTCATATGAATCCAGCTTCAAAAGCAGGGACTGGATCCATTTCCTCTTTACTTATTATCTAAGCTCTCTAATCTTCTTTGTCTCCTTACAGTTTGCATACACTACATATGAAATGACCTGCACAGGACACTTGCTATTTTTGGTCCTTACTTAGTACACCAGTCACTGGTTATTATTAATCTGTCTTTATCTTCTATTAGACACAACAGTATAACATTGGAGAAAGTCAATGTGAGGTCAGCAGGAGACCCTTAAATCATCAGATCCTTTGAGAAAGCATGGGTTTGAAACTTTATCATTTTGGTTTGGCTGAAAACAATACTAAAGCTTTTAATTTCCGGAAGGAAAAAAAATCTATTAAAAACTAACTCATAAAAAAGAAAAAATTATTAATTAACCATTCATAATAATTTCTTTGGTAAGTAACCAAATTCCCTTGAATCAGAGGAAAATGGTGAATATTTAGTTTTAGTCTGCAGTGCATTTCTTCACACTAAAGCTTGAGTCTGTGGGAGGGACAGAACATCTCACATAAGTGACTGCAAAAGTCCCCAAATGGCCCAGAGAGGTAATGCCATAAATGCTGCTCATTTGCAGTTGAAGACTGTGAATAAAGAATAGCAAATAACATTTCCTGCAGAAGTTAAAAAGATAAAATATTTCACTGTTTTAAGAATGGTGTAGAAATCTCAAGAAATCTAGGTTGTGTCTTATGAACAATGTATTTGGAACTAAGGCATGCCCATTAGAATTAGAATAAAAATGTATTTGTTCATAATTTGTTAAGCTATACACCTGTGTAAATTAAATGGAGGCCTTTTCACCATATGATGGCATGATGTAGAGAGTTACCAGCATAAGAATATGTTAAAGATGCCTGCTTCTAAGACTTCATCTTCTTGACAAAAGTGCTAAAGCATTTTACTAGAAAGAGTCTTAATAAAGACTGAAAGTAAATGCAGAATTGTAAGACAGATGGAGCAATCATGCAGAGGAAGAGAAAGCCAGCGATGGGGAATAATATATTCATGAGGGTGTAGAGTTGATTTTAATCAAGTTTATTCTATTTGCTACGTGGGTTGCTTTTCTGTTTTTGTTTTTCTTATGCTTTTTCAAAACAGTTTTGTGCTATCAAAAGTGCAACTTTTTACACTCCTAGCTCCTACTAGAAATAGCCCAAATGGTTACTGCTGTTGATATCATTCATGGAACAGTAGGGCTTGGAGTCAGCCAGGAACTCCCACTGTGCAAGGGACTAAACAGATGCAGCATAAAAAGATACTTCTATCTTAAAGTACAGCCCTATTTCATTGTGTTGAGAATGGATCTGTATTCATACAAGATTCCTCCTATCCTGCAGTGCTGGTTTAGGAAATCTAAATCTGTGCTGATTTTTCTATAACTAGTAAAGATAAGAGAGTGGAATCTTTACTGAAGCAAGAACAGCCTTTGGCCTTGCCCTGCTCTATATGTGTCAGCACAGGCTCTTCAGGCTTCTGAATCGTTCTGATATTTTAGGTTGTCCCAGTTTTGTGCTTGTTAAAAGTAGATGAGCATGAATAACCAGTGGACAGGGAACTACCCAGAGCCAAAATTACAAGGCAGATGCCCCTCAATCTATTGATTGCACCCAGGATGGAGGGGAATTCCTGAAGGCTCAGCTGCTTCCTCTGACATGTTCTAAAAAAGATAGACACTCTCTTTACCTAAAGATGAGTGTGGGTTTTTACTGGATTTCATGTGAGAGGGAAGCATATAATCAATGACAATGAGCCTTTTTACAAATTTATATTCATTATGTTGAAATTGAGAGAGGGAATAGGAAATGGAAGAGAAGGAAGAAGGATTCAGAATTTTTTAAAAACAACATAACTGTTTTTTTGAAGTAATTTTTTCTACTATCTTGTATTTTTTTCAAGTTGAAGAAATCTTAATATTTCTGTTTTCTTTCTTTGAACTGAAATATTGTTACTCAAACTCTCATTAATGTATTTCAGTAGGGATGAAATTATACAGTTTCCAGAATACTATTTCAAGTGACTCAAAGGGACTATGTTTTTAAATATTTTGACATTACTATCAAGCCAAAGTGTCTATTGTTTGTTCATCTCTGTTTTCTATGTATTGCTGATAATTAAACTTGCTTACAATAAAAAAATATTTATTAGACTGAGTCTTTACATATCAGTCATCTTCATCAGGCTGATCGTTTAACTTTTTAAAAGTACTGTGTTACTCTTCAGTCCCAACAGATAAAATTTTCTGAGAGGAAACAAAAAGGAAAAAATGCTTTCACCTGATAGTAAAAAGTCTAAACAAAGAAATTAGACAATGTTAGGGTTTCCCAGCCTCACACAAGAGAACTGAATTAACCAAAAGGTGTAATTTTCTGTACAGCCTAATTTTTGCCACCTCCCAGAAATCCAACACATTGTGGCAAATCATGTCTTTGAACAATAGAGCTTTTTTAAATATCTAGAAGGCCCACCCTCAGTGCCACTGACTTATGGTTATCTTGTAATTCCTAATATTCTCTCTATCTCTATATTCAGCTCATGCAAAGCAGCTGAGCTCTGCTCTTTCTACATCTGTGTTCTCATTATTTCCTGACCTGGCAGTGCCATGTTCAGCAGTGTCTGGCACAGCCCTACCCAGCAACATCTATGGATTACCAGAGCACCCTGCCTTACCCAAAGCATTTCTCTGGAATCCATAACTGGGTATCTGGGAGTGAACAGACAATACTCTAATGCTAAATAAAGGGACAGAGCTGTGACACAGCTGACAGAACATGTCCTAACACTTACTTGGAGGAAGGGTGCAGCTGCATTCCCAGATTATACTCTGGAGCAAGGAATGGCTGCCATCCCCAGCACAGCAGAGACTTGAGGCAGATAGTTTAACATTGCTTGGCTCTCCTATGCCTTATTAAAAATGTAAAAGAATCCAGCTAGCCTTTTTTTGTAGGAGCTGAGCATGACTGTGTCACATGGTGTTATTCCAGCTGATGCAGCTGACGTGCGGGTGGGACAAGACACGTGCCATGGTCCTTGCAGTCTGTCTGCACACCAGAGACTTCTGCAGCCCTGTGCTGAAGCTTAAGGAAGTGCCCTTAGCCTGCTGCAGGGAAAGGGCTGGGAGATCAAGGAGGGGGCCTTTGCCCACAGGCTTCTTGCATCTTTTCTTCTACATGCTCCAGGGAACTAGGGGAACCCAAAGTGGCCCCTGAATACCACTGGAAGTGCCAAAGCATCCGGCCATGCATGTTTTTCATATTGTTGTTAAAGAGTAAATTACCATGTGAGAAAACCACAACAGCATTTGATTTTCTTCCCCTTCCCTTGCCTTGTTCCTATCCCTCCTCTCTCCTTTTCTTCTTCTGCTCAACTCCCAGTCCCTATGCACATGTGGCCTAACTTGTCTTGTGTAGCAAAAGTACCTGAAATTCAGCAAAGAAAACATGGAGCAGCAAGGTCACAAAACTTCTCATTATGGTGCTTGGCAGGTTGCTGTTTCACGAGGACCCTGAGCAGTGCCTGCAGAGAGACAAAGAGGGACCCTGCAGCCCCAGCAGCTGGGTGGCATGGGCAGCCAAGCAAATGATTTTTACAGGCAGCAGTGTCAGTGCTGCTTCTTGGACTGGCTTCCCAGCTTGAGCTTCACAGCAAAAGCACCAGTGTCCTTCAGGCTGGAGAATGAGGAAAACTCTACAGCACAGTGCAAGGTTTGCATTGGTTTGGTTTGGTTTGGTTTTTCCTCATGTGGTTTTAGAGCTTGGGAGCCATTAGCAATTTAACTGCACCAGCAGGAGCAAAAGATGAGCTATTTTAGACTGTTTCTCAATGACGATGTTATTTAGTATAGTCATTCCTTGAAAATGTCATCTGACTATTTTAAATTAAAAAAACCTCCAGACGCTTGGCCATCCAGCCAGACTTCCAGCACTGCAGCATATTGGGAACTTCAGCTCCTACAAAGGCAAGGAGCCGCAGCTGCAGCTTTGCCTTGACAAACAATAAACATCTATTTGACTAGTGACTAGGATACTTCTTTGTATTATTCTTATTTTGCCTGGTGAAAGTATCTTCTAGGAAATACGGGGCATTCAATCCCTTGAGGTCAGCATCTCTCAGTGAGTACTCTGCAAGCTACCGTAATCACCTATACTACTTATTATACCTGTTAATGGGATTTGACACCTTTGCCTTCTGGCTTCAGCTGCAGCTTACACTTATATACTCTGAAAACACTGATTAAATTACTCACCTAGCAATTTTCAGGATCAGGCCAACATGTTGAAAAACACACATTGCAATTTGATCTTGCTGTATTATATAAACCCATTTGAAGTCCTGGTTCAGCAAATCATTTAAGCCCTAGCTGAAGTGCGATTGAATGATTTCACAAATAAATATTTGTTGCATATAATATTTGCTCTATGGCATTATCATGTAGCTTTCTGAAAGGAAAGTGGATTAGCTTCAAATGTTGTTACGATTTATTATTTGTCGAGTGCTGAGAGTACACTTCAAAAGAACTTGAGGAAGTGC
This sequence comes from Florisuga fusca, assembly GCA_038090715.1. Taxonomy (NCBI): domain Eukaryota; kingdom Metazoa; phylum Chordata; class Aves; order Apodiformes; family Trochilidae; genus Florisuga; species Florisuga fusca. The sequence continues at coordinate 6,033,310 of JAAWXA010000029.1, read as the reverse complement.
TTAAAGTTAAGCATGTTTTCAAGTACATTGTTGATCGAGGGCCAAAAAGTTAATCTGAGACCTTCTTTGTTGGAAAGCGTAGACATGATACCAAGGAAGAGCATTCTTTAATTTTCTCCTAGGAACACTGGTTAGTCATGTGGGTCTATTTTACAAATAAAAGAATTGACTGTCAACCACTTCTCATTTTGATATTCCAGTGCCAAAGAAAAAGTGTGTCAACTGTTCATATAATATGTTGACTGCAAATTTAGAAAAGTGGCCAACTGGACCCACATATCTTCCCAGAGACAGATGAAAGAGTAAAATGGAAATATACCATCTGGGGCTTGCAGCTCTCATCCCAACCTGTTGAGATGTCACATGCTCTTGAAAGGCTCAGCATGCATTCAGAATTTTTGTTCTGGGCAGAGCCAAGGATATTGTCAGCTTCCAGTAAAAAACATCGAAGAATAAATTTTAAAAGTAACATACCTTTCTCTTCACAAAACTACCTGTTAGAGCTGGACACATGGACACTAGGTGCTTTTAGCAAAGAACACTGGGTAACCCCAAAATGCTGTAGATGGTATGTGTCTTTGCTGTTGCTGTGTAAGGTGGGTTTTAATGCTTCATCTTGCTAGCATGACTGCTCAGCATCTGCCAGAAGCAGTCCCTATATTAATTAGTCTACTTTATTACATGTGAATACAGTATGACAGAATAGGGCCTTGGCCCCAGCTGTAGCCAACAGGGTCTATAAGAACAAAAATAGCAACAATAATTCTGAAATAATTCTGAAATAATTCTGAAATAACACAATTCTGAAACATTTGTGACTTGACACCATTATAATCCAGAAGCTATAGCTTAAGTGAGGCTTTTTTTTTGAGGCAATACAAGGGAGCTCAGTATGGCTCCTGAAAACTCTCTTGGAATGTAATAATAGAAATGAGGAGGAAAAATTCTATGGAGAAAAATTGCTTAAGGCAACAGTAATTATACTGCCAAATATAGTATGTAGAATCTGCAGAGTGAGAGTTTCATATAACAAGGGGAATGTAAAATCATAGTTGGGGTGTAACTAAATTGTAATAGAATGGCTTGGGGGAGCATTATTTGAGGGACTTAATGTCTAATCCCTGACTAGTGGTGGAAGAACAAGAGAGGAGCTGTTTTTAAAATTGCATTTCCTTTATTTGTGCAGCAAACAAGCAGTGTGTGTTTGGGTGTTGGAAAAATGATAAATAATAATCTATTGCAACCTCCACAGAAACTACTTGAAATAATGCAGCCCCTATCTCCATCTTCTCATTTTTTATGGTATTTCTAAACTGGTAATACAGAAGCAAAATATCTGGCCTCTCTGTGTAAAACTAAGCAGAGACTTCTATTTTCTTGAAGGTCAGTCCTGTCTCCACTACAATGTGCAACAACAGAAAGGGATCTGGGAGTGCCCTCTTCCTCACAGACAGCTAAGCAGAGCTTTTCTCTCCCTGCTGGTCTCATGTGGTCCAGCAGGAATCCTCATCTTTTTCATCTTCCTGATGACTGCTACAGCCCTTGGTACCTCCCTCCCCCCTTTTGCATTTTCTCGTTGAAAAATAATTTATTCTTAGTCCATCTCTCATAGTCTTCCTTCCACATGTATTTTTTTCTCCTCCAAGAGTTATTTCTCCATGAGCATGGTTCAGGGTAACCTCACATCTCAGACTCCATAGTGTCTGTGGCACCCTGTGGTAAGTCCTTTGCCATCCAAGGTCAAAATGGGGACAAGTAGCATGAACATGTGTTTACACAAGCATGCCATGGCACAAAGCCAAAGCCCTCTGAAGTCATGAGGGTTTCTCCAGTGCCTCCAATATTTTGGATCATAAATTATACATAAAATATTTAAACACAAATAAACACAAGCGATGTTCACTGTTTCTTTACATTTGGTAGGATTTTATGCATTTCACAAAAAAACTATGGAAGAGAGAGGATTATGACTTTGCAAGCCAGGGAAGGAAAGTTTATCAATGCATTAGGAAAATTCAATAACATTTTTTTGGCACAACCAGAAGACAACTGAAAAAACCAGGGCAGAGGGAACTGGGGCATTTGTGACCAGGACCTTTTAATAACTGAAACTATTTAAAAATCTGCTTCACTCCTCAAAGCTGCAGTTTGCAAACTGTTGTGAAACATGCACATATCAGATAAAAATTTTCAAGTTTTGAAGGCTAAATGGAGAAACAAAACATTTTCTTCCTTCCTCTGACAAAATGTAAGCTTTACCTGGCAGAAGAGCGGGTGTGCAACATCAAACAAACATTCCTCTGCTCTTTTGATCATTGATTTTGATCCTTTAATTCCTTGGGTGTTTTGAATGGTAATAGGAAAAAGGAAGGTGACTGGAAATCTCCCTCAGCTGAAGAGCCCAGACAAGCTGGCACTTCTCCCTTGCATCCATCAGCACGTAAAGGATGGCTCCTTGGTGGGGAGCCTGACATTGCAGCCACCTGCATCAGCAGCACCAACAGTTTCTTTCAGGTACAGTAGATGACTGGCAGAAGTTACCAAACCAAGGAGGTTACCACTGCCAAAAGCAAGATGTTTTACACAGGTGCTCAGTACTGAATGGCAGGAGCAATTCAAACTTATTTCAGGTGGTGCAACAAGCTAGCCCTTCTGTGCCATTTTGCTTTATAAAAGGTAACTTTTCCCTATTTTTTTCTGGACATAACTGAGAAGAAAATTTGTTCTGTATCTTTACCAGATAGAATGTGAACGGGACCATATACAAACTGAAACAAATTTTAAATTCAAAACAGAGTTACGTGGTTAAAGATATATTTGGAATTTGAAATCGGTTTTTAATACTTGTTAAAGAAAACAACAATAACACAGAAATAAAGATCCTGTTTACAAAAAAAATACTTGTTGACTGGAAGTGACTTTAAAAGATATTACTGCAAATGCTACTTATGAGAAATGAAAGCTAAACCAGGTCTGAAACAGAAACTATTATTACAAGTTATTTGATTGGCTGAGAAATATTAATTCTCCTTAAGCCATGAAGCAGAAACAAATTATAGGGATAAATCTGTCAGTCTATCAGCTTGCAGTTTGTGCCTTTAGTGGAGATTTGGCAGAAAAAGTAAATTATGTTTCAGAGGGATTCAAGTTGATGTTTTTCTTTAGGATTTTGTAATATTTTGTGGTCTTTCAAACCAAATGAAACCAGATGTATTTTCAAGGAGTTGGTTCATTACTGATGAGGGCAAAGGCCCTGACAAGAGAGCCAGATAGCCCCTGTGGCCCCTGCTGTCAGTGCTCCTGTAGCTGGCTACAATAGAGGTGCTCTAAATTCTGGATCTAAATTCTCATCTGCCCCAGGTGATGCTAGGAAAATGCTACCGCATACTACTACATATATACATATATACTACACATACTGCTACAGCAGATATGTGAACATGGTCTTCCTTCCTCTGCTCTCTAACATTTTGCCCATAGAAAGTAAAATTCAGGGTATTTTGGTTTTTTAGCTATAGGATCTTTTATGAGCACTAAGGTCCAAGGTAGTCCATTCAGTCCAACTGGTTCTCAGCAGAAAGGTTTTTAAAATGCCTTATTGCCACTTCTCTGTGTTGTTCCAGGGCCATCAGATTTTATTAACAAAACAGTACTCACTGAAAGTAGTAGGCTATATAGCATAAATCCTTAGAGACATATAATTCCACCTTGTTTATGGAATCTGCTATAGAATACCTTACAGAAACCAAGGAGACAGAAATGTATCATCTTAATCCTTCCAAAACTTCATCTGATCCCCTTCACTTTCCAATATTTCTTCTCCAAAATCTCCCCCAGAATAGTTCCCAGACCTCATTTCTTCTTCACTGTCTACAATGCTTGTCTTATAATACCATTTTTTGTCTGTCTCTAACTTTTGAAACTGCTTAGGTTTCACTTTACCAATCCAGTGTCTTTCAGGCTTTCCCTATAAAAGCAAAAGGGAGGGACCAGGGAGGGCTGTGTGCAGACAAGGTACTGGGAGTGATCACCAGCCCTTGTCAGCCCCAGAACTATAGCTGAGAATTTCTTGAGTAGCTCAGGACAAAACTGAACAACAGGAACGATCTGGGTGATTGCCTGAATGCTTTGACTTTACTGGAACAGACCTGGTGTCATGCTCCACGCCATAGCTGACCACACCATCCTAAGCAGTTTTGCCAGAGTTAAGATCAGATGGCACAGAAAAAATGTTTGGTTTGGTTTGTTTTCTAGTGTTCTTTTGCACCTGTAATTTAATCTGTGCTGCTAAGGTCCAACATAGTTACCTGGTACATGTATGATTCAATTTCTTCTCAGCTCACAGTGACAGGCAAGACATTCTGTTAGAGGCCTCTATGGAATAATTACTATTTTTTCTCTGTATTATAGAAATATCTTTCAGAAATGCAATGGTTTAATTAATACTTTATTATCCAAATATTTATGGGAAGTATTCTTTTTCTAAATTAACTCATGTCAAAAAATGTATGTTTTTTCACATCTCAGCAGAGACTTTCAAATTAGTAATCTTTTTATTATTCTCATAATCCAAATTAACTTCAGAGTTTTATTGAATCTAGTGATAGGCTCTGGGGACTATGAAGCTTTTACTGTTCATAACATTTTTTACAGCAACTTTTTACTGTACTGAATAGCATGTTAAAACGACTAGGAAACTTGGAGAAGAAAACTGATATGCTTAACTTGCACAGTAACTAACTATATTCCACTGATCATTAGAAAAAGCTTTTTGCCTTATCTACTTATTCATTGCTGTCAGAAACACGATTGCTAGATAAATAATTCTTCTTGAACTGTGATGTGTTTAGTTACCTGCAAAAACTGATCTGTCCAGTGCATTTTATTTTTTGAGTTAGGAAGTCAAAAAGATGGACTGAATCAGGAAATGAAAGCTAGGTTGATAGCTACTATTATGTCAACTTCTTAATGCTATGCTACATAAATAATTATGCTACATAATTATTTAATGGAAATTACAGATTTCACAGACCTGCCAGACTGTAGCCATATAAACTGTATTAACTTTTTTTAGGGAAAAAAATAAATGGCTGTAGCTTCAACTGAGAATCTACTAAGCAGTTTTTACTTCTATGTATAGAAGGCTGATTGCGTGCAAATCTTGTGCTTTTTTGCAAGCAAGCCTAAAAATGTACCATTTATTTTAATTGATCTTACACTTCCATATTTCCAACGCAGAAGAAAAGCAACGCCTTGACTGATTTGCAGCTGAGATGTAATATCAGTTCTTAGTTCTGGTAGAGAATTTTGGAAGGATATGGGTGAAAAAATTAGTAATCCATTAACTTAATTTACGTACAAGGAAAGGGGACAGTGGTGTTTCCTTTTTTCATCATTTTCTACTTGTATAATTTACCACATTTTTTGGAGTAAGGTGTGGTTCAATATCCAGTGTTGGGGCTAACAGCAGTGGTAGCAACATTGTATCTGTGATTGTTGCTGGGCATGGGAATTGCATAATTATTATATAATCCATGGGGAGGTATCTTTGTCAATAACATATTCAATGGGACAAAGTGAACATTAGTTAATTTGATGCTCTTATTTCATTCCAATGTTACAAACCAATTAAAAATTATGCAGCGATTCTATAGTTTTGACTAATTCCTTTGGAGTTTTAAACTATGCTATTTCTTATACATGTTTGCATATATAACTTACATAATGAAAATGTATGATATTTGAATATTCAAAACAAAATTAAACAAGAATATCAAAACAATATATTGTTACTCTATTGAAATGAACTCTTTCCACACTGAACCAGCATTTTCAACAGTTGGGTTTTGTGTTGGGCTTTTTTTAAGTGTGTTTTGGAATGAAAAGAAACTTGTTTTTCAGTATCTTTATAGTTAAGTATGCAACTTTCGCACTGCTATGGAAGTGCATGATGGTATTTTGTGTACATTTAAAAATCTTTATACATGCATGAGATGATAAAATATTCTGTTTTGCCACTTCTTGTTCTCAGTTTCTATCTCCAGTCTTCAGCTTTAAAGGGTCCGTGTTTCTCCAGGTTATATTTTAACATATATAATCTGATATGATATTTTCTTAGAGCTTTGCAAACATTAGATAATCTGTCATTGCAGTTTTTTTTTTTCTAGTGGGTAGATAAATAAAATTTTAGTGCTATAATTTCAAAGATTATGACACAGCTAGAAGGAATATCTAGCTCACTTAAACAGAAAGTCAGAAGTGTATCACACGAGCTGTGACTATTTTTTCTATCTCCATACTAGTAGGCCATCTTGGCTTTCTTTTCTCTACTTGTTTACTTTTTTTTCTTTTGTAATAACCAGTCCAGAATTAGTTAACAAAATACCAGACCCATAAACTTAATGCCCTTTTATGCAGCTGGTTGGAATTTGAGGCTACCCTGTAAGGCATAGTTTTTTCGTTGGATTAATACAAAATCCAAGACTGATTGTGCAATATCTCATTTTGACACTTTGCAGTCATTAATCAATGTCACATCGACAGCCCCTTCTTGTTTCCCAGTGTGCTGAAGTACTTTTATATTTTACAATAGCATCACTTGGCACTTCCATCACTCTGTTCGGAAACAAAATCACTGACAAGCTGCTGCACTGTTGTGAAACATCAGAATGTTTCATGTTTGTTGGAGGCACTCCAAAGGGTAGGTGAAATAGGTTTGAAGCTCTACCACTGACAAACACACTAGGATCTCACTTGAGAAACTGAGAGGTTCAATTGCAGCAAGCAACAATTTAGCTGAACTATTATCTTATTGTTTTACTACATTTAAACTTAAAATGGAACTGTCTGAGATGCTTCATGGAATTGTTTGAGGTGCCTGCATGTAATTTCCAGGGCCTTTAAAATAAATACATCTGCCTATTTTCTCTAGTAAATACATGCCAGTGTAGTATCCATTACTAGTAAAGATATGATACAGTTTCTCTCTCCACCTGACAGGAGAGGTGCATTTCTGTTCTAGAAGTGTCCCAGTGGCTTCAAAATGAGAAGCACTTTGAGGGAGTGTGGCTGCAGCCCATGCTCAGCCCCTGCTGCACTGAGTTGGCAGAGACACCATGATCTGCCAAGGCAGATTTCTGCTATAAGATGGGGCTGCTCTAAGTTTTCTGGCATTGCCACGTGCACGTGGTATCAGCCAGTCCCTCCGTAGTGGTGGGCAATTTACTGATGATATGAAGCTAGAATAAAGTTGAAGAAGGTGGTGATATACATATTGTTTCCTACATTTGGCTTTTATTTTAGAAATGAGATGAAATAACACTCTGTGAATGTCATGAAAGGAACCCTATACAATCTAAGTTAGCTCTTTATTTCAGTAATTTATTTCAACCACTTAATGCTATAATAATTTCAGAAAAAAAGCTGTTTATGTCAAAGTCGATGAAAACTGTATGGTTCATACCTCTTTCGTGTCTTTCTATTTCTCAAACTCTTACAATCCAAAAATTTCAATTTGTGCAGTTATTCAAAACAACTTTTCAGTTGTTAGAGGAATCTGGAAAATGAGTCTATCAATTTATAATATTCCAAGGTTAACATCTTGAGAAAATGCTTTGTCCCTATCCATGAACACCTGAATTGATACAGGTTATCATAAAATTAGTGAAATTCTCATTTTGTAGGCCAATAGTCACTGCATCACCCAATTCAAATGCAAAGGTAGTCTTTGCCACTTCCCTTTAGCCTAACGAAACAAGACATATTGCTATGCAATTCTCTGTTTGGAAGCTCAGGCATACATTTATGTTGCACTCATTTCTGTGAGACATGAGTGAGAAATCCTGCTGCTCACAACTACTCGTTTCTTATGAGTGTTTGGGGGAGGGGGACTCAGCCTTTACAGGCATGATACTAGTGACAACTCTGCTTGAGAACCAATAATGGTTAAAAAACATCACACCAGAAATGGTGTTGACCACAGGATGAACAGTGCCCTGGGAAGTGAGAGTGTAGCAGGGCACTCACAGCCCAAAACTGCTTGAGGTGGAGAAGGGTAAGCTCGGAAGAGACACGAGACTGAGTGTCTGCATGGCCACCTGCACATCACAAAAGGCCAAAGTGGGGATACTGTCTTCTCTCTCTTCCAAAAAAAGCAGGGGAAAAAGGGGCCACAAATGGGATGTACCTAAGGACTGCTGCAGCAATGATTAACCAACATAAATAATGATATATGTGTGACAAGAGTAGTGGAGCCACTACTTCTGTTCACCTGCACAAACGTGAAGATACTCAGGGAATCTGATGGCAAGTTCACATGAAGAAAATAAAGGATTTTGGTTGTCTCATATGTGTTTAAGTCCTCTTGTCCTCTGGACCTTTCTTTAAAAGTGTCAGGGTTTGGGAAAAAAAAGAAGTGAAAAACCAATGACATAGCTATAAACATGGTGCAGTTCTGCATGTTTATATTACGTGTCTTAGAATTTCATAAAAGATGTTGGCCCAGGGTATATATTTATTTGATTAGAAAATACATTTGGTCTAAGTATGGGGTTTTTTCTAACTGTTGATTCTACCTGTTTATGTGCCTTTCCCTGAAGCACCCAGTGCTGGTCGTCTTTTACAAAGAATTGTAAACCAGATGGGTCAGTACTCTGATCTGCTGAGACAATTTCTGTGTTCCTAGCTCATGTCCAAAATATACTTGCATTTCCCATTTTGTCATCACTGCAGGGTTAAAACCCAGTACATTCTTCTTACACAGAAATGCTTATGATGTAATTTCAAAAGCCAGATGTGTTTAAGTAGATTTCACACTTGAAGTGAAGCAGAATCACGTTCAGAGATGAACAGGGTTTTGTTTGGTTTGGGGTTTTTTTGGGGGTTTTGTGAGTTTTGTTTTTGGTTTTTTGTTTTTTTTTTTAAGGATTTCATTTCCAGAGAAGTCTGTTTTAAAGACTCTAATCCAGAATAGCCTGGAAAGTAGTTTTGCATATTTAATGCACCACACATGAATACATCTGCTAAGTCTGAATGCCTATATAAATCCTACAAAGAAAGACTCTGAAATTGCCTAAGTGACAGAATAAATCCATCCTGTAAAAAAAAAAAAAAAAAAAAAACCTATTACTGCATTATGGTTACTATGTGCATTGCTGGATCTATTACCCTTCTTGTCTCGATAGGAAGAGATGTTGAGTTTATTTTTATTGGACATCAATTTTCTCACAGGATCAAAATATCACAAGTTGATTAGGTATTAATGAGAGTTCATTAATATTAAGCTTCTGTCTCCAGAACCCTGAACATCTGTGGTCTTGTAATTTAGTGACTTTTGAGCACCTATAAAAATCTTTCCAATGAAGCTTATTAATGAATGATTGAGCAATGGAATTTATCACAAGCTGTAGTTTTATTTCTTAGAGCTAAGGTTGCATTATAAATTGACTCTTCAGAAAAAGGTAAACTGATTCACTTACTTCAGGTTTTGCCTTGCATTCTAACATATGGTTCTGCTTAAATGCATCCATGTTTGCAACGTACAGTTGACATTTTTTGGCACTCAGAATACTGTCTTGTAATTATGCTAGGTCTAGAAAGGAGGATTAACGTTTATAGCAAAATGCATAAAATAAAAAAATAACAAAATTTTAGTCAAATTTATAGGCTGCAATGAGTCCTCCAGAACCCAGACGTCTGGTCTGCTGGAACTCAATAGATTTCTGTTCGCTGCATGTGCGTGCACTTGCACACACACACACACACACACACATACACACATGCATAAACAGCTGCTTTACGAAAGCATTTAAGTGTAATAAAACGCTAAATATTTTCACACTTATTTTGGCTTCCCTACCTGCAGCGATTATTATCAAACAAGTTTTGTTTGATAGGTTTTGAACACCTTTTTCTCCCTCTTCACTGCCCACCCTTTTTTTTTCCTCCTAAAATACATTGTTTTGGTTGTATTGGCTGCTTGGCAAAGCCTATTTTTTGAACACTGTCCAGGTTTTTCCATAATTCTCACCCCAGTGCAGTGTTGCAGAGTGATTTGCAAGTTCTTTGTTATGGATTCAAAATCACAAGAGTTGAAAGAGGTCAAGCTGAACTTTTCTGCAGTATGCTGTGTGTAGAAACCATCACTTATCAGTCATGAAAGGCACATTCCTGATAGCTGAGTGTTGGTATGAAACTCTGACTTTTATCTCTGCACCAAAAGGGAAAGGTTTCATTTGGGTTAGCAAACACCAGGCACCTATTTCCTTTGCAACAGCCCACCTCAAATTGCACTTTAAGTCCTGATGATTCCACTGGAAGATCAAGCTCACACACATTTATCAAACAAATCTCCTCATCCTTGAGCATCTTCACCCCTTTTTGAACTCTTTCCCAGGAAAGAAATAGCCAGTAGCAACCTATCTGCCATGCCTTGTACATTTTGAATACAAACGTCTGCATTTTGCAGAAGGGGAGGGACAAGATGTGCTCTGTGGTGTTATTGATTTTTTCTTCTTTCATCAGTTTACACTTCCAAATGTCCCTATTAGGCATCGCAGGGCAAAATCAGGATCATTACTTTGAGTTATCATAGTCAAGCATGAACTACCATGTCTCCCTTTGGGAAATAATTAATTCACTATTTATAGACAGAGTTTAGAGGAAAAGTCTAGTTCTTTGAAGGATTAAAAGCCTTCTTTCACTGCTTTCCTGTGATTGTGTAGACCTTTAGAGGAGGACGAATTCCAGTTGTTACAAGCAGTGGTCACCAAGCAAACAATTACCTGCAGCACCTGAGTGGCAGGGAACACTTTGGGATCCCCTTGGAGCTCACAATACAAACCTGGCACCTCCCAGATGCCCCCTGAGAAGGGTGTTTGCCTCTTTGTTTTGATCAACTGCACAGGAAGCAAGGGCAGCCAGGTTCCTAATTTTGATACCCTCCTTGATACCCTCCTTGATACCCTCCTTTGATACCCTCCCTTGGGATTAATTTAGGCTATGTTTTCTAGCTGGAAATGAATGCAAAAAAAAATTGTAAAAACAGAAGAAAAAGACATCAAGAAAGAAGCACTCCAGTGTCTCCTGGCAAGGGAATGCTTCTGTTCTCCTCTCTTTTAGTTAAGTAATATCTGGCAGTCATCCTGGACAGTGTGATCAAATGAGATAGGACTGTTTAGATTACATCTAAATTTAGTCATCTAAAAGGTGGGTGTCAAGTCCAATTTAAGGGCCTAGGCTCTTTCAGTAATCAAAGAGGAGAAACAGACACCTCCCCAAGGTGATTTTTCCCATTTGAAAACAGGTGTTTCAGTCAGGGCAGACAAATAAACTCCTCAAAGATAACTCTGTCACCATTGGAGAAGAAAGTTAACATCTCATGCAACTACTCAGCTAAATTTTAGATTGCTGAAGTTAAGCAAGTTAATTCCTTTCCAATTCTGTTCATCCTATATTTCTAGAGGTATAGGCAACTAAACATGGGTCTTCTGAGCTCTAAACTGCATCCTGTCAATACGACTATTTTTAGCATTAATTTTACATTAGAAGCAAATAAGTGTTTCCTTTTAGATGCATAACTGTATGCTACATATGCTGGGGTTTTTTGTTGTTTTTTTTCTCCCCCCCCATAAAACTGCTAAACATATGCTCAACCATCTGGCAAGAAACAATCAAAACCAACCAAACAAGGTGTTTGAAAGTTCAAACACATAATCAGTCATACTTCTTTACAGGTTTTTTTATTTATATGCAGGCCTGAATACTAGCACAGTAATGTAAAGTGAAATAACAATGTAAAAATTAATTAACATTCCACGCTAGTAGTTTAATGATCCCATTCAAAATAAAGACACTTGCAAGGGAGAGAAAGTCTCTCCTATTCCTGATGATATTCTGTCTGAACTGTATTTTTTCAGGCTGCTAGTTTATTAGTTTTACATTACCTCTGTCTTTCTTCCTCCTCGGTCTCCTGGATTTCCACCACACTGTAGAGGTGGAATAAATATATCTTAATTTCCAGTGCTTTGTGCTACCTATCATCTGTTTATCTTTCATCACTGCTGTTGAACCAGCTTCTTTTGAACTCTGTCCTGGACCTCTCAATACTCCTTCAGCACTTGGGAAGCTCTCAAACCCCTTGAATTCCTTCCTTCTTCTTAGACAAAGAAGAATCCCTTCACAGATTCACAGATGCCTAAATAGACATGAATTGTTCTTTGAGTCAGAGCTTCATATTCCAAGATTTTATTAAGGAAAAAAAAAACAACAAAGTAAAAAAAAAAAAGAAATTTGATGGAATCCCCCTTGGTGTACCAGGAGCTGTGGCCATACAGACAGTAGACCAGCAACAATAAGGGTAATAAAAGCAGCACTAGTTGATGTCTTCTGTTTCACTTCAGATTATGTTAGGAACAGAAAATATCTCAGAGCAGATAGTTTCATCAAGGTTTTGTTGGCTCAGTTTCTCCTAGGCTAAGATCCTGGCAAACTTTTATAGGGTAGCATATTCCTCTTAAGTAGCTGTAACAAAGCAAAGCCAATGCTTTTATTTTTCTTTTGAGGACTTGGGACATGCAATGGAGGTGCGATGGTCAGAACTTCACCCTTTCTTGAAAGAACAAGGAAACCAGTACAGGAAAGCACGCAGCATGGGACAGATGTCTGTTGCTGGTTCATAAGACCGGCAGATTTGGTTTAAGGGAGATGCTGTAAAAAACATAGACTTTGAATGAAGAGCATTAAAACTGAAACAGAGCCAAGCCTCTTAAAGTTACTAGAGCGCAGTGCAGTTTTAGGAAAGCTTTATTCCTGTTGCTAAGAATGAAATGTATACCAATAATTTCACAGTCTGCGCTCAACATGCTGAACTTGGATGATTTTCCTCCTGGAGCAGTCCAGCTCTGTAGCATTTGGCTCTCTGGATTTATTGATGTGAGCAAAGTAGATCTAAGCAAGGCTTTACAGGATAAAATTCCTGCTCAGTTTCTGAAACTTAGAAATCAGAAAGGCAGAAGGAACAAAAGTAGATTTGGTTGGTTTGTTTTTAAGACTTTGGCCTTGAAGTTGGTACCCTGCATAGGCTTTACAGTTTAAATCTCCATCTGGGTGCCTGAAATTCATTGTCCTTTACTGTTCTTTCGGCACGTGCTGCCTGCCCAGGAGATTACACTATAGTTCTGTGTCCTCAATCAATGCTTTCCTTGCAGGGTCGCTGCTAATCCTTCTCTTTTCCCTGCCTTTTCTGCCAGCAGCCTGGAGAGGACATTGATGTAGGGCAGCATCTGATGATGCAGCTATCAAAATGACACACAAGGTAAAAGGTGAGAGATGATGGTCACAGACTCCCCTCATTGGCTGTCACCAAGGATGTTACAGTACTTCTGGTCTAAGGGTTTCCATCACCTTGTCTGCACTGATGGAGTAACAACCTGTGCAAATCTCTGGTGGAGGCCTTCGGAAAGGGTGCAAAATAGAGTTTGTGCTGTTGTGATTTATCCTCCTGCTTGGCACTGGTTGCTCATATCAGAGAGAATTTGTCTTACACAAGTGCTGCACATGTATCTGGACAAGAAACAAATGGGCTCTGCAAGCTAGGTTGGAGGTGATGGGGTGCTCACTCAATTTTCACAAAAAGTCACACAAGCTGTGACTGTCTCAGGTTACCCAGAATGCGCTCTACTTGTACTGTGCAGACCAGGGCGTTCATTAGTACAACCAAGAACAGCAGGCTAGAATAGGCAACTGGCACATTTTGGAGTCCAAAATACAAAATAAGGTGCTGAAAAGTAACTCTAGTGAGCTATTTTTGATGTTCGCCACCACTTTACAAAAAGGTGTGGCTATGAGAAAGCTAAGTGACATGATTTCTACCCATTGTTTCCTGGTGTCTACCTACTACTTTTCTTTTTTTTGCTTTTCACTTATGAATACCATATCAAAAAGGCATAATTCACCTCTGAAGGTAGTACTGATACACATAGAAACTTCTTTGCCCTCTTCAAGCAAACAAACCAACCAACCAACCAAAACCCCCCCCATAAAAAAAAATCCAAAACACAGTAATCCAGAAGATGGCAAAGCAGTGGAAACACGAATTAGAGAAGTATGATTTCACAAATAACATGAAATTAAATGGAGCATTATTCATTTATTGGTTTTTCTGGTCCACTTACCATGATTTGCACAGAATCTTAATATTATGACAGCTCTTTGAGAACTCAACAGAATTCTTCCTTTTGCTAGGTGTTTTTTGATCCCTTTTCTAAAATGCTTATCTTAGAAGCACTCTGAATAACTTGCACATACAAATTTTTGTCCTTGCATCATCCCTGCATGTGAGGGGAGAGTTATTGCTTGATTTACCTGTGGGAAAATAAGATTAAATAATTGGCTCTGAGTCAAGAGGAAGCCTGTGGCTGAGCTGTGACTGGCACCCAGAGATCCTGAGTCACAGTCCAGTACCTTAACCATAAGCCCATTCTGCTGCTGACAAGAGTTTTCTTGGTAGCAAGCTTACTTTTCTGGAATGTATTCCCTGTAGAAATGCAATTAAGTATGTACTTGGATGTTTTTAAAAGACCTACAAGCCACACCTTGCTGTCCAGGCCTTCCACTTGCTAAATCCCAACTTCTTAATTTACTAGTAAAGCTACAGGCAGCCAAGAGGCTCATGTGGAGCTATTTTTATGGTGACTCTGACTTGCTGTAGCCCTTGAAAAAACCTCATTTTACAAGAAAATAAACTCAATCAAAAAAGAAATTTATTTTGACAGCAAAGGATCCCACCACTGCTGCAAGTGCTAACCCATGGTGGGTGTTGGTTGGATGCTCTCTCTGATGTCCAGGATGAGGAACGCACCTGAGCTCACTCAGGACGTCTCAGTGGCTAACATGGAGCTTCTCTCAAGCTAAGAAACAAGGCATCTTTTCATAAGTGTCAAGGTAATGGTCATCATAACTTTTCTCATTTTTTAGAGGATTTGTTTTATGGAGGATTATTTTTGCCCCTCTTTGATATTTGATGATAGGCTAATCCTCAGAAAATGGGAATATTTATAAGATTAAATTCCTGTGCTTTGTAATCTATTTTTTTTTCTAAAAGTGAATGGAGTAATATGTTAAATTAAATGTCCATGTTACCCCGTAAGAGCTAAAGTGTTAATTTTTACTTCTGTGCACAAGGAATTAGATACACTCCTACAGTTGTTGTTCATTCAAGCCTTCCTATCTGCACTGAAAATAATAGCAACTTGAAGAGAATATTTATTATTACTAAACCCCTTTAGACATGGAAGGTAATGTAATACCTTTTGAGTAAGTGCTGTTCAAAATATCTGAGGCTAATCATCACACTCATCAGAGAACATTAGGGTGCCAATCTAAGCAACATTTGGTAGTAATTAACCCTGTGCTTTACCTTTGCTATACTTGAAAAAAATTCTCATGCACATTTCACAAAATTAAATCTGGAGTCTGAACAGGTTTATTGTCTTCATATAGATAAATAATCTTGGCGGTCTGCTGGATCCTTTAGTCATCCTTGCCCTAGTACTTTCCTCAAGCACCCAAATTTACAGACACAGGCAAAGATAAAATATCATTAGAAAAGACAAGTGTGCAGATGCTTACTGCATGCCTCCTGTACACACTGCTGTACTAGTAAGCAAACACGTGCATTTATACAACTTACACGCAACACATCTGCCTTCTGCAAAGAAGATCACAGAGGAGAAAATATATTTAGCAAGTAATGAGTAGCCTTCCTTCATAGCTAGCACAGCAACTTCCATCTGTGGTGAATTAGAGGATGTTCCAAGAAAAGATCCTGCATGAGTTTTGTCAGAAGAAATTAGTTTGGTGCGCTGTAAAATCAAAAGCAGAATGGCATGTGATTGTTGCTGAGTGGTTTGGTCACTCCTGATGTTGCCTTGATTCCTATAAACATGAAAAGGAACTTTGAAAAAAGAGACGTCACAGCTCTGTGCAACTGTGCTCGTTTCAGTGTCATAAAATGATATTAATCAGAATTATCCCAAGGCAGACTAACCCAGGTCAAGGGATGCTGGAACAGCACAGATGAGTCTCCAAGTTTCTTTCCTGTAGAAAACTGGCCCCTCATTTGTATGTCAGTAGAGTTTGGGACCCAGAGAAGTCAACAACAAGAATATTGATGAGTTTAGTGTTGTCAAAATATAATAAATTTTAGGGTGTTAAGTTTTAAATAAAATGCATACCTAAAATCTTCCATTAGACATTGCAGCAAATAACAACATTGGTACATCTTTAAGCTCTATGAAAACCATATACCACTACTTAGTTTATATTTCTGTGATTCTGTATATATAACACAATTTTCCCAATGCCCATTTGTTCTGCAGTTCAGAAATTAAGAGCTTTCAGATAAAAGAAAATATGAATATTGTTAGTGTTACTCATAGCAACAACTGGCATGATGTACAGTCATGCCACTTACTGTAGATTCCACCTTTAACTCTTTTTAAAGCCCATAGTTTTCTTTTGTCACTGTGGACTGATCTGCCTAAGCTGAAACATCTCAGGAAGTTTCCTGAGAAATGAATCCCCTACATCCCTTTGCGCCTGAATGAAAATATTCTAGTTTTGTTACCAACCATTTAAGCAAAATTCTCTAGGCCCTACACTTAACCCACAATCCTAATTGTTTTCCTCCATCTCTTCTAAGAGTTTGCAAAGTCTCCCACCAGAGCCCAGGAGTTCTCATATGACCACTGCAAACCTGCATGGGGCAGCTGAGAACTTCAATGAGTGTTCATGTGAGTTTGGAAAACTACAGAAAATATTTTTACTTCAATATTAAATTAAACAATGCAAGAGAAACAGAGTTCATTATTAACATGAAATGGATTTTTCATTTTCATCTTGAATTCAAATATGTTTCCATGAACAGAACAGCTGCAAGCTCAGGTCCACAGGGAATATCAAATTCAAATATTTTAAGTGAAAGAGATCCATTACATAGCACTAAGGGAGCAATTGTCACAGTGGAAGGTGTATGGTCCTCTGGTTAAAACTGGGCTTATTCTGGGAGCTGTGATGAACTTCGAGCCCTGACAAAGAAATTTGGTGTGACCTTGACTGTCATTCCATTACCCTGTGCACCAGTTCATCATCTGCTGCCAGAAGCCTTTATTTAGTACACCAGCTTTTTACAACATAGTCCTAAAAGTATTATTGACCTTTGATTTTTTTTTTGTTTTGTTTGTTTCAAATTGAAGCAAACCCCCCCCCCCCCCCCCCCCCC
>JAAWXA010000029.1:5727555-6016025 GCA_038090715.1 Florisuga fusca | reverse complement strand
CCCCCCCCCGCTATTAGAATATGAATATTTTAAATGAAGAAGCAGCTTTGTTGTTTTTAAAAAAAGGATTTCCCCTCACCCATTTTTTTAATTCTTTTTCTTCTGCATGTAATTACAGGGTTAGCTGGATCACTCCTCTTTAGTAGGACTTGGTAAGTCTGTAAAATTTACCCAGTAAATATTTGAGAGGTAAGGGAAGGTGAAGAGAGGGTGGAACTATAGTTTAAATATTTTTGTTAGTGAATTTATGCAACAGTTCAACATGTCAAAATCATGAGGATTTGCTAATAGCATATTTGCACTTGAGAGGAAGATTGTGTGGATTAGTTTGGACAGTGATTTGAAAATGCAAAATACATTAGGGAACAGTTTTAAAATCTAAATTTTTTAAAATGTATTATCTAAGCTTCCTGTAGGAGTGTTAGCCTTCCTAAAGGTGAAGGGAGCCATAAAATCACTTTGAGTATGACACAAGGATGAAGGAAAATGCTGAAATCCTTAGCAGTTGGTTCAGAAAACTCTCTGCAGCTACATCTCACAGAGCAGTCAGAAGTACAACTGAAGCAGGACAAATACACCTTGGATAGCTTTCACTGGGTTGTCTGACTGCAGACTAGAGTGAAGCCAAAATTTGGGCTTCTAAGGTACATTCAAGATCCCCAGGGACTTTCCAAAGCCCATACAAAAATCCTGCTGTTACTGCAATATTATTGTCTGTGATAAATGTACTTCCAGTGTATTTATATGTGATGAATTTACACTTCTGTGTACAATACACTGCATTCATTTAAAATTTCACCTGAGTGGGATATACTACTCCCAGGCAAATCTAACCTCATTGCTGGCAATTTGCCCAATCCTGTCCATTAAAAGGAAAAAGAAAAAAAAAGCAGACTAAGGCATTTCTCAGTGGCCTATATGAAGACCAGCATAAGCATGTGGTGAACTTCAGACATGAGCTTGTTTTTCCAGTATGTGTTTAAAGTTAAGGCTTTGCCCAGCTGAAGCTGATGTGAGTCAGGAAGGCAAAACCCAGCCTTGAGTAAGCTGGGTTTGTAAGTAAGTGAGGTTATGTTCCAGCATGATGTCAGGAGGTATAGAGTTAAAATCTACATGTGGAAGCAGCCAGCAAGCAAGCATAAGCTACACCCTAATGGTGTCAGGTCAGCATTTTGGATTTCAAGCTAAGATGTGGTTTCCCACACCCAGCACTGCCAAGCACCACTGATTTTATGGGAAAAACCTAGCCAGATGTCTTTGCTTGACTATTATAGAACTTGAAAAAATATGTTTGCTAAATATATGTGTGTGTATATATATAACTCTAAATATATAACCATGACCCTAACTATATATAAGATTTGCAAATATATGTATGTAGAAGTGGTAAACAACCTCCTGCTGTCCTGAGTCAGTGTCCAATTTATCAGCAAGAAACTATTCCTAAAGCAGGGAACCAGCCAAAATGAACCTGAGGTTTCTGAAAGCACATATCTGAAAAAGACTGTTATCTGGTGGTAGAAAACATCTAGAAATTACCTCATTCAGCATCTCATATTCAACCATGAGTTCGGAAGTTTCTACTGATAGCTGTCCAAAGAACTGGCCCTTCTTAGAAGACATATAACCACTTAGAGTTGTGCAATCAAACACAAGAAACAACATTAAAAAAACCCCATAATCATAGCATTGAAGTACTAATTCTACTGTGATTTACACTCCACATAACCCTAAAGTGATCTTATGTGAAGCAGTGGAGCATTGCTCTGGGGACACCACATATTTCCTGAGCTGCAGCCAGGTATCCCTCTGCACCCTTTGTCTAAATAACAGGGCAGCCAGGGATCTTCTCACACGTAATCAGTCTGGGAAGGGACTGTCTTCTTCTACTGTAGCAAGCAATATAATGGGGCCTTCATTGTAATGAGAGACTCTAAACCCTCTTGTAACATACTAAGACCCTCTGTTCTAAAAATGGATCTTCCCTCTCGCAGGAAGTCATCTGGCAGTTTGCAATTGCTTTCTGAATTCTGAGAGGGGAGGAGAAGCCAAAGAGCACAGATTTCTCACTGAAGAAATATTCATTAGGTTTCAGTTCAGAAATGTCAAATAATGTATTTACATCCAAAATAGTGGACATTCTGAAATCATATTACAAACCTTCTTCTCACCAGCCTAAGCAGATGATCTGAAATACAGAAAGGTCATTCTGAGTCAAGACTTAAAAACAAAAAAATCCTTAGGAAATTTTGTTATTAAATATTTGCAAGAATTAATTTTGACTCTCCTCATCAGAAAATACAAACTTTTTGCCCTCACATAAATTTTTCTCCAGGGAAAAAAATGTGGAAATGTCCTAATGGGAAAAATATTCCTAAATTTATTTGCAGCAATTCTAATATAACAGAACTGTAGCTGCATAAAGAATAAGGTGAGATTAAGTAAGACTGTTAAAGTATAACTATAGTTTAGCAGTTTTAGAAAACTGAATAGCATTTTAGTAAGTACTTTAAAATGTTTCTTTTTGTTCAACTTTATCTAACCTTCTGGAGTGTGATTTATTTATAACCTGTAATAATATTTTCATTAACTGCCTTCTCTATTGTTGCCCATTGGTATCCAAAGTAGCTGAATGCCCATAATGCACATCCTCTTGGCTAACAGAGGACTTAGTAGGAATCTTGTTGCTAACAGAAAGCTTTCACATGGAACTGGGTCTTGATCACTGAAGCCAGAGTTCCATCTGTCTCACCTACCTTTATCATCTGAAAGTGATATGTCCAGTCTAAATTACTCATCGAGGCTCTCTCTATAATTAATGAGCAGACACAGGTACCTACAAAGGAGTATTTGTCCCATTCAATGACACACGTCAAAGACAGCTGGAATAAACTATGCTCTAGTGGTGCTGGACTTCTTTGACCACAAAGGATGAAATTAGATATCTAATTTCCACATGGTTAAAATTAGGAGAGATAAAAATCCTCTTTGGTCCCCAGTCTATGTAAACACAAAGTGTAAACTTTGAGGGAAAGAAAGTAAAGAGAGGCTATGCACTGCAGACTTCCTGTGGGACATTTTCCCTGTGGTGAATTTGTATCAATAGTGTCTGCCTTTGCTGTACTCATTGCATAAGTACCTTTAGGGATTGTGTACTGGGATCCTTGGAAAGAGATCTGAGTGGTTACTGCTGGGAAAGCAAATGCTGATTTTCTGTGCATCACACTATGGCTATACTATAAGGCTTTTAGTGTTCAAAAATTCTGCCCTTCAATGCATTTCTCCAGCTTACATAGCAGCTGGTAGCATTTTTGCTTCTTATCTAGTGGTTTGATGGATTCTTTGAAAACGAACTCATGACAATTCACTGGCAGTTTTGCAAGATGCACATATTGTGTCTTCATTTATTATAAATAGCTAGAGTGAAATACTCCAATATACTTAGATTTTAATATAATAGTGGTAAAGAATCACAGAAAAAGTGATTTTCTCTTAATGCTGTACAGCTGATGTTCTGCTTACATAGGAAAATAATATTCTTTATAGCCACTAATTAAAGCTTTTCAAATTAACTTGTAAATCAGCCACACACATTCCATTGCTTTTAGTATTTTTTTAAAAAGGAGAGTTTGAAGAAAGAGTTCATATTTGATATTCTCTTATCCATTCCTCCTGATGTCCACTGTGAGCAATCACTTAAGGGGTTCATTTCATCAGATTCCACTTTAACCAGAAATGGAGCTACTGGTAATTTCTTTCTGCTCATACACAGAATGAATCAAATTCTCCAAGCAAATCTTTAATGTGGCTTTTTCTCAATCTGCTTTCAGATTGGTACAGAAAACATCCCAAGACTTTAATTGTAAACTGTATTTTGTGGTAACAAAATCTGCAAGTTAACAGTGCTTTTTGTCAAATGCAAAAACAATACTTTCAGCTATTTTGGGCATGTCAGCTTCAAGTTTTAGTTGTATGTCCATTTGCTCCTGTAACAAAGATAAGTAAAAAATTTGTCTCCTTGTGTTATTTTCTCTTTTTCTTTTTCATTTTTATAATATTGTTAAAACTGAGTGTTTCCCATGTCCAACCTATTAAAAATAATGAACTACCTAAAGGATTTCTGTGGTTTCTTTCTTGTCAGGGTAAAATCTATTTTGAATAAACTTTCAGAATGTCTTTTTTAGAATTTTCTTAAATTTTCCTAAATTGTAGCAGAATTTGAATGTGGATTAAAAAACTGAGCAATGCTACTCTTTGCGATATTTGAGAATTAATCAAAAAAGTGAGAAAAAGTTTTATTAGATAAAAAAATTTACAAGAGTTTAAAACCAGAAAATTATGATTACTATTATTTATTTTTAACCAAGCACCTCTGTTTTCCTCAAACCTTGACTGTCTGTGGTTGTCTCCAAAACTTTTTAACCCTGTAAAATTTCTTCTGCAGGTTTCTAAATACCATTATACCTGTTGCAACTACTTCAACTGAAATTTTTTAAAATGTTTTATTTGCTATCCCAAGAATCACCACAGGTGGTAGAAGGAAAAGAGAGAAAGGAGGGAAAGGGCTTTACCTCTACCTATCCCACCCCATTTCTGTGCCTCAGCATTGTCCTTTATTTTCTCTCTCCTGTTCCTCCCAATAAATGCTCAAGCTGTAAAATCTCCCAAGGACTTCCTCCATTCATACTCTTTTGCTCCCCTTAATATATTCCAACTCTGATCTTTGATTAAGGCTTCTTCATCCTCTACTGAAAAAATTACTACTGCTAAAATTGGTCCTACAGGGCTTCTTTGCAGTGATTGATACTTCTTTGCAATAAGTAGAGTGGAACGGAATTAAAGCCACTGGGTTCTCATGATCTTTCTTCTGTGGCTAAGAAATGAGAGCAAAAGAGTTTGGATTTTCTTCAGTCACAGGGTAGTTGAGACGGGTTGAAGAGTGAAGGCAGATTATTTTTACTGATGGGGTGAAGGAAAGAATTGATTGAAAACACAATCAATAAAATGTTGAATATATGAACAAAAGTTGACAAACTAAATAAAAAGAGAATAATTAAAAAATGACATATAAAGCACTGAAAGTGACTATGCTTGGTAGCAAATAAACCTGAGCATGCAGATTAATTCTTCAGTGTATGGAATAACACTGCTTTAACTAGCTAAGGACCTGAACCTCTGCATCCACAACAAATGATGATTCAGGAATTTGGCTTGTGCTCGGGGAAGGTTTATGTGGAAGACAAGGAAAATAATTAATTGAAGTGACACTCTCTAATGAAAGACCTAAACAAATGCCTTCTTGTCAGTGGGTAATTCCTGCAAAGCTCCAAGGGCAAAACTTAGCCTCCTGGGATCCATTTCCTGCTAGAATTTGGACAATAGAGCAGGGGGAAACCACTTACATAAGTGCCTGATGTCATATTGGAATCTCAGATCACTTGTATGTTAGTATGATTGTTGTTTAATAGGCATCAATCCGTAAGAATAATTGAGTGGATACAAGGGTATATAGTTGGCATTTTCCAGGGAAGTTGGCCAATTGGCTACATGTAGAACTTTCCAGTGTTTCTTCCTATAGTTTATATATTGGCTTAATGAGAAATAATAGGTATGGAGACTGATTTTCTTCAAAAAAACAAACACAGCATCCATGACTTCATTTATCATAGTGGCCACACTCAGGCTGGCTTGTTTCTGCAGTACTCCCAGTATCTGTCTATCCAGATGCTGTAGCAGGACAAGCAGCCAGCAAATGATTTAACTGAAAACAAAGCTTTTCTTCATATGAACTCTTAGGAAAGTCTGTTTAGAAGTAACATATAGCCTGCTCTTGATGCTGTCACTTCTGACAGGACCCTAAAAATGTAGTGAGAAATTTAGTAAAAGTGTAGCGAGAGGACAAGGGCAAATAGTTTCAGACTTGAATTTGGTTGCTGAAAGGATGAAATCAGCCATCCAAAAGTCAAAAATTCACAGCTGGGGTTTTATTGTGAAGAATCTGAATCCAAAGGGAAAATTTTAAAAAATATGGAAATTTCCATCAAGTTAGCAAAAAAACCCCACAACCTTGAATATTTCATGCATATTTACAGTACTATATGTTGTCTGTTTTTACTTGTTTTGGCTCTAGTGTCTGCCTAAAGGGAAATGATAAATCAAAATGCTCTAGTATCAGCAAACATCTTCACTAAGTTATAAAATGTGATTTTTTTGCTTAAGAGTTTTTTTGTCTTATGATTTCTTTAATTTTGGTACAGTTTCTCGGGAAAAAGTTGGGGCTTAAAAGCCCTTCTTATTCTAAAATAAGAATTTCCACATGGATTTTATCATTATAATTAAAATGGCGTCATTTGCACTTACATAGAAAAGCTGGAAGATGTACTTAATTTTCCCTTTAAGGGAGTCTTTAAGATCCAGGAGTTGTTGGAAACCTTTTACGAGGGAATGACTCTATCTGAAATAGTATATTCTGCAAATATAATTCACCATAACCATCAAACCAGCTACTTGTGCTTGCAAGATTTCAGTCTGTAGCTAGAACAAGTATTAAATTAATGAAGTTATGTGGGGTAAGATTGACTCAATTATCTGTTATCATTTAAAAGCTAGGTGTCTAGTCTAGCTAGTTTTTTAAGTGCTACATGTAGTCAGTGGAGAAAGCTTGGCACTGTTCCAGAAGGTGACATCCTGCTCTTCTGGGACACCTGTCCTAGGGTGGGCTGAAACATCTTTTGGAAGTGCATCTCTTCTTCAACTACTCTGTTTTGGGCTTGGATATACAACTGAGTTTAAAGTCACTATATAGAAGTTATTTAAGGTCTAAGTTTAGATACCCAGGCAGGTTAATCCTCCTGATTGTTACACGCTAATTGATAATTGCATGTCTATAAAATATAATGCACAAAAAATGCAGTAACTAATTACATAAGTATTTCCCCATTAATAGAGACAGTTGTCTTAAATATTGTTGTTTTTCCTAGAAAACAGACTGAAGGCATTCTGCATAGTCACATTTTCCCACATTTTAGGTATGTCAATTTTCAAAGCACTGTTTTCTTTCCAAATTTTATCTGATTACACTCTTAAAGGGCAATGGACTTGCTGAAGTCTATCTTTGACTTTTCAATCTTTGACCAACAGCATAGGGTAAAAGGCATCACAGAAGAGAGGATGGTTGCTTCATACTTTATCTCCTCTTTGCTGTGATCTACGCCACTGAACATGTTTGCAAGTATAGAAATGACAGCATATAGGGCGGTAATAAAACTGCAAAAAATATAAACTTACTTGGAATGGTCAAACACAAAGATGACTATAAACAGCTGCAGTGTAAATAGCAAAATGATTAGCGAAGCAAATAACAAAACAAATAAAACTACAGTTGGTTAAACAACAAAATAGCAGACCAATACATGTATGTATACAGGAGAAGGAAACAATCCTCCTTACAGAAATACAGTGGCTGCTATAAATTAGCCTAGGACAGGGATGCACAAATCTCTGAAAGCACTGACTCAGTATTCAGCTGTAGCCAAAAAGGCAAGTACAAACTTGGCCCTTGAAAGAAAGAGAAAACAGAAGACATCCTTATACTGCCTTATACACGCTTTTTGCCTGTTTCACACGTTGTGTGTGTCTCCAGTCATTCTCTTTCAGAAAGAATACTGGATCAGTTGGAAAAGCAACAAAGGTGATCAATGTTATGCAGTGTTTCCTATATGAGAAAAGGCTAGAGGCCCCAGGAAAAAGGAGACTGGGAGACATTTTATAGGTAAAGAAAGTGCTGACATGAAGAATATGAGTGGAGAACAGTGGTACAAGAAACAAAAAGAGTAGTGGTTGGTATGTTGAAAACAAAGAAAAGAAAAGCAAATTAACTGAGTTATAGTACTCACTACTATGGCATGATGTTGCAGGGTTCAAAAGGTACAGAGGGGAAAAATGGAAGAAAATGTGACACAACATAAATAAGGATCTAGATACAGTTGCTTCCTGCTCAAAAATTACTGGACTCTCAAAAATTCTCAAACTCTAATGCGCTAAGAATCAGTCTACAGCTCCCCTTTTTAAAAATATCCTTTCTTCTATACTTCTGTATATATTATATTTGGCCAGCTGGACTTTTTCCTGACGTATTGTACAGTTCTTAATGGCTCACACCTTCTCACAAGTTATAGGAAAATGAACTTCTCTGCAAGTCATTAGACTTCTATGATTTATATGACTACAGACCATTGAAACAACTAGTTTTAGACTGTATTGAAAAGGAATATGCAGAATTTTGAATGTTTTTTTGAATTTCAAAACCAAAGTTTACAAGCAAGGTCTGAAGACTTCAGGAAAGATCTGCAGAAGTGATACTCGTTCTCTGGTTGCATTCCTCACCCTGCAAGGAGGACCCCAGAGAAGATCCAAGGCAAGGGAAGTGCCTGTTTTACAAATATGTCTGCCATAAAAAAAGTCAGCTCATCATACACCATTTATTTCTCATATAGAAGAAGTCATTTTTAGCTTAAATGTCATGCACTTTATCACATTTGTGTCTTTTAGAAGCTTCTGGCATTCTTGGGCAAGATCTGTAGACACCACATGGAGAAAAATAACTTTCAGCATTTATATTTTTTATCTCTTGTCAGAAACTATTATTGTAACTCAATGCAGCACAAACAAAAGTAAACACTCTCAGTGCCCCAAAAGCTGACATTTTGTTAACTCAAGCCATTTCACCCTAAAGACTGGTCATAGGGCATTGCTGGATTAAAAACTGCCCGTCCATAAAACTCTCTGTCCAGGCCCGGAGAGCTGTAGACAACAGAGTTAAATCCAGTTGGCAGCTGGTCACCCGTGGTGTCCCCTGAGGCTCAGTTTTGGGGACAGTCTTGTCGAATATCTTTAATATCTTAATATCTTTAATATCTTTATCATTGGTCTAGATGAGGAGATTGAGTGCTTTTTCTGTAAGTGTGAAGATGACACCAAGTTAGGCAGGAGTGTTCTGCTTGAGGTTAGAAAGGCTCTGCAGAGGGACCTGGACTGGTTGGATTGATGGGCTGAGGCCAGTTATATGATGTTTAAAAAGGCCAAGTCCTGGGTCCTGCATTTTGGTCACAACAACCCCAGAAACAACAATGCTGCAGTCTCAGGGTTGTGCCCCTGGTGAGGCCACACCTCGAGAATTGTGTTCAGTTCTGGAGCCCTCACTACAAGAAGGACAAATGAGATGCTGGAGCATCTCCACAGAACAGCAACCAAGCTGGTGAAGAGTCTAGAGAACAAGGCCCATGAGGAGAGTCTGAGGGAATTGGGAATGTTTAGTTTGGCGAAGAGAAGGCTGAGGGGAGACCCTATCACTCCCTATAAGTCCCTAAAAGGAGGTTGTGGTGAGGTGGGTGCTGGCCTCTTCTCTCAAGTGAATAATGATAGGACCAGAGGAAATGGCCTGAAGTTTCACCAGAGGAGGTTTAGACTGGACCCAAGGAAGAATTTCTTTACTGACAGAGTAGTCTGGTGCTGGAACAGGCTGCCCACAGGAGGTGGTGGAGTCACCATGCCTGGAGGTATTGAGAAACTGTGTAGATGAGGCACTACAGGACATGCTGTAGTGGGCATGGTGGGTTTTTTCAGGGTTGACAGTGAACCTGTCTTGGCGTGCATCTGTCACCACATCTGATAGACAAGCAGCCCTCTCTTCTTTATGGTCAGTCTGTAGTTTAAGGCAACCTCAGACACTTGCATATGGTACTCTTGCTTCCACCGGCAGTCAGTTTATTCCACTTCCTTTTGCATTTCCCTTTTGAGATAGATTAATTATGAAAATAAGGATATAATCATTCTGTATCAAATATATGTCTCCTCTGATGATAAATAATCTTTATTTCAATTTAATGAGGTTATAATCTCACAAGAACCCTTGTGAGTATATATCCACATCTATCTCCATATCGAGTTATCTTCACACAGAATAGTGCATATGCACACACACATATGTACATAAATACATATTTGTCAGTGCATATAAATGTGTTTATGTCACATACAAGATGTCTGGTGTGATTGCAGTGTATAAGTACAATATATGATTTTTTTAAATCTCATAATATGGTCACACCAAAATGTAATTTGTTTTCCACCTTAAAAAACCTGTTTTATTATTATCAAAGCTATTTATTTTAAGCTCAAGACACATTTATTCAGAAAAGGGTTGCAAAGACAGTAAAGATAATAATTTCCAAGCCATCAAAATGAAGTGGAATATCTTCAATTCATACTTTTCCAGAAAGTTAATCCCCAACAGATTTTCATCTAGAAAATTTGATTTAATAGATTAAAAATATTAAAAATATATTAGTGGCTGGAATAATTGTAAGCACAGTACCTATTCTAGATTTAACAGTCATTATTGTTCATACATGCTTTATGTAAAACATCAAATAATTTTCTGGAGATACAGCCTAAGGTATTACTGAAATGCAGCCAAGTCTGTGGCAGAACATAGGACCTGTTTTAACAGTTCATTGTAGAGTGTTGCATGGGGATTTGTGTTTTTGAAGGATGTGTATGTATGCATGTATGTATGTAGACACATGGAGGTATGATTTTATTTTGTTATTAATATTACTCTCACATTTTCTATATGCATGTAACATAATTAGAATTGAAAGCACCAATTACACTTCAGTGAAAGCCTCCTTATTAATTGACAATAGGCCTCAGCTAAGTAGCAACAAAAGAAGTGCTTTGTTTGGCAACCTTTGTTTAAAAGGTCCTTTGAAAACTCTTTAAGAATACTATGAATAGAGATTGAACAAACCTTTAATCCTCTTCAGGTCACACATGTGCTAAAGTGAATAATAGTGTGAGGTCTTTTTCACCTTTTGAGTTCTTTTAAGCCAGTAACCTAATAAAGAAAAGACCTAAGCAAGCTTGAAAACCTCTAACTTCTACACTTCTGGTTTATTTATTCTGCTGCATAAAGCCCAAAGATGCATTTCTAGCTAGAGAGATATATAATTACTCAATATTTATAATTCCATTCATAATTGTTTGGTCCCTGTGAGTTATTTCACTTTTATTCACCCCAATCACATTTAGGACCCCAGAACATTATTTTTTTCACTTAAAGCTCCTGTTCTTTTGTATCAGTGTGAAAATCTTTCCTTCGTGCTACAGTCCCTTTTTCCTATTCAACACTAGACTGCACACGATAATTAAACCTTGGGGGCTTGGAGATTTTGGACTAAAGCTTAAAGAAATGCAGTGGTGAGGCCTCTTCTCCCTCTATCTTCCACCACTTGCTGTGGGGATTTTCTTTAGTTACACATGGCTTCACAGGTAAACAAGCTTGAAAAAAAATCACAAGCAGGAATTAAATTAACACCTTAGCATTGCTTATAATGAACCAGTTTGCTTAATTAGATGATGGAAAAAATTATGTTCTAAAACATGACACACACTGAAGTCTTAATTCAAGCAAATGCCCATATAATTACCCCAGGGTATTTGCAAGAGGAACAGTGTCCCATCCAAGACTAAAACCCAGAGCTTCAACCCAGATTAAGGTGCTTTTATTTTTTTGTGAATCATGAAGGAAATTATAGGGCCTTTTTTATACTTTTGTTTATAAATGGAGCCCTTAAAGTATCTATGCAACTTCCAAATTAAGCTTGTGAGCACCTTCCCTAAGACACAGGTCTGTAAACACTGAGCAATGCATTTGCATCTGAACTAGTTGGAAATCCCCACAAATTAATGAAATGACCTAAGGACAGAGAGGCACTGGAACTAATACCCCAGCCAAGGGTCATTCCACTCTCTGAGCTCCTCAGGAACCCCAGTAGGCTCTAGCCAGGCAACCAGGGCAGGGGGAAACTGGCTGCACCCTGAGATGCTCCCAGTGCAGCTTCTGGTCAGGTCCTGCTGTAAGGAGTGGGGAAGATGGGGGTGGGTAAGGGATTTGTGACTCTTTGGGGGAGGAAGAGGCCTTAGCAAGAGTCCTTGCTCCTTTGGCAAAGAAGCAAGGGAGGACACACAATGCAATGGTGTATGAAAGTCTCCAGTACTTGGGTTGCTCAAGGCCCAAGTAATTTCTAAAGGAAAGCTACTGTGCATAATACCTTGTGTTGTTCCTAGGATCTTCCCTTCCTGCTGGCCCCATCCGTACAAAGGCATTTCAGAGCAGAGAGAAAGAGTAATGTCCAGAGAAAGATCCTATCTGACACAAATACTTGCAAGCTTCGTTGCTTTTTCCTTTCTTGTATGTGTATGAAGACCCTCCATAATGGGAAGGGCTTTTAAAGCATGCACAAGGCTGCATAGCTGACTATTGCTAACATCAACCATAAATTGTTTTCTTTCTTAACTCTGAAATCAGTATAACAGCAAAACACCAGCTGCTTCCAAAGACAAATGCATTGTTTAAATCAGAGCAAAATATTTACAAATAGGTTGCAAAATTCAGAGTGAATTTTACAGCATGTGGGCAAAATGTTTCTGTAAGCTGCATATTCACTTGATCACTTATGCCGAGCAATCTGGGAAGCAAGTAATTGGCATTTCTCTGAGCCGCTGCTCTGATCAGCTATAATCATTTCTGCAGCTCTGTAAGAAAATCCGGCATATTTGCATCTTCTAGGTAAAAACAGCTTTTTGCATATGTAATTTAATTTTGTTTTTCTGTTTCAGTACCCACTGCTTTACGGGGGGACAGCATTCTTCTGCAGATGTGTATCTCTTGAGGTGGTTGTTTATATCAGTGCCTACCAACCTCTCTGTAGAGGCAGCCACCAGAACTATAAATTGTTATCTCCATTTAACTTAAAAGTTGTCTACTGCTTAACAGTGAGCATTTAGTTTTAAAAGAGACAGTTGCTTAGCTGGGCTCTTCTCTGAAGGAAATTAACTTTTTATCTTGGAGACAGCTAATTTAGCTCTCACCACCTTTGCTTCCACTCCCAAGCACTTTCTTATCTTGGGTAATCAGGATGCAGGGATTCCCAATCTATCCCTCTTTATAGCTCTTTGGGTAGTGTTACTGTTTGAACTTCATACCCCTGGATAAAAGGGCTAGCACACCAGCTCAGGAAGCAGTTTTAAGTATGAGGTAAATATGCAAGTTACTTAACAGCCCATAGATGAACTCAATTACATCCTTCATCTCTTAAGATATGAATAAAAAGATTTGGCTTTGATCTTGAATTAAGCAATCCCTACTTATAAATCAATGTACCATGGGATTTTATTCATAGCAATAATTAGTGGTTAGCATTGCAATGAATACAAGGTTGGGAAGCTTTAAAAACCAGTGCCAGGTTGGGACATATTTCTCACATATATTATCTGAATCACACAGAGACAGCCTGGATTTTTAATCGGGGAGGTGCAGTGAGGATATGTAAAAGCTATTTCACTAAATAGAGTACAAGGAAGTATTAAAAAAATTAAAGCCTACACCTGGGTCTTTTTTCATGACTTCATTTTATTTAGCATGATTTCAAAATTAAATATGGAACAAGTGCTGTAATACTTGTGTACTACAATCTTAAGGCATAAGCATACATTTAAAAAGAAATGCAAGTAGGTATCAGGAACTATTTGTACTGTAAACACTCTTCATATATCCCCATGTAGAATGTAATGTCTGCATTACAACCTCTTGAATGTCCAAATTCTCTCTTATTCACATAGTGTGGAACAGATGCTGTCCTACTTTTCATTACTTTAATTTCTGAATCACACTTAGCTGAATTATGAAATTAAAGTGAGATAAAATATTACTTAAATTCTATTTCTGTATCTTTAACATATTTTCCTACTTTATTATTTTGAGTGATCATTTGGATTATTTTCTCCTTAGTTTCAAGGTCAGATTTTCCAATTGTAGACTAAAATGTAGCAAATCCAAAAGTTCACTTGTGTAAGGGGCCAACTTAGAGAAAGAACCATGCATCATCACAGAAACTTGAGATCCATAAATTCAACCATGCTGGAGAGAGCTTTTTGCTTAAAACATTGAGCTAAACAAAATGCAATTAAAGCTAACAGGACAAAAAGCATCCCACTTGAGATTCATAAATAGACTCTTGGGAGACTGGAATTAAAGAGAAAAAAAAATGTAATTCTAAATGCATCTTGCCTAAGCTGACCATTTATACAGACAACTTTTTCCTAGAGTAAATTAGCTGGTCTACTTCATCTTTTTTTCACCTTTGCTTAACCAAGTGAAGTAAATGGGATTTTTTTAATGAGTAAATCAAGGCACAGGGTGCAGAACTTTTATTCTGTTTTAATGACAAATTGCAATCTGAGTTCTTAACTGCATTAAAGAATACTTTAACCTTTTAATAAATCTCATAAAATCATGATAGTTCTTTAGGAAAGCATTGCTTCTTGCCTTACTTAAGCAAGATTGGAGAAGTTTCAAAGATACTGACACAGTACGTGTACAAAACTATGGACATTATTACAATGTGGTGTTCTTTGCTGGTCTCTCTTTGCATCCTTAGATGCTCTTAAATTTTCACATCTGAAATCCTTTGGGAAGTTTGTGTACTTTGCTATTTTATTACTTTGCCTGGTTGCCACTTAGATTATTTCACTCTTTTATATTACATTGTATGTTATTTGATTATTTAAAGTGTCTTGATAATAGCCTTAATAACATCACACCCATATGAAATAAATCTATTCTGATTTTTAAATACGTTAGTGCCACCATGGACCATAATAATGGTTCTTGGCAGTGAAATTACTATGAGGAGGGGAAATCAAAATGATGGGAATAGAAGTGTGCTTCCCCCAGGCCCAGATGGGAAGACATAAGGAATCAGTTATGAAGCAAGGATTGTTGACTGGGTCAGAGCTGGCCGGGCTGCCAGAGAAGAATTCCACCTGAGTAGCAGTGTCTGGGGGTTGCCACTGAAGTGCTCTTTGATCAGGAGAGGCCAGCTTAACAAACCCAAACTTACCATTTCCATCTTTCACTGGTTGATGTTTTGCCTCAGAGAGGGAGTTCTCTGAAATACTACTTCTCTGGAATCAGATGATTTATTTGGAAGGTGTAATGTACAAGTTCTTGGTTTCATTCAATATAGATTGGGAATAAGCTATTTTTTTAAATCAAAATGTCTTTTGCCTCACTCCTCTTGGTAGCTCACGTGAATTATCTAGAGCAAGACACTAAAACTGGGCACAAAGAACCCAGAACTACTCTCAGCTTTATCTCCAATTTCATAAGCATATTTATGAGATTCACTTATTTTGGAACCGCGTGCTTCTATAGATTAACAGAAATGCTCACCTGCTTCACATACTTTTGGGGTAATAAGATTTTGAGAGGCTTTTGAGATGCTCAGGTACAGTACATGAGTGAAGGATTTACTCTTGTGGATAAGGATTACAGAACTGACCACTCATCATGGGAACCAAAAAGAAATATTACAGTTTGTTTCTTAGGATGCATCTCCTGATGTGTATAGAAGACCTTACGCCTTCTCGTGTGTCAGTGGAGCCTTACTCTTACATAGGCAATATAATAAATTTTCCAATTTGACCCATCCATGTTCCTGACACTACTTTCCACAGCATAGCTCAGTGCAGATGTTAGGCAAGAAGATGTTTCACAACTTTCTGGATTTTTGCCTCAAGTAGATTGATAAACTTGAAACAGCAAATATTTGTGTCTTTGAGCTGCAAATGCACAAATTACTATCATATGTAGAAATTAATTTACAGTGCTCACTGGGAAAACAGCAGGTGATATGAAGCAGTTTTCCTTAGCAGAAGAAACGTTTTGAAGATCAGTGACAAAACTAAAGCAATTTTCTTATTTTAATTTGAAGACTGCCACACTTAGAGGTGTGCAACTATACTTGTTACTTTGGTTGCATGGGTTTAGATCTAATGTTAATTTCATTTCATATTTGTCAAACTAACAGCAAAATTTTTCCACCTACCCACTGGATTTCTAAATTTATTTTCACCTATGTAACAATATATTATGTATTCAGAATATATAGCAGAGGAAGTGTCCAAAAATTGAATCATAACGGTATCTTCAGGGTTCTCAAACTTATGCTTTCTTTCCTTTCTCATTTTCTCCATTTAGGTCTCCTTTCCTTTTTCCTGGCCTCTTAGCATTTTCATTGCACATTTATTAGGAAAATAAGTATCACTAGAAGAAATTTAGAGGGTAATGGAGTTTCTTTTATTTCATCTGAATACAGTCACTCAATTCGCTCTAACCACAATATCTGCTTAAGCTAACTATCATTTACCTAATTCAATTTACAATGGGCTGGTGAAATGTGAGGGATGGTATACATATGGTGTTTCCCCCCAGTTATCAGATCATTATAACAAGCAGGCGGGTGAATTAGAGAATATCACACTATTTAAAAAAAAAAAACAAAACAGGTCTTCTCTTGTATTTCTATTTTGTCAGATGCTTCAGATAAATGAACTTCTTTTAATCTTAAATTCCTTTTACTGAAAAAACATATTACATGTGGTGATTAACACTAACAAAATCTGCAGACTGACACAGCTTTGGACAAACCCTTTTGACAGAGGACACAGAGCAAAAATCCTAGTGCCTGGTGAAATAAAACATCAACTGCACATTTCATTGTCATTCAGAACAAGTCTCTAGACACATCTTAATTCTCAAAATACCATTAGCATTTTGGTTTTCTAACTGATCACCTTCTGTAAAGAAAAGCCATATCTTAAGATCTATGCCAAAGGGCTCTATCTCCTTAAAGAGGGAATATATGCCTTGCCAAGTGCAAGTTTCTGCACCTGGGCCAAGGCAATCCCACACCTGAATGCAGATTGATGGGAGAGAGGATTGAGGGCATCCTTAAGGAGAAGGACTTGGGGATGACAGTGGACCAGATGCTTAACATGAACTGTCAGTGTGCACCTGCAGCCCAGAAAGCCAATGGGCCCTGGGATGCATCAAAAGAAGTGTAGCTGTCCAGTTGAGGGAGAAGATTCTCTCCCTCTACTCTGCTCTTGTGGGACCCCACCTGGTGTACTGTGTCCAGTCAGACGAAGAAACAGAAATCCATAGTTTAAGATCTTCAGATATACAAAACGTAAAGTGCCCATCAAAGATTCATCAGCATCTTCAGTCCTATATAGGTGACAACTGCCTGAAAAAAACCTTACATATTCTCCTGGCATTTACATCAGTTTGTCACGACTGATGGACATCTTGACAGACAGGAGAGTGAAAGAATGTTTCAAGCCATGCTGCCATTAGGGTTATATTTTATGTCTGAGATACAAAGCACCTTGTTCAAAATACAACTTCCAAATTAGGACAACATCTTTAACAATTTGTTTTGCATATTTTTCATCCTCTGTGTCTATCTTTTTCAGATTGGTATTTTTTTTTAAATGAAAGGCAAGCACTGTAACACTTCTGGGAAGAGCAGCGCAGGGACTTTAGGCACAGCTGAATACTCAGTAAATTACAGGAGCACTTATTTCCTCTACCCACAACCATTTACTCTCTAAGAACAGAGCACAATTTTTGCTATTAAGTAAAAGGATTTCATGGCCAGCACATCTCAATACAGGCTCAGGAGGCTACATCTTTTGTGGGTTATAAATTAGTTGTTACTTACACTCACATTTGGCTGTGCTTCCTTAGCAAGCATATCTTAAATGCACAAGCAGGTCAGTATAATATGTCTTTCCCCTTATATATGTAATCATGTGTACATTCATGGACATGCTGCCCACATTTTCATCCTCAGAGAACATTATTCATGGCAGTACCTTGTAATGAACTGAGAATACTTCCGATTAAGTAAAACTGTACAGAAAAGCTATGTCCCCATTGGCAGTGAAAGAATGCAAAATGTATGCAGTGGTTCTGTTGTTATAAGAACAAGATTCGTTTTCAGATCCTGAAAGGGCCAAACCTTTCATATTGCATGTAAAACTGGAAAAAAACCCCACTATTGAAAATGTATTCAAAGACCTGATTCTCTACTGGGAAATATAATTCCTTCACATATAGTATCATAGTGTCTCTTGTATATGTGACAATCTGTCCACTCTTATAGATCATAGTTGATTCTACTAGTACTTTGCATATCAAGGAATATGGTTAAACTAAAAGCAATTCTCCTGTATGTAATGAATAGCCCATCTATGTCCTTGGATTGGGATTTTAATCAGTTGAGTATAAATATATAAAACACCTAGGTGGCTATGTGACATATTTGTCCCACTTGCACATATGTAGTTTTGTGGTTCAGTATTGTAGGACTCATTCACAGTAATTGGAAAACCTGCATCTGCCTCACATCAATGCATAAAAATTGTCTAAAATTTGAATCAGTGATAAGAAGGGGTTATCTTTCACCACCATGTTTGCTTTTTCTTGTTTAATTTTCTACAATCGTCAGAGCTTATGTGGACAGATTATTTCAATATCCCATACAGACAGTGTAATAGAAAGCTTATTCCTTCCATTTTTGTTTTGGAGAAATTAATTTTCATTGACTTTATTTTATTTACAACAGCATAAATTAAATTACCTTTAAAAGTTGGTAATAGAGAAAGTTAATTTTTTTCCTCCAATATTCAGATTCATTTCAGTTTCAGTCAACCATTTCAATGTTTTCTGGACTCACTTGAAAAAATGGAAAGAAAAGTAAGAGGGCATTTATTGCAAGACAATTAATACATATTAACCATTTGCCAATGAAATCCCAAGGGAGAGGTAAAGTAAGCCCATTTATTAATGCTTGACTTATATACTCTTTCAGGCTACAGTGTGAATGCAACAGATCTGCAGCCTTGTTTCTACTACCACATGGGTAACAAATACAGGAAAATACACAGACATACTTTCTGACAGTGCACCTTACTGGTGGTTGGAGGGCTGAAACTTAAGAGTAACATCATCCTAAGATGTGGGTAAACTTCCCCTAAAAGTGTTGCCCTCTTGGGTGATTAATTGAATTTTAATACAATGATGCAATGATCAGGTAAATGCAATCTGATAATGACTTCAAATGGGCTGTTAGCACAATGTCTGAGCACAGCCTGGCTATCAAACTTACTCTTAGATCCCTGTGACGAGTTACATAAACATTTCAGACACTTATCTTAGTTCTTTTAATCTACAAATCAAGATAGGAACTTCAGCATAATCATTTGGCAATTGCTAGCAGCTGTTTAGTCTGTGACAGTATTATTCAAACTGAGCTATTGGTCTCAGGCTACATCTTAGTCCTCAAATAAACTGGTCTAACATTACAGAAAAATGAAATCAGTGATCTTCTTTGGCCAAGAGGCCACATATACGATGGAGGTTTGAACTTCTCTCCTCTAAAGGCCTGGTTGACTTAGGAAAACAGCAGGTCTGCCTCTCTATGGTAGGGGAACCTGGTGGGAATGTTGTCCCCATGCTCAATTTGTCAAGTAGGCTGTTTTCCATTCCAGCAGATACATTTCGGTTTGGAAAGAAGTTATAACCTGACAATACCAAAATCAATAACGATCACTGGAAGATAAAGCAGCTTTCCATGCTCCTTGACCCATGTAGATCTGGTGGGTCACAAATGTAGATCCCATCTGATCTATAAACTGAAGATATGACTAAAGCATGGGGGTGCATCTTGCTAAACCAGCAAGAGGCGATAACAATGGCATTGAAGAAATCATGGCATGGATTTCAGGTCTGGCTAGTAAAGCAAACATACAACTAACTGCTGTGTCTCAGCCTACTGATCAGCACAAGGTTCAAGTCACCTTAGGTCTGTCTCTCCCTAATTTATGTAGACTATGGGGAAGAAGCATGTTTAATGGATATTTTCCTACTATATATGGGGTGGACTTTACCTACAGGGTGGTGATATTTACATGATACTTGTCTAAATCTCAACTAGCCACTCATGACTCATCTAGTCATCAATAGAAAGAAACAGGCAACCCTGGAGGGTGATTCACCCCATCTCCACAAATAATGTTAGACGTAGGTGAAATGAGTCACCTTTCAATTTACTGACTGTGAAGGTAACATAGAAGACTGGCACAAGCAGTTTTAGATATTTTAAGCTTTGGCATAAATTTCATTGCCTGTGTACCTCAGACCTCACTTCCCAATCCTTTAGTTCTATTTGCAGGTGGTTACTGGCTGGAATCCTAATTGATGCAGTATTTTGAAGTCAATGGTACACTTCCTTGTCTTCAGTTTGGCAAGAATAACATGAGGGCTTCTTGAGTTACAAAACAGCACCAGTCAATACTTCAGTGATAGGGCAATTACACAAATAAACAGTCCTGCCTTCAGGCTCTACTGCAATCTTCTGCTTAGAGATATGCTAATGCCTGAATCAGTTTGACCTGTTCTTCTATTAATAAACTTATCAGTAATATATCCATTAGCTGATTTAGCTGCTGTGCAGGATCTTAATTATGCAAGAGACATGATAAGACCGTGTTACAGAGATAATACACACCTCTGACATAGTGTGAAACACCAAGTGGAACTAAAGTACTTCAAAAACCTGAAAAGTATGTTGAGTTGCAAAATTGTGTTTTGTGATATTGAGCAGTTCCTTGAAATAATAATTTGAGAAACACTTATAATTTTTTTTTTAATTATAACATCTGTGTAAAGAGAATAATGAGTTATTTTGTAGCTAACTCATGAGCTGTGTTCTGGTCAAAATGTTTTCATAACTTTTGTGTTTCTTAATGGTAATCTAATGAAGGAATGGGTGGGGAATGAAGCTTCACAGATTTCATTGATACTGGCTTGAAATATCAACCTGTCTGTCCTTCCCTCCAAGTGAAGGATGTTTTTCTGTAGATACATTGTTCTTAGTAAAATACATTAGACACAAACAAGCAAATCCCTGAAACTCAAAAACTCATGCAAATTCTCCTCCCTCCTCTCCCATAGGAAGGAAGTAAGGAAAAATCAAATGCAAAAAACATGTTCAAGGCAGGGAACAGTGATGACGGGAAGAGAATTGGATCAAGTTGACTTGAGTAAAAAGAAAACAACTTCTGCATCTGAGTGAGAACAAAACCTTTGAAATTGCTTCTTGTATTCCTGAAGCAATATACTAATTTTAACGTGAGCACCAAAGTACTTTTCCAAAAATAAATGAGTGCTTTTCTGCAAAATACCTTTGAATTATTATTACTTCCATTTTACTCATATCAGGTAGAGCCTACAGAAGCTCAAAGTCCCAGAGAAAGCCTGGCATAGAGCCAGAGACTCTAGATCCTAGACCTGGGAGGATAGCCTACAAGACCATTTAAACTCCCACTGTGCTGTTAGCATAAAGCTTATTTCATTTTCTGATTTTTTTTTCTAATTTAATAGCTAGAGGTCATATGTTTAAACAAGTTCTTAATAGCTTCTGTTCTATCCATTTATTATAAACTTCCTCATTCCAGTAGCTGCATAAGTTAATACTAGATTTCCTACAAAATCTCCTACCTCTACGCATTGGGCATTGTAGCCTTGGTGAAAATATGAGGATGCCGAGCAACTCTGACAAGGAATCCTAGAAAGGAATAATTAAGGGAAAGAAAAATCTACTCTGACTTCTGTTGTCACATTAACATTTTCATTTATTCTGCTAGGACTTGCAGAATGGAGGAGTAGACCCCCAAAAAACTGCTGATGTTCAGCATGGTGCTTACCAAGGAAGAGGCAGCAAAGGGATTCCTTCCCGCTGAAGAAGAGGCTGACCCTTTGACCTTAGCTGTTCCCACTCACACACAGATATAGAAATGTAAGCTACTCAGCATGATGCCAGTTAATTTAAATTACCTAACATCCCAAAGGGCAGCTCCCTGCTGAGGAGCCTTTTCTTTTCTTTTTCTTTTGACCTTCTACTACAGAGTAACTTTTCACAAGGATAAGTCAGATGGTCAGCTTGGGAAGTATTCAGTTTCTGTGGCCTTTGGAGGTTCGTGCAAAAGGTCACCTCAGACTACATTCTGCTGAATAAGAGGTTGGAAAATTGCTAAATTATACTGAATGGGTAGATCCTCAGTGCATGTTAAATGATGTAGTTGCATCAGTATAGCCATTATACTTCAACTGGGTTAACCAATAAAAAATAGATGACAGTTATCCTTTTTTCATAACTGCAATTTCTTTATTTTTCATCTAAGCAACTAAGGTCCTGACAACCCACAGAAGTTGTAGCATTTCAACTAAATATCTCCAGTGTTTCCCACTTCCCCAATTGAGATCATGCTGTGCTGCCTGAGGTGAGCACTGTATTTGGACCTTTGGGCCAGTGCAGCAGTACCTTTGGGATCCTGCTAGCTGCATCCCATTGAGCTTCCCTGCAGCACCATGGCATCTTCCTTGTGCTGTGACACACCATGGAAAGATGCTGCCTGGAAGATTAATTGGCCTCAAAAAACAGTAATGCACTGTGTCCAGGTCTGGGCCCCTCAGTTCGGGAAGGATATTGTGGTCCTGGAGCAGGTTCAAAGGAGGCCAACCAGGCTGGTGAAGGGACTTGAACACAAGTCCTGTGAGGAGAGGCTGAGGGAGCTGGGGCTGTCCAGCCTGAAGAGGAGGCTCAGGGGAGACCTCATCACTCTCTACAACTCCCTGAAAGGAGGGTGTAGCCAGGTGGGGGTTGGTCTCTTTTCCCAGGCAACTATCAGCAAGACAAGAGGGCATGGTCTTAAGTTGTGCCAGGGGAAGTTTAGGTTGGATACTAGAAAGAATTTCTTTACAGAGAGGGTGATCAGGCATTGGAATGGTCTGCCCAGGGAAGTAGTGGGTTCTCCGTCCCTGGAGATATTTAAAAAGAGACTGGATGTGGCACTCAGTGCCATGGTCTGTTAACCGCAGAGGTAGTGGGTCAAGGGTTGGACTTGATGATCTCTGAGGTCCCTTCCAGCCCAGCCAATTCTATGATTCTATGATTCTATGAAACGTAGAAAAAATGGTCATCATTACAGGAAATATTAGATGGGAGGTGTTACAAAGGTTGCATGTTCAGGGAGGACCTGATAGATCTGTTTGAATGGTGTATAAATAATGAAAGCTATACAAACCAAATGACTTATGAAAAGTTGTATTTGCTCATGGGATCTTTGCCCAGGTATGATTGTGTCCACAATGTGAAAAATGACAATTTCTTTCCTTGTGTAGGTAGAAGTAAATTGATCAATTAGTAAATCAAATATATCATGTGCACTGGAGATATTTCTTTAGCTTTCTAGAGCCTTTAAGGTCTGAGCTTTCTTCCTCTTTTATGCATTTTTGCTATTTGCTCACACTTATGTTTATTCCCTGTCCCTCCTAAATTGACATTCAAGACACTGAGCAAATTCAGCTTTTCCTGAAGAGCTGACCTCCATTTCTTTATTCTCAGCAACCTGTGGGGCTTCCTGCTTGACATTAATTTGCTGAAACATGATGGTTTATTCTTTGTTGGTAATTTGTCTGGCTCCAGACTGTGAGCTGGTGTTGGAAGGCTTTGCAAAGTGGGTAATCCCTCCCAGGCACCTCCTTTGCTGATGCTGGGTGTCTGGGTCAGAGCTGGAGCAGCCCAAGCCCTGGGGAAGATGCCTGAATCCTCCTGCAAATTGCTTTTCTCCTGCTAAATTCTCTAGGGAAGCCAGTGTTCATTTCAGCTGACGTACAGAAAGGGACTTAACTTGTTTTTCTAAGGTTTCTCCAGTTTAAAACATTATTTTCTTTGTTTATGAAAAGGTGTCTCTCTTTTTCAGTTAAATTACACAACAGTCCCGTATCATCTAGCAGGGAATGTTACTAAGCATTGTACACAAACAAATCCCATGGGGCTTTAGTCAGACAGCAATGCAATCTTTTCTGTTAAAGATCCATGTGATTTCCACTAACTGGTCTGGTGGGAACTGATAGTAAAAGTTACATATTTACAGTGTATAAAACATATATCATTTTCTGCTAGAAAGGGACCATTCCTCCAGTATCATACTACACCTGTGAACAAATCATATTCTGATTTTCTACTGTCAGTTGTAGCCCAAATTACAACTCGTGGGCTTAGTAAAGAAAAAATGTTCTCAGTAACAAGGCGAAAAAGGTCTTCTCCAGCCCTGACAATTCTGTGGAACGGGGAGCTGGTAAGAAGACCAAGACCTGCCTGCTCTGCCCTTGCACCCTGCACACCATCCCCCCCACTCACCCCACCATATCCCATATGGATGTTTCAAAAGCTTC
Organism: Florisuga fusca; assembly: GCA_038090715.1. NCBI lineage: Eukaryota > Metazoa > Chordata > Aves > Apodiformes > Trochilidae > Florisuga > Florisuga fusca. The sequence continues at coordinate 5,991,817 of JAAWXA010000029.1, read as the reverse complement.
TTGTCTTGAAAGGACCAGGCACAGCTGATGAGGAAAGGTTGGCCCTGGGGCATTCGGAGGAGAAACTAAAAAGCCATGCCTCATAATGATATGGATTCCATATGAATTGTCAGCATGCTCTAAATATACCTAAAGGTATATTAAAGGTCTTCCCTCTGAGGAGGGACCTACGGTATCCTGATCATGGGAGGTCTGTGCTGTCTCTGCCCATGGCTGTCCCCATTTGAAACTGGATGGGCTGCATCTCCACCACATCACTTGACCCAGACCCCTTGTTTGCCATTTGGCACCCATCTGTTTCCTCAGTTCAAAGTGCTTGAAGTAAGGTGAAGGCTGCATTACAGCCCCCAGGGCAATAATCTTTATAACCACAGCTGGTCTTCTCTCATAAGGAATGAGATGGTTTAATCCTAAATATAGCTCAAGAGTAACACAAATCAATAGACATAGATGTGTTCAGGGCACTGGTATCCATAGGGAAAAAAATGCAAGGAAAGAAGTTATTTACTACTTCTATTCATACCTGTGCATTTCCTCTGCTCAAGGAACTTTTTCATGTGATCACTTAGTCTCCCTCAAATCTGAGCCTTGGGTGGTCCAGAAGTTTGCAGTAAAAAAAGTTATTTGAGTTCACCTGGACGTGGGCAGAAATAAAAACTTAAGTTACTCCAGGATGAACTAAGGAGTAGATCCCAGTGATCAGGGACTATAGCAGCTCACACATGGTATGGGTCTGCACAGAAGGGGCCCGCTAACACCCACTCACCACTGGGTTACACCACCTTGCTACACCAATTTACATCCTATATCAGAGCCCTAAGTTGGCTCTGAAGTAAAGTTAAAGTTGAGTTCAAAGCAATCCAGCTGCTTCCAGGAGCAGCTCTGCACGGGGCAGGACTGGCGGGGGAAATAGTTATTTCTCTTTGAAGTCCTGCTGCTAGACGGATGCTGATTGTCTCATGTTACTGTAAGCATCGAGTAACTTAAAAGCAAGCTCTCAATTTACTGAGAAAAGGACAACAAGCAATGGAAAAATATTTGTCAAGGATGCTAATGACTTCTATGTAAGACCCACTTGCCTAGAAAGCCAAAACAGTGCAAGTGAAATTGATTTCTAGAAATCATTTTCCAATAAAACTGTTAGATACACTGACACTGGGTGCCAATAACATTATTGGCAAGAAAAATAACACAATACCTAGGAGAATGACTTTCTCAACAAGTGGAATATAAACCATTTGTGGTTTGGGTTTCACAGATACAATTTTAAATCTGATGTGTATATATACATGTTTATATATTTATACTTCTATGTATATTATAAAAATTATATATTTTTATTTTATTGGGATATAACTGAAAATGTAATTAATTAATTTTAAAAAAAAATCACAAGCAAGAGCTTTTAACCACACTTCCTCCAGCTTTCTTCTTGATTATTGAAGTGAAGCAATAGTATGTCCAAGACATATGAGGGTAACTAGTTTGAGACCTAAATTCTGCAGTTCAGCTATGGCCCTAGCAGCATGGTGAAACCACGCTGTGATATGAGAAATTATGAGATACATTTGGCTGCTAGGAAATACAGAGCAAATAAGAATGATAGTGCAAGGAAGTCTGAGGTTGATCACATGACTGATCAGATTCTTGTCTACTTTCACTTCCGAGACTGGATGTATCACTTGCCCATAAATTAACTTCCCTTTGCCAAAACACATCACTCTAATATGGATCAAAAATTTTACTGGCAGTTCAGTTCTCTGTTTCTGAGGTTTTGAGACAGGCCAGAAGTACACACTAAGTTTCTGTAAGAGATGAGAATCTGGAATGATTTAACTCCAATGGAATCATAGAAAGGCTAGGGTTAGAAGGGACCTTAAAGATCATCTGGGAGCAGGGCAGGGACTTCCCACTAGACCAGGGTGCTCAAGGCTCCATTCAACCTGACCTCAAACACTTCCAGGGAGGGGGCAGCCACAAATTCCTTGTGCAACCTGTTCCAGCATCTGACCACCCTCACAGGAAAGAATTTTTTCCTAATGTGTAGCCTAAATCTCCCCTCTTCAAGTTTTAAACCATTGCCCCTTGTCCTCTTGCTACACACCCATGTAACAAGCCCTACCCCAGATTTCTTGTAGGCCCCCTTCAGATATTGGTCATCACTTTAAACCAGTGAAAACCAGTGAATCTCTCCATATGACTTTCTTTCACACTGCAAACCTAACTATACTTGGTACTGCACCTTTTATATCTTACTAAGCAAATCCTCCACTGTGGAAAGGTCCCAAAGAAATCAATAGATACTTGGAAATCAGTAGTGTTCTATAACAGAGAGAGATTTCTCCAAAATTTTGTATAAATAGAACATCATATTGAATATCTGAAATATCCTTAGAGGATTTTTTAATTACCACTCTATAACATTCTATAGATATATTTAACAGTAGTATAATTTAATTGCATAGTATTATAAAACAAATGTGTTATAAAGATCAGCATAAAACAAAATTGAATTGAATGAGAAAACAAAGTTTTCCATGAGGGAAAGGCTGTAATTTGGGCTGGCAAAAAGTCTGTCATCAGGAAAGAGTAATTCTGAATTAGAAACTCAATCTTAATTAAAATGACAGGAAAAATTAAACCTTGTTGTAACAATACATTTTTTTCATTCTTTATCATCTGTGATTCTCCCACTCTACTCCTTTCTCGTGAGATCCTATCTGGAATACTGTGTCCATCTCTAGAGCTCCCAATACATGAATAACGTGGACCTTTTGGAATGTGTCCAGAGGACCATGAAGTTGATCATAGGACTGGAGTACCTCTCCTATGAAGACAGGCTGAGAGAGTTGGTGGTATTCAGCCTAGAGAAGAGAAAGCTCTGAGGAGACCTTAGAGCAGCCTTCCAGGGGGGAAAGAAGACTACAGGAAAGCTGAAGAGGGACTTTTTGTGAGGGCACATAGTGATAGGATGAGGGGGAATGGTTTCAAACTGAAATAGGGTAGATTTAGGTATTATATATTAGATATTAGAAAGAAATTCTTTACTGTGAGGGTGGTGAGACACTGGAACAAGTTGCCCTGGGGAACTGTGGATGTTCCAGCCCTGAAAGTTCAAGACCAGGTTGCATGGGGCTTTGAGCAACTTGGTCTATTGGGCTTGTCCCTGTCCATGCAGGGGGGTTGGAACTAGATGGTCTTTGTTTCTCCCTCACAGCACATTTATACAAAGTCTAAGGACTGGTATTTTGGATATAAAATCACATGCATGAGCACTGAGAAATTATTTTTATCTTTTTAATGGGATATTTTCATTGCAAAATAGTGTACTTAATTGGCTTATACTGGTAATATTTCACTGCAAAGGTATGCTTTTTATTCTGTTTTAAGTGTTCTGAGACCAGTGATGATACCTACTGAGTGAATTTAACTGTGGTGCTTTTCATATCTTGAAAAACAAAGTTTCTGAGGTGACCCATGATCTTTATTAATTCTGATCTTTATCATGCTGGATAGGAACTCTTTACAGTATATTTGAACCTCCCAAGGACACACACTTATTATCCACAGAAAATCTCAGGCTTTCATCTAGAAAAATTCCATCCCCATGTGATATTTAAGCGGCTAGCTGCTGGAGCTTTACAGAATTGTTTCTCTCTAATAAGCAAGCATTCATCACCCAGAGGTGCAGTTTGTCTTTTGAGAATGATGAAGGAGCAAATATAGCCCCAAATGATGACTCATTCTGCTGGAACAGCCTCCAAAGACTGATAAGAAAGAATAAGTATAAAATTGCTATTGAATAGCTTAAATCTAATTGAAAGAATCTTCACTACCTTTCATTCAAGTTGCACTAAGTTATTTTATGGATGCAGGTGACTGAAATAGAAAAAAAAAAAAAAAAAAAAAAAAAAAGTTCTATTTCCCTGGGATTTTAACTCTCCAGCAGGATAAATGGATGTGTGCGTGCAAATATGTGCATGAAAGAGAGAAAAAATCAAGTTGCAAATCTCAGCTCAGAAATATCCCCCAGAGGAATCACCACGATATCCTGATTGTTCATAATAACATTGCCCCCAGAAAGGACCCCGAAAGAGTCCTTGGAAGGTTCTGGCAGAAAAGTGGTTTCATACCACTGGTAAGTAAATGGCCTTTAGTTCTTTGAAACTGCACATTTTAAAGAAAAAATACATACATTTTTGTTGATAGAGTAGCATCCTTATCTTCTTCCAACAGGAGTAACCTGCAAGACCCTCATCTAGAAACAGCTTTGTGTTGGCTTCCCCACTACATTTGCATGCCCTGGACACGGGTATCTTCTATGTGTGTTGAATAAGAGACAGCTCCTATACACTTATGGCTGGAACATGGTTGTAACCGAGTGTTGATCTTGATGCTTCCTTACCTTGGAATTGTTTATCTAATAAAATTACCTAAAACGTCATTTGCATAATTTTGAAAAGCAAAAATACTTCAAATGGTACCACAGATATGGGGTTTCCTTAGCCCAGGAACAACATGGGTGGGCTTTGTTCCTTTTTATGGACTTTGGTGTTAATCTCTGTACGTGCTTATGACAGGAATAACAACAATTACTACTACTACTGCTACAACAATTTAAAGAAACCACCTTTTTCAATATTTCTCCTTGTTCTGTTTGGCTGAAAGGAGATTAAAGGAAAATATTATAGGATTAAAAGAAATAACCTTTTATCACTGTTCTCTTCCAACATGACTCCTGTCATCCTGCTAGTAAGGAAGGTGAAATACAATTTTTAGAAAATCCTGTGACACTGAAGATGCAGAAAATACTAAGCAGAAGACAAACCTAAAGGATTAACTTCTGTTCAGCACTTTTACTGGAATAACTTATGTTTTCAAACACATTTGTAAAGATTTTCCATTTCATTAAAAAAAACAAAACAAAACAAAGCAAACAAAGAGACAAGCAAACACTTGAAGCAACTCCCATGGGATAGAATTTTTAGTTTTTAGTAGCTCTCATATTTACAGTGTATCTATGTATCTATGTATCTATGTATCTATGTATCTATGAAGAGTTGGGCTAATCTTGCATAATTGTATATGGACTAATTGATTGGGCTAATCTTTTTAATTTACAGTATACTTTTTGTAGCAAAAGCTTTTTGTTGGAATCCATACTCTTTAAAATAATGTGCCATCTGACTGTCCAGCTTCTGAAAGTAATTTAGTCTTAGACTAAAACATGCTATTCATTTGAATTATGATTCGGTAACACCATAATATATCATGACATCTTAAAAAACAGGGTTAGAGAAGAAACTCAAGAAGTTACATCCTGCATTACTTGTACTACCTTTGTTTAAATCTTTAATCTTTTATATTATCTTTAAAATCTTGTGGAAATCTGAAATTGTTTCAAGGGAAGTCTTATTTTCTTTTTATGAAGCAAGGTCTAGGGTCCAGTTGTAATGATCTTGAATGCCAGGTTGCTATAAAGCTTAGAAATTCTCACAAGTTATTCAGCTTTCCAGGAAACTGATTCAAGCCCAAATTGGAAACACATTATGTAACTGTATCTTACAAGAGAATAAATTAGATTTATTGATTAGGGTTTTTATCAAATAATACCTCACACGGAAGTGTGACACTTTCTATGGGGCATACCAGATTGCAATCGTGGGCCATTAACAAAGGAATAAACTGGCTCAAGCACATTAATGCATTTACAGGATATACCGAGCAGTGTTAAAATAAAGGATGTCATAAATTGTGTGCTGCAGCACTTTTCAAAGAGCCAGTCACCTCTGCTGTGAACCTTACTGTATTTTAATTGTCTGAACCTTGCTGTTGCCATAGTCTTCTTTAACAACAAGCTGTAGTTTAGCTTGAGGTTGTTGGAATGCTTGATAATGTTTTAACATGCTTACCATTGCCTCAGCTTAGACAATCTACAGCCTGCCTAACAAGAAAATGCTAAAAAACCCTGTATCTTTGCCTATAGAGGGATTTTCAAGCAGCCATTCCATGCTGAAACTTGCTTTTCCATTAGTGCATAGAATGGCAATAAACTCTGGCTAATTACTGCTTAGCTAACATTTTATCAAATTCATTTTAGTCTAGTTTGTTCAATAAGTAATTCAAAATCATACACTTTCTTCTCTTTGCTCCCCATTTATTCAGTCGGGTATCAACCACGCTATTGGACTGCACATATTCCTATTCCCAGCTGCAGATATTCCCAGGTGGAACTTTCATTTTCTTGGGTGATTTTATTCCATTACTGCATTCAGGAATTTCTGCACGAAAGATCCCAGCAATACTCCAAAAGTGTTTATGTGCTAAAAAAGGCATAAAGTCGGAACATTTATGCAAACACCTACAAGCACAAGAACTATGATTGGTCCTCTTCAGTAAAAAAAAAGCCAGCTGGCAATGAGTCCACCACTGACGAGATGCAAAGGTTAGTCCAGTGCCCATTGGCAGCTCTAGCTGCCAGTTCAGGATTTGACAGTAATAAATCTGTTATATTGGAGATGTGAGGTTCTTGGAGGACTTTACCGAGCTGGCAGCCTCCACAGTTTGGGAAAAATGAGCCTGAGTATGCTTGTCCATGTTGCAGTCACACCGTCCCACCAGACACAGCCTGGCTTCAAGCAGCCTGATGGTTTGCAATGCTTGGGCTTCCATGAGCTGTGATTTTATGGAAGATATTCTGCTCTCAATTACCTTGGAGTATGTATGTCACAATTCATTTGTTACCATCGTGTTGTGTTACAGTTTGTAAACTTTCCCGGAGCATGTTGCCCAGCTTTGCCAAGAAACAGGACAATTTACCTTATATTGCTTTCTTCTCAGTGAGGCTTTAGGTTAAATATTGTAGCCAGCATTTCAAAAGGGTTCACTTTTACTCCCTCAAACTTTCCGTGTGCCTGTTGTAAGACTTACACCGTTTACAACTACTTACAGGCAAAGAGATTAATTCTATTGACAGAAAAGATAAGAAAATAAGAATGCAAAAATAGAAATAAATATGTTTTTTATCAGTATGTAATAATTATGTTTATGGAAAATATATTGATAAAATATTGTCATTAATAATAATTTTCTTCAAAAAAGCATGTCTCACATCTATATTTCAAAGCCCAAGTACTTCATTCAGAAGTTGTGTAGTCTGTTGTTATTCAGTGGATGAAGGCCTAGGAATCACCACAGTTGATAAAAAGAAGAAATAATCTATTCAGTTACTGAACAACAAATACAATGCAAAATAAATGCAGATGAGTATTTGCCTCTAATTAAAACTATCAACTGAAAAAATACAGATGCCTTAGTGTAAATCTAGAAGAATTTTGAGTATAATTTGGTAAAGGAAGAAGGTAGAATTAAAGTAGTTTCTATCAAATCTGCAGTTCTACTACTGGTCTTTACTTTTGTAAGAAAAACAAAAAAAAATTGTATTCTCATGACTGAGTATCCAAAATTAAAATTGTTGAAATGAGTTATGTGACTTCATTTTGGAGCCAAGATATTAAAAACAGTTACTTATCAGTCACCCCAGCAGATTATTCAGTTTGTCACTCCTCTGCACTGAACTCACTAGTCCAAAATCAATATACTGCAGCTGCAGAACAAATACAGTATATGCCCTTGGAAGAGGAAAGCATGTGGTATGTAACATGATGACTATATGATCAAAGTAGAAATGAACAGTAGATTTTTATTCTCTTCTTTTTCATCCAGATTCAAATAAAGAGGTGTTAGCACTATAAAATGGAAAGTGTTTTCACCTGCACATGTCCCTACTTCACTTCTCTTTGTGAGTTTAAAAAATAAATGATGGAAAATGCAGGTTTTCTAGGGAAAATGTTCTTTTAGAAATTTAGTGTGAGTGCATGAACTGCAAATATTTTATGACTTCCACATACACATGCACATACAGGCAAGCATATACGCAGAGAGACAAGAGACACATTCTCCATGTTGAGAATAAAAGAAAAAAATTTAGAGGTAGAAATTAAATTTTGGCATGCTTATTTGACTGATAAAAATACCAGCTCTTTAGAGTGAGCTTTTGATAGATGAATGAAATATCTAATATAGTGAAAGTATGCAAAAAAGTACGCATATTCCAAATTCCCTATGAAGATGATTTAATTAATCCCTACAACTTGTCCAGGTTCTTTTGTAATATTTCTCTATTAAGATGCTATTTACTGCCACTTCTAGATAATTACTGTGGATACAAAAGAAGAACAAACCAGTCCCTCTGGTCACCATACGTCTACCTGCCACAGTTCATTTTTCTGCCATCTATCATCATTCTCTATATATAGACCTGAGGTGGTTTTAAATCCACATGACTTTGGGCCATTTTATTAAAGTTACTTAGAGAATTAAAGATAGAGATAGGTGAGACTTCAAGCTCTTTGGAGCAGAGAGTGTCTTCACATGTTGCATTTTTCTGTATTTATAAAGCAGGTTCTGCCCTCAGACAAAAGTCTTTTTGAAGTTTCAGCTGACAAATTCTTATCACCTTGTGTTTTTTACACTTTAACATATTTTTCTCTGTTCTATGTTCCTGTCACATATTTGCCAAACTATCTATTCTTTCTCCCACCTTCTTTTGCCAAAGTAAGTTCACCCAGATAACTGCCTGCCCTTCTGCTTTCTGCACCAGCCTTCAGTGTTTGAACACTCCCAAGTGACTGTCCTGCCACATCAATTTAACTTTTTCAAGGCTTTGAAGCAATGCTCTGTCCTATATAATTAGCTACATTTTAAACTATTTCTTTCCCTTCTATAGTAATATGCAATAAAGAATCCTAAATTTGGAAAAGGGGAAGGGGAAGGGGAAGAGGAGGGAAGGGAAGGGATACAAAATGGAATGCTGTATAGTGAGCATTAAAAAAAAAAAAAAGAGAAGAATAATTGAAAATGGCCAAAGAAAAATCTGCATAAACTACTGAGCCTGTATCTGCCATGACTCTTACAGCTGACCTGATCATACAGAGCCATCTTTTTGCACCAATATGATATCCCATGATATGAGTGAAAGCCAACTGTATCACACATATTATGTCCCTAATGTAATTCCAAAGTGTAAGCATCCTAAGGAACTGCCTTTTAGCCCACAGATGAAAAAATAATGCCACCTTATTTCCCAGACATAAGAACAAAATCCTGAAGATATTTCCAGATAAACATGCAAATCAAACTTAAAAGCAAGAAATAACAGAAGCATTCTGAAGTTCTCCATACTGGACTGCTGTGGAAAGACAGTGTTTTTCAAGAGGAGGTTAAAATCCCAAATCATGTTAAAAAAGAAATCCTGGAGCTCTCTCCTGCTTCTGCTCTGACACATCTCCCTGCCTGCCTCCTCTCCCTGGCCATAGTTCATTTCCATTGGAGTGGTTTTGCTGCAGCTCACACCACTCTTCCTTCACAGAGACTGCAGAGAGGCCATCACACAAAAATTACTGTAGTTTCAGGCTTCGTTAACCTTTTGTGGATTTACTATTGATGGCCTAGTAGGCACTCTACTTGCTAAACCACTTCATTTATTGGATACTATCTTAGCTAACATAAGGAAATATGTCACAGAAACCCTTCTTTCAGAAAAGTTCACCCTAGAGTAGACGAATGAATAGAAGGTAGAACAGATGCCAGTGATTTAGACATTATAGAAATGTTTTATGGGTATTTTGACTCCTGAAAACAGGGTTTTGATGCCTTTATAGGACCCTAGTGTTTCTTTCTTTCTCATCTTGAAAGATGGTAGTGTCCAAACCAACAAATTTGGCCTTAGGTGGACTATATGAAAAATCTGTAAAGGTGCACCAGGAACAAATGTAATTAGAATGGCCTCACAGCTTCTTCCTCTCATGCTATTGGTTGGAGGAACTGGACTCCCTGTGCTTATTGCTTGCAGTGACCACAACCTTACTTTGTTGCCCAGATCCATTCCTTCCCTTCAGTGTGTTCTGCAAGAGCTTTTGCAATCTGTCAGTAATAAAAAACAAACCAAACCAAACCAAACAAAAACCAAACAAAAAACTCCAAAACTTCAGCTGCTTCCTAATGTTTAAGCAGCAAGGGACTGAGAATCAGGCCTTGGTGTTTTTAGTTTTACTGAATAACCTGCCCAGTCATAGATGGTGGTCCCTGGAACACAGAGATGCTCTGTCTGGATGCATCTCACAATAACACAGCTCCAGCCAGCTATCAAAAGTGCAGCCAAACACATGCTCCAGTCAAAAATAGAAATCTGTCTGAGCAGTGTGTTGGCACTGCTTTGACAGGTATACGATTTATGAACTATTCCTTGAGGGGAAAAGGAAGGCAAATTGTTTAAACAAAAGTGTCGGTGCTTTCATCACCCTCTTTCTTGGGCAACGTTTTCTGACCCGTGGCTGCATTCCAGTGCTCTCCAACATGGAAGGACTGCTGAGAAGCTTCTGTCTCTGAATGAAGTTGGGGGTTGTGTTCCTGGAAGTTAAATTATAACTATAATTTTGAAGAGAACTGAAACCCCATGGGCTAATAAAATGATATGCTGTAATAAACCTAGAAAGACACAGTTACAGTTTGGCTTCAGGTTCTCAGATTTGCTGTGCTGGCCTGCCATTTAGCAGAGGCTGTGTGTACTGACAGTGCTGGTGATGCACCAGCAGCCATGAGTGCTGTCTCAAGGATGAGGAGGTCTCTCCTTTCTTGCTCTTCCCACACACCTTCTCCTGCCTTCCTGCAGGTGGTGGCCTCATTTGGCAAGGTGGCACCTGTACTCAGGCATTACCAGACTCCTGGGATCTTCATACCACCATTCAGCAACACACTTCTGCAGAAGGGTCAGAAGCTTCCCTTCTATTTGCTGCAGATTTAGTTGGCTTATTTTTCCCTCAAGGGCCTTCACTGAGGGGACATATAGGATCTGGCCTAAAATGACCTAAAAGACTTCCATCAAACCCAGTGGAAGAGAGCTGGAAGGGAGCTAGAAGATGTTGTACACCTTCAGAAAGAGCAATCAGACTTTTTTCAGCAGCCCTGAGACTTGGCAGCCAGGCAGTGTATCACGGTCTCTGGCTAAATTCCCATTTGGCCTTAGGACTCGAGATTTTGGATCCTGTTTGCAGTGTCTCTGGTATGGCTCTTGAACTATTTTTTTCCTCTCTTTCCCATCTCTCTGATGCCCTCCCAGCACCAGAAGGCAATGGGATGTACCTGGCTGTTTGCTGACCATTCCACCATTCCCCTGAGCCTGTTTGTCCCCTTGGAGAGAGGGCACAGGCAGGCAGCCATGGGTGGTGGGTGAAGATTAGCCCATCATGTTCTTGTGAAATCTTAGAACGATGCTGAGAGTGTGCAAATGGGGCTTCCCTGGAGAAGTGGAATTAACCTAACTCAGTCTGTCTTTCACCTCTATATACAGCCAGTTGGAACTCAAAAAAAGTTTGTAGTGGTGCTTTGGGATACTCTTTCTCGAGGCAAAATGGATACCTTGGAGATAAGCAACATTATGTTTCATTTTGCCAGTAAACACTTCTAAACAGCAGCGCTTTGTAAAACACTGACTTCTATTGTCAGGGTTGCCTGCTGTAATTCCAATTGCCATCAAAGAGCTTTTGACATTTTATCTCAGTCAATAGAGATAAACATTTTGTGCCGATTAACTCAATTAAAATGTTATGCATTACAATAACAATTAACAGCTTCAGTCTCTGCAAAATCCTGTTTACAAAAGCAATTTGTGCTAATCTGTGACTATTCGGAGGCTTGAAGCTTGTCACCTTGTGCTGCACTGCCCTCTCCGGCCTCTTTTACAGTGAAAACAAAGGTTGTTTTAGAAAACAAAATCAACTTGGCATACCCTCTGTTTCAAACATGCAGCTGGAGACATCCACAGAAAACTAAGGGATATAGGGCATAATTTTTCAAAGCACAGAAGAGTTTCAGAAGTCTTTCTTGAAGACTCCTGGATAACTTAGTTGTGTTGGCAAATCACATCCTTACTCAGAGAACTCAATTTAACCTTAAAAGCAGTTGTACCTCTTGATCCACCAGATGCTTGAAAAGCCTCCAGTCATGTTTAACAGTGTGTCATGTGTCTATCACCCCTGACTTCAGGATTATTCACGACAAGCAGCATGACATAAAGCAAAACTAACTTAATCTACCCTTACCTTGGATGGGTTTCACATAGGAGAATACTTGGTATGTTTAAGCCCAGCCAGATTTTTATAAATTCATAAAGCAAATACAAGGACCTTCACTTAAGGGCAAAATATTTAGTAATTTATAACTTCATTGACTATGACATGAGCTTTGATTAAGAAAGAGCTGTAAGGAAGTCTCTGTGGCTACATTTGATTTTAATGGAATAGACAGCCATATTAATAAAAACCCAATCGATCACTATCAAGCACTGGCCCTTGATTCTGCTGCCTGCTCTGAAGGGACAGACTGTAGTCATGATGATGGCTGCTTGACTTCAGTGGTCTCAGTATACTAAAAGGGCCTACCAGTTTAAACATGTTTTAACCTATAATCTATGTGATTTTGATTGAAAGTCCTGTGTGTGATTCACAAATACAATCTATCATTTGCACGACATGATTTTATTTGTATGTGGAAATTAAAAAAGCTCCAAGAAAAGCTCTGAAAAATAAGAAAATTATAAAACTGGTGGGAAGAGGTGTGAGGTGACAAGAGAAAGTCAGATAAAATTAATACAAACGAAGCTTAAGATTTCCACACACCTTAAATACACGTTTTTAAATTGTGGTTTAGTTAGCTCTCTCTATATATGTATATATAGGAAATTGCATATTACACCTGAATAGGAAGTAGGTGATCACAACAGAAAGTTAATAAAACAAGTGACTTAAATATTGGCCCTTTGCTTTTATCTTCACTGTTTAGTACTATACTCAAACATGTACAGCTCCAAAAGATGTGAGCTATAATTCAGACATATTTAATGAAGTTGGATGTACCTTTAGACAATTTTATTTGCATCTTCTATGTGGCTGACCATACACATAACTCAGCACAAAGTACTCTCCTCCTACATTATATATCTTATAGGTAACATCATTTACTGGAAAACAAGCAAACAAAACAAGCAGACAAAATAAAACTCTGTAAAACCTTATTTTTGTTTCCATTGACCATTTCCTCAAAGCTCCTCCCACCATGCTCCTGTGGCAAGTCCTTTATAGTTACCACAGTATTGCCACATCATTTTCTACATCCCTTGCAGCTGCAAGAGGAACTAATTCACACTGGCTGCAGATCCACAGGCTCACATGTGCTTAGAATTAATATAAAATCAAGGACACATAAAATTATATCATATTAAGCTTAGCAGTCAGTATCCAATGTTAATTGAACTATATGTGCCTCAGCTGTACTTCACAAAATAACATGTTGGAGGACATATCCAAGCATTTATTTGGACACATACATACTGACATAGATTTATACAACTGTTTATACACACATGCATATATGGACGCATATCTGCATAGATACAAACTGAGGTTATAGAGTTTTACCAAAAAAAAAACCTCCTAACAGACTGTATTGTCAAGCTTGTTGCCGAATTCTGCTATTACACAGTAAGAAAACCCCAAAGACGGCGGGTTTTAAGTGAGGGAGATTGGAAAAGTAGTTAAGGCCAGTTCTGAATGAAGGAATGCCTGAGGGTATGAGATTCATTTGTCTTTGTACTAATGGGTTTATGGCTTTCCTTTTAAACAGACATCTGGGGCCAGGAAGGGGCGGTAGGTAAAGAGAAATTGCTAATCCCGGCTCCTACCTTCCCCAGCTGCCTGCCCGCGCTGCCTGTTCCCCCTGCCTGTTCCCCCTGCCTGTTCCCCCTGCCTGTTCCCCCTGCCTGCTCCCTCTGCCTGCCTGTTCCCCCTGCCTGTTCCCTCTGCCTGTTCCCTCTACCTGCCCGCGCTGCCTGCTCCTTCTGCCTGCCTGACAAAGCCCGGCAGGAAGCCACAGGGACAGTCATAGCTCAGACCTTCCCAGGACAAAAGATTACAGGTAGAGAAGGGCATCTGTCCTGCGATTTGTGGTGGAGGGAGAAATATTTGCAACGCTAAACCCCGGCACGGCGTGGGCAACCCGGCGCACCCTGGCTCCAGGAGATGCTCTTTGCTGGAGCATTAGCCTGCATTCGCAAAGGGTCAAACTCACCCCCCAACTCTGCCTGTGTAGGCTACATGCATACTGTCCTGCTAATCTGCATGAAAGTGCCTGGGTATGGAAGGGAAACAGCAAGACATCTTTTCTTTGAAGAGATCTCGAGGCCTTTTGAGTTCACTCTTGTTACAAGTCATTATTGTTTAGCATATCCTTGAAGGTTTGGTCTGAGAGACAGCTGGTAGGAATGCAATTTAGCTTGTTAAAATGCAGCAATTATTTAAACATACACCAAGCAGGAAAGCAGAGGCAGAGTGAGTTTCCTCTGTTAAAACGTTACAATATGGGTTATTCTGGAGAGAAAAAAAAAAAAAAAAAAGCTTTCAGTTCTGGAAGCAAATTTTTGTATTGTTGTCTGCGCTGATCATCTACGGTTTAAGTCTAGTTTATTCTTAAAAGTATTGTGTGCGAGAATGAAGTGAAAAAGAAGCTACCCCCTGTCTGTCAGGGCAAAACCACCAGTTAAACATAGATGCTCCTGTAATAGTGCTTATTCACTTGGGGAGGTCTCTTGCTGATATAAACCTGGTGTTTACCAGCATGGCTTGTCAGTACTATATACTTACAAACACTTCTGCAATAGGAGCAAATCACATCCAGCACAGATGGAGCCTTGAAGTGACCTTTCTACGTAAGAATTAGAAACAAGGATGCCACAAGCAGCAGGAATATCATTGTGGATGAGTAAGAAACATGGTGCAAGGCAGTTACAGTCTGGTAATTTCTAATCCCAAAGTCACATTCGACTGTCATAGCTCAGTACAAGTATGTAGCAAAAAATTTTGGCTATGAGTCGTGCAGGGCTGGACTGGAGGCTTCTGCACCTCTGCCTGACGGCCTGCAGCTGTGGAAACAAGCCAGGACCGTGTCAACAGCCTCCTGAGTTCATGGTCTCCAGGGGGTGCAGGAGGCTGGAGCTGGCAACAGAGCACCCACAAACGGGGGAGGGTGAGCAAGGGGAAATAAATGTGAAGCATTGCTGTTTTTCTGAACAGAGTCCCATAGTATGGTAAAAAACACGGCAGTTGGCCTCACACAATCACACCGTTCACTCTCAAAGGATATGGAAATGATTTCTTTCCTGAGCGCAATCTGTCTGCTCTAGTGGGATTAGAAAATGTGTAGAAGGGCTGCCTTGGCACAGGAAGGCTCATGTGTCCTACTGGTGCCCGATGGAGCCTGTGCACTGCCCTTGAGTGCTCACCAGCCTGGGTGCAATCCCTCCCCAGACCCTTCCTGAAGACCCGTGACTCTTGATTCCAGTAGCTCTTGATTCCTTTCCCTGGACAGGAGCCAAATGCCACAATTTGGTTCAAAGTATCAAGGAAGACCTCCTATGGGGCTGGTTACTGAAACCCAGAAATATCACATTGTTCAGGGGAGAGGGCTAGCTGCTACCAGATCAGCAGCATATATCTGCTAACACTGCACATTTCTCTGCATCAGGCATCATTGACATTTTATCCTCTGGTTTGCAGTAACTCTTTCAATGCCACGGGCCTGCCACAATTGCTCTGTTAGCATCTCTGATCAAAAAATCAAGTGCAAAAGCAAAGGCCTACTTGTCAGAGCCAGTGATCCCTCTCCAGTGCTTGTTGCATTGCTCGCCTGTTATGCATTGCTATCTGTCACTTTCAAATAGCATTCCTGGTAAATCGCATCCCAAGCAGCTCACCACGAAGGGGTTAATGCATTAGCAGCCTTGCTCGGTGGATCAAATTCTTGCAAAAGCTCACTCTCCTTGCTTTGTTCTTTAGCGGGATGCATTCAGCAAGAGCAGCTTTAACACTGTGGGATCTGTTGTCCTCCTTCCACCACCGCCCTTGCTCTCCTCCCTGACTTCAAGGCAGCCGGGTTTCAGCGGGCTCCCTGTTCGTGTTGGGGCCGAGCAGGAACAATCTCACTCTTTCACGTTGTCGCAGCAGCAGCTCCACTTTAGTAAACTCTGCCCCTGCGGGGCCCCGGCTTGGGGACAGCAGCAGCCACTGCCACTTGTGTGTGGTTAGGCGGGACAGGGAGAATGTGCCTTGCCTGTCAGAGAGGAGGGAAGCCTGCACCAGGAAAGAAAACTGAAGAGATGCCACTTAGCTGGCTTGGTCATGCCTCTTCTGTTGCTTACTTTTGCCCAGGCAGTCTGTCCAAGCATCCAGTTATCCCAAATCATTTCCATACCAAAGGCTTTGCCTTTTGTGATCTGTACACACTACCAGTATCTCTACTTAAATCCTCGTTCAAATGGCACATAAAAATGCTCCTAATCATTTTCTGGCACTGGGTTCTGCAGGCAGGGAATGGCCTGCAGCTATGCCACCAGGCTCTGCCAGCCCCAGACCTGGATAGTCATGTGCAGATCTTTATTGAGTCTGTGCTCTCACCCACTTTAGCTTCTTGGCACTTAAATTTGCTATTAAAACCACAACCAGAGATTCCTAGGTTTACAGTAATAAGTTCACTAATATTCATCACAAAGAAAAAAATTGCCTTAAGCTGGAAATCTCCCTGTAGGAATTATTGGTACCTTTGCACCCATGCAAGATGCTCTCTGCAGAA
The DNA here is from genome assembly GCA_038090715.1 of Florisuga fusca. Taxonomy (NCBI): domain Eukaryota; kingdom Metazoa; phylum Chordata; class Aves; order Apodiformes; family Trochilidae; genus Florisuga; species Florisuga fusca. The sequence goes on along the minus strand of JAAWXA010000029.1, from coordinate 5,975,077 downwards.
CAGCTGTTGGTGAGCTGAGTTGTAGCTGGGAGTGAAGGGTGCCTGGGATATGTCCCAAAGCCTCAGAGTTGTCAACATGTGGTCAGAGGCCTGGAGGGTCTCTCTTGCTCCCCGGCCCTGCTCTGCCCGTGTGGTCACAAATGGGGCACTGAATGTAACACTCGCAAAAGCAAATACCTTTAAAATTTAAAATAAATTCAACTAACTATCTGGTCAACCATCTGAGATGTTGCAGAGGAGAGTGGTTAAAGACTTTAAAACACAGTGTTTTGCACAGTTGAGGAATTTTTGAGAGCCTGCTTTGAGACAACAGACTCAGAAAATTTTCACATTTATGCCTCCAGCATAAAAAAATTTTCTTTGAACCTCTGTGGAAAAAGCAGTGATGCTGGCCCCTAAAATGGCCCACACCCTCCCAGCTAAGCAACATGAATTGTCCTCAGAGAAACTCTAACACTGAAACCACTGTAACACCCCACAAACACTGCTGATGAGGCATCGCTGCAACAGTCCTGCTCCCCCCTTTTCTCGCCTGCCACTCATCTGCACTACAACAGGAGGGAAGGACTACATACTCTTTTGGGCCTACTCTTTCTTCAAGAGTTTATTCAAGCTCCCTGATATCAAACCCCAAAGTGTTTTGAACTGCCACCCTTGTTCCCTGGTAGGGGACAGATGTGGAAATTGGCAGCGCTTCTGGCTCTGTCCTGAATGAAGCCCTGATGACAATAAGTTGGATATCCTGAGGCATCAGTTCTAAAGTCAGACATAAAATGTCTTCTAGCAACAAAGACCATTTAAAAGAAAGGGGATAATATAACAATTGTGCCATCAAAATTCATTCAAAGGTCTAAAGCCATTTCTTTTGAATGCTTTTGCATCCTTCCTATTAGCATTCATTTTCTGGGAGCATTCTAGTAGATGAGTTTTATAGTCAAAACAAATTTGCAGGTTGTTTAATTTTAAGCCAATTTTTGAGAGTGTTAACTTACTGTTCATTCTGAACTCAAAAGCATTTGCCCCACAGAATCCTGACTGAAGGACTTCATAGTCGTTTAGAGTCCACGACCAGTCAGACCCTATTCCCAGTACCAGTAGCAAACAGCTTACGCAGAAGCTGCAGGTTACAAGGAACCTTGCAGAATTATCTGACAAATAATTCATGGTCTTGAGCAAGTTTAATGACACACATCTCATCCATGTTTAACTTCAAGTCTGAATAGAGCTAAAGCATTACAACTGGAAACAAGTGGAAAATGATTCCACTTTAACAGGAAATTCCAAGGTTTCACAGAAAACCGTAAACATTTTCACACCTTTCAGGAAAAACACAAAGTGTTGTTAGATTTACTCTCTAAATCACTGTCTTTACTACTCATAGGTGTGTTTTTCACTCAAAACCCTCTCAAGGATCTTTCTTTAGAGTCCCAGCATGACCTAAACACAATAGTGTAAATACCTAATTTTTCATAGCTGCCTGCAACAAGCAGCCCAAGGCTTCCTTCAGGCCCATCAGCTGAATGTACCTTGTAGTCTCAGAGATGATCAATTCTGCCTTACAGAAGTACAAGCCAGAAGCTCAGAGATGTTAAGCACCACACCATAGCTTTGTTTTCTTGTTTGTCTCTGTGTTACAGCTTGGTCTCTATTGGCTCTGCAGCATTTTTAACCCCTTTTTCATCAATTACTCTTGATGAATATAAGATTCACTATCACACAGACTACAGATTTAGAACAAATAACCCTTTCATTTAGTTAATACCAGCAGCATAGCTATAAAGTTGTAGTAGTTTACGACTTGCAGGACATAACCTGCAACCACAGACAATACAAATTATATTACACTGTGTTTTATTGCTCTTTGAGGCCCACTAAGAGGTTCATTGCTGTTTCGTATTCTTAGAGTAGCAGCTCTTTATTCTTTTTAACACACAGATAAAAAATATTTTGATTCCATTACAAAATGGTGTGTTTGTTTTTTGTGAGTCTTCCCTCAGAAATGCATTTAGTTCACCTACCATACAATGCAAACAGCACTTTCCATGCAACAAAAGGAGAGTACGCATGCACAGACAGAAATGCCTCCTGCATGCACTGCACAAAGAGGAGCTCCATTTTGAAAAAATTTTTAAAAAACCAAAACCAACACACATCCCAAACAACACTGTGATAATAATTTGCAAAGACAGGACATCTGAGAGGGAAAAACCCCTCAGAAATCGCAATTCCTTCCTAAAATGCCCCTTGTTTATTCAAGCTGTGCACTCAGATGCTGAAGGAATCATAAAAGCTGCTGGCACAGCTCCTTAATCCTGCCTCTTCTTCTCTTGGCCTATGACTGGGAGCGGAGAGGAACAGAAAGGAGTAGCCATGTTTTCTTTAAATGGAGAGTCTAAATAAAAAATGAAGGTAATAGAGATTCAGGAACTGCAAAGGACCAGAGGGAGCAAGGCAGCACAAACCATCCCTGCCTTTTAAAACGTGGAAAGGCCACGTACTTTTTTCTGCTGCACCTGCTGCCTGCGCAGCCTTGTATTATTGAAGAGGACTGCAGTCCGATCTGCATATCAAATAGCTGATTTGTAGATGAGGTCATTCATTTTGTGGTCGTATGTTTGCTGTGGTGGGGATGGGCTGTTGCTTAGCAGTAGGCCACAAAGTCCCAGCAGGTTTCTTGAGTCAGCAGCCATCCTCTTCTCCCCTCATCACTCCCCTTCCCTCATTGCCAATTCAAATCCAGTCTTGACCTTAATAAATAAAACTCTGAAATGTTCGAATCGTTTCTAAGTTCAAAGCACGGGTGATGTGCTGTGAATTGACAGTTTCCTTTGATGATTCATCGGTTTGGTGACTCGATAAGCAAAATACAGATCCAGAAACCTGGGTACCACATGAATGGAGGGATGATAGATAGTACCTAGCTGCAAAAACACCCTCCGAGGGGCTGGGGCTGCCTTGGTGCCTGGCTATGCTGTTCCGCTGTTAAAACATGGAAGAAGGGATTAAAAGATCAACACCACATTTATTTAAGTAATTAAACACGTCAGAAGCGGTTTTGTAAAATTTAAGCTAGTTTTCGTGTATGGCTCTTAGGAAATCAATTATGCCTTTCCTGTTAATTTTGACAGCCACTTCACAGTGTGCAATGCTCATTTGAAATACTTTCAAAGAGGTATTTTCTTCTTTCAAAAGGAGCTAAAGCTACTTACTTGCTATGTACAGCAAATGAATCTGGTAGAAACAGAAAAAGAAATCAGTCACATTTTAAATTAAATAGAGAAAAAAACCCAAAAAACAGGGCAAAGATGATGAAAACACTGGAGTACAAAGCTGCCTTTAGAAACTGAAATACATATATGTCACCAACCGGTGTCTGATAAGTTGGCAGAAACTGCAGTTTAAGTGCTTTTATTTTAGGAGTGATCTGCTGACAAAAGACACATGTGCAAACCATGCCATTTAGATGAAGGAGTCATATTCACTTTTTGCAAAGAACAATTTATTTATTTTTTCCAGATTATAATGTTTTCTAGGAAGAAAGGAGTACAAAGACCCCTCAGCCCTAAAAGAAAAGCAAATATCTCAGCACAAATTGGAGCCTTGATAGCTCAAAGAAAAAGCCTCACAAACATCTATTAGAAGCAGGAAATGTCTAATGGAAAACTTACAAACATCTGATACATGAAAGGGAAGGCACAAAACAGGAAAGCAGAGGCATGAACAGCTAATTGCTGTAGATTCCTCACAACATTCGCTGAAATACAGCAAGACACATCAGCCAGCTTCACAGCACTGGGGTATACAACCACCATTAAAGTATTAGTAAGAACACTTAGAAAATGAGTGTTTAAAAAAATGCTAATACTTTGGACAAAATGAGGTTAATTTTGCTTGTGGCTGAGTTTACAAGGATGCTTTGAAGGTGGCCAGAGGCATCCTGGCATGCTGCTTGTCAGCTAATCCCTGGTATGAAAGCTTGCAAGGAGGATAATTTTTAAAAGCATGCTTACTATTCACACTGAAAGCTAGGTATAGAAGAAAGCTCTTTATCTTGCCAGCCACTGAGCGTATATCCGTACTTGCTGCTCAAACTTGCATGTAGTTTTGATAAGCTCTTGTCCACCTAAGTAATATGTGAAGTTTTGAGAAACAGCAATGCATTAAGCTGGAGCATGGGCATGCAGCAAGTACACAGCACCTATTCTTGCTCCTTGTAAATGCCCGCTGCTTGTCTGATTTGAATAAAGTTATGCCTGCTACTGTCAGAACTGAATTTGGCTCATGGTCTTCATGCAAATTGCTGCTTGCCTGAATGTGTGCACCATATTAAGAATGCAAATATGTTTGGACTAGATGATTGTTCCTTTATTTGCTGTACACCCTAATTCACAAGGAGCTGAATCAGGGCAGTTTTGGTGCGTGCAAGGAGGCAGACTCGGACAAAAATACATGAAACTGTTTGCAAATAAGTTAATTATGCCAGCAGATCTGAAGTTAGCAGCTACCCTTTCTGATGTTGTGTATATGCTTTCTTGGATGTAGTCAAGAGAGAAAAAAAGAAACACGTTTGTGTTTCTTTCACTTCAGGACATGAAGTGAAATACCTATTTCCACACATACCCCAAAGGTGATTATGTCCAAGATTACAGAATTTGCTATGTCCAATGCTTTGAGCACTGAAAGCCAGAATGTACCATTTTATCTTTGTCAGACTTTCAAGCCACAGAAATTCTGTGAAGTTAATCACTTGTATTTGTCTATTGGAAAGGTATGAAATGTTGAGCTGAAGACATCTGGAAATCTAAAAAAAAAAAAATCCCTCCCTTATAATTTGTTCAAATGAGTGATAACCGTACCCATTAAAAATGTATATCCTATTTCTCATTTGAATTTCTATTATGTACTTTTTCATTCCTTCTCACTTCCAGCTGTTATTCTGGAACTTTGCCAACCTTCTGTGAGACACTTGGGAAAAAATGTAAAAATTAACATCTGAGAAAGGAAAAATAACCCCCCCTGGACAACATAGCATTTCTAGATTTCAGAAATAAATAAAAAATATAGGTACAAAATTAATTCAATGAAACTGTAAATTTTTTGTTTGATTTCAATTTTTCTTGTGTAAGTTTTACGAAATATTTTAAATTAATTAGAAGGGAAGGCCCTGAAAATTACTTTCCTTAGGAAAAAAAACAAAATCTTTTTTTGGCCATATTCTCAGAGCTTGCTATTCTTTCCTGTGGGAAAATTTGCACATTCCTTATACCGATATATTAAGTTTGAACTTTCAGTCATTTAATTAGTTCCCAATTCAACAAAGCGTTTAAGCATGTTTTTGAAGCACAAAGCACTTAAGCACATTCTTATTCGATCCCTGAATGGGGGCGGAGGGCTGAATCCCACTGGAAGCTCCCCACCCCATTCCCCCATCCCCCCCTGGTGGAGCCCAGGGCAGACGGGTAGGGCCACAATGCCTGCAGGGTTCTCGCTGGTTTTATTCTCTAGTAAGAAGGGGTATGGTAGTGATTACATCACTCCAAGAATTAAAACCAGGCCCGGCTTGAAAATGCAAAACTTTTTTTGCAGCCCTATATAACGTCACAAATTTATAATGCGGGATTGAAAACATACATCTGCCATATGGAAAAAAAAAAAATAAGAAAAGAAAGAAAAGAATCCATTGGGGATTTATATTGTGCTCATTTTTGACAAATACAAATTTGAATGTGTGTACAAATAATAACGAATAATCTGATAAAGACTTATGTTATACCTGTGCAATCAGACTTTTGCTGTGTCTTGGATTTAGCAGGTTTGAAAATGTTCGTAAATGGTACATACACAAACAGACAGAAAACCAATTTCAGCTTCCAAGATCTTCATCTTCAAGGTACTTGAAGGATATGTGTCCAAACAAATATACACACACGCTCACATGCATACAGCACTCAGGTGACTTGCAGCAATGTCTCAGAGAATCAAGTAAAGAAATGATGCTACATATCAAGCAGTTATCAAACAGTTATCACAAATAAATTTTTTGCTAAATTAACAACAAAAGTATCTTACTGGTAAAATTTTCTATCCAGCTTTTACATTTAAGTGTACACCAAAAAGTCTATTAATTGAAACTGTTTTTTTTTCCTTTCCTTTGTCCTCAGAGTGTCCAGCAATATTAAAAAATAGTATTAGTATTACTTATTAGTATTTTATTAGTATTTAGTAATATTTCTAAAATCGTAATATTGCAATTTCTGATTATTTCTTACGAAGTCTGTGTCTAAAACAAGCCTTGCTTGAAATTTAAACATTAGGCCTTCTGCTTCCAAGACTCCCTGTGATATCAGCGAGGAATGTAGGCTTGAGCTCATTTCTGGGTAGCCTTTTCAACAAATACCTTTAGCAATGCTAGAGGTAGCAGTCAGCTCTCTATAGAGATAAGCACTTAGCAAATGAAGAAAGCAAAGAACTAATGGGATTCCAAAGAATTTGGGTTCTGCCTCCTTGCTACAATGCCACACTGGTTTAGCTGATGTAACACCAGAATAACAAAATGCTCAACTGGGCTGTTTAGTTTTACATTCACTTTCCACGTGGCAATTCTTTAATTGTATTCCTTTGTCTTTTTTTCTGTGTAAAACTTTAAGGATTGCAAACCTGATTTACGCTCTACATACTGTTTCTAGTTCTCCAGAGCCAAATTCTGAAAAGAACAGATTATAGCTAGCACATCAGGTAATGTTCAGACTGAGAAAAATATCAGGAAGCAGATGAACATTGCTTTATATTTACTATTTCACTTAAAAATAATTTTCTACACTGCTATTAAATATATACAAATATAGAAACACCATTAGCAACTTAAAACTGCTTTCTAATGCAACCCAACTGAAAAAGTCAATTAACCCAGACTGAAATTCTCTATTTCACTGTAACAAAATGGTAAACCCTTTTCTTTTAAAAGAAAAATGTTTCAGAAGGTTGAGAAATACTACTGTCAAATGGCTTGGAGCAGGGAAAAAGGAATCCCTGTATGTTTCATCTATGTAAAATGTCTGGTAAAGCCTGAGGAAGGGGGAATTGTGCTTACGCAGAGGAAGACGCCCATCATGCATTCTCTAGCGTGGAAATGTCAGCCATTTTTCTGTACACTCTCACCAAGCACAGGCTGGAGCTGCCCTCGCTCCACCATGCCAGCCCAGCTGCTTCTCTCCTCGCCCAGAGAGTGCCTCCACTCATGCAAATATCCTCTGGCTTACTAGAGGCATATAAAAAAATGTTTTCTTTAGAAAACAAAACAAAAGAAAACAAAAACAGATGAGGAATAAGAGTAAAAATATATATATTCCTATTTTCCAAAAAAAAGACAAAGCAAGGCAAGGCTCGTCCTGCCTGCCTTGCTTGAGAGAGCTGCTCTGCATTCAGGGGTTAGCCTGGGTGGAGAATGATGCTGTTGTCTTACAAAGGACTCATGTTGAGCTGAATCTTTGATTACAGGACAAGTGACTGCATTAGGCCCCTCATTGCGCTCACATTCTGCTCCTGCCATTTGAACAAAATTTCTGAGTGATCTCTTTGTGAATATGGACCCCAACTGAATCAAAGATGAGCTCCTTCCTTCCCTTCCCCCCGTCCCCCCCTTCTTCTTTCTGTTTTCCCTAATTCTAACCTTGAGCACCCCTTTTCTCTTCCCCTGTTCCTCCTCTCTCTGATCCCCCTCTGCCTCCTTTCAGTCCTCCTTCACCAGGTTAGGAAAAGGGACTGCTGTGGATTTTAAAAGAAAATGTAATGAAGAGTGAACCCTGGAAATAGAGGCGGAGGTGGCTTTTGGTGTTGTTTAACTTCCCCCTCAAGATTCTGCCGTGTTTCCTACACAAATGGTGCGTAACCTCATGCTTTTCTTAATAGGATTTATGCTTGTCGGTGCCGTATACCCTGCTACGCAAGATAGAGGACTCCAGAGCTGCTGCTGTAACCATGGCCACTCCTCATTCTCCACTCTTGGCAAATTTCTCCTGGTGTAAAAGGCAGCATGAAGAGAAGATGCACCAGCAGATGCACAAATATGATAGCACTGTGTCTTTCTAAGTAAACGACCGTGTGCCTAAACCCTACCGAATTTGTAGGTATTATCTGAGAAAGCTCTTTTAGCAAAATAACATGGAGAAAACAAAGCAAATAAATAATCAACCTCGATTTAAACCTGGTTTCAGTCAAATGTCACAGAGTTTTCACGCAGGCTCTGGAAGCTGGATTGTTTATGCATCTGCCCAAATTGAAAAGGTTATTTTGTTGTCTTCAAGATGACTCTTGAGCTGAAGGCAGAGCGGAGGGTTGTTGCCCTGAAAGAAGGGGAGTTGCTAGGAGATAAGTCCAAGATTTCAGACAGCATTGGTCGAAGTTATCTCTAATTGACAGCTGCTTACCCTAAGGGTCTAATTCTAACCTTGAGACCAAAACCATAATGAGAGGGCAGCTTTCCTTCACCCCTGTTTTCTAGCCAGGGCAAGGAGATTACTGCAGGCCTGTTCTTCTCTGCTTTTTGTTATGCTTCTTTTCGTGGGGCAGCCCTGTGAGACTCAGAGCCTGCTGTGCTTTCTGAGGCTATAGTTTGCATCAGTGAGCCCCATCTGATTCATACCACCTGAATAAACTTGCTCTTACAGTTAAGATGGTCTCACTTTTTTTCCTTTCTCTTTTTTTTTTTTTTTTTTAAGGGGAAGGGTGCAAAGAAATTCTCTTAAACATGAAATGATTTAAAGATTTATTTTTTTAAGCAGATACTTTAGCATATGGTCTGTGGTTAACCCTTTTTCAGGGGGCCTTAGAATGTCATTGTTAGCTTTAAATCAAGTCCATGCTGTTAACAAGTTGCTGTTATTTAGGACTCAAAACCAAACAGAGGAATATTCAAAGAAAAGGGATTAGAAAGAAATTAATGGAGTCAGGAAAATAAAGTGGCATAGGTTTTTTGGTTTTTGTTTTTTTCTTTCTTTCAAAAAACTGACTAGATTTGCTCATATATTGATCTATGAAGAAAACCTCCTCAAAAACTTCAACTTGTATTTTGATCAGAATTTACCTCTAAACAGCATAACAGTATACCAGAGCCCTAAGTCAAATTTACTTCTTAGTTGTACTGCTAAAGATATGGGCTTCTTCCTCTGAACTCAATGGAGCTACTCTGGATTTATACTAAACCACTAAACAAAACCACAATTTAGCTAAGCATTTCAAGAGGGATAATCAAGAACAGAGACTGCAGTCAGGTTTAGAAACATAAGTGAAAAAATTTTTCTGTTAGAAAAAACAGAAAAAAAAACCCAAAACAGCCCCCATGGCTGAACCCATTTCCTGTCACTCTTAATAAGAGCAGGTAACCAAGTGGGAAGCAGAAGTGAACCACAGCTCCACGGTGTCTTTCCTGGCAGGGGGAGAAGATAGTCCCAGCCCCTTCATCCTCAGCCTCAAAAGCTTGCCAATTCTGGCTGGCGTTTTGGATCTATAAATGCCTACCCTTGAGAAATGCCCTGAGATTACGAGCTTGCTCCACAAAGACTGACTGCTAGACCTGATGTTTTCAAAGTTAGCAGAGGGATTGTTTGGACTGCATTATGGTATTCTCATTCTGGAAGCAGAGTCCACTGGGCAAATTAATTTCTGAAGGAATAGTTGAATGCCTGCCTGCCAAAGTGGATAATGAGTGTATTGCCAGTGAGTCAGAGGGGAGTCAGCGAGGGAGGCTGGACAGTGATAAAACAGCATCAAGGGGAGCTCAGACCTTGGCATCACTCTCATCTCTGCTCTTAAGGCAGTGTACAAAAAAGACAACATCCAAAGCCCATGGAAAAAGAGCTTTTAATAAGTCCCATAGAATAAACCCATAGAAAGGGTTCTGTGAAGGTGGGGGAAATTTGAAAGTGTGGAGACAACCAACCTAGTACTGCATACATGCAGAGCTATGGCTGCAGGAAAGCAGTGAATCTCATCTTCTGCTTCAGTTTTTGCTGTTTAAATGATTAGCTATATTTTCCTAATATACTGAGTCCTCTTATGGCCTGCATATGAGTATTGCTGCTGGAAGTCAAAGAATTTTGTATCACTTAAATGGATTTTGTGTATCTTAAGGATAAAGCCCCTTAAGGGCTTCAAATAAAAGTAAAACTATGGTTCAGTGACATATTTGTAATAATGTCTATTTCTATAGCAATTTCACTTATAATTTAGTAAGTTGCATATGTTTGAAAACCAGTGTTTGTACTCGTTTCTGATGTGCAATCCAAATTCATGAAGAAACTGCTGCAAGAATATTCACAAGAGTTGTTCTGCTGCTGCACAGACCAACTCTCTTTTCTTAGCACTGTCTTGTTAAAGGTACCTAAAATATTTGTTTCTCCATCTGGAACAATGAGAATAATGAAAATCAACTTCTCCCATGAAAACCTGTGATCTTCACAGCAGAAAGTAAAAAAAAGAAACAGAACAGAAAAAGAAAAATGATCTTCACAGCTGCCAGAACTGTGATTTAGAAATAGTAGAACTATCATGCAATTTCACAGGGATATAAAGGGCTGTAAGTCACCTAATCTCTCTCTCTGTGTTGCTGTAATAGAACTCTGCACCTGAGTTAGGAAAGCTTCCTTAATTTTTATCTTGCTGTGCACTTCACTTTCCTGGCCAGGACAGCCAGTCAGCCTTAGGCAACGAGAGATGAGATGCTCCACGAATCAGGCTTCTAAAAGCTACCAATCTTAGGAATAAGAGGAGCCAGCTGAAAAATCTCAGGAGTCTGGGACAGATATCTGATGGTGTTCAGGCAGCTGGTGTCAGGGCTGGATTGTACAAGAAGTTTGGTGCTAGTGAGATACCCCTCTACTGCCTCTCATTTGAAAGCTTTTGATGGTCTTGTAAATATTCTATATGGCTTTCTAAACAAAGACTTCAAAATTAAAAATTGTGTTTAAAGGACAAAAAATCAGTCAGAGAGGGTTTGATTCTGTCCCCACTGAAACCAGTGAGGCAACTACAAAGCTCCCAATGTACAGATGGGGAAGTACCTTATGAAGAGTTTCATGATGTAAGCATCTATTGCAGTAGCTGGTCACTGATGTGAGATCATTTTCATTTTTAATAAAGCATGATACATACTTTAACAAACACCCAGGAATAAATCTGTGCATTTTAAAATCAGGACACAAACCTGCTTTTATGCAAGGCATAAGGTGATAATGTAAGTAAAAAATTCCCTTTCTACAAGTTTTCAGATGTTCCTTCCAAAGTAATTTCTAGTTTACTAGGTATGTGACAGAGCAGAACAAAATGAAAAAGTCCAGAAGTCCTGCCACAGGGATTAGCATCCCTTTGATAATTAACAAAACTACATCTGACCATAAGACACAATGATGTTGCTCTCATCTTCAATAGTGACTAAAATATTAAAATACAGTTTTCCATACTTGTTACTCTCAAGCCCTTTCTCTTAACATAGACACTTATTTTGTTCTATCAGTCACTGAAAAATAATTTATGCCTTTCACAGTATCCTCTATGTTGTCATATTGACTCTTTTTTTAATCAGTTCCTCGAACTCCTCCTTGATGTACAACACTGTGTTTTGAAAATCAACATCTCGCTTCCTGCCAGAGCCAGTAGATATGCCAGCCAGTATTAGCTGGTTTATACTTTTTTGTCTTTGTGCTAGGAGAAGAAAAAAAAGTTAAAAAAATTTGCTGACTTTAGATCTTAGCCTATCAGATGAAGACTTAGTGGTGCGTTAGGGGCCTATTCAAAATAGGGCTTTTCTTGCAACAGGAGCCCCTGACAATTGGTAATGAGGACAGATTCTGAATTGTTTGTGAGCAGCTGCTTAGTAGGTAAGAGCTTGTTTGGATTCAATTGAACAGTGTTTTTAGAAGCAGTTACTGACCCCTGACCCTTCCTACAGACTGGGTTGATGGGATTAGGGAAAGCTAGCGTTCAGCTTACACTTGGCTATAACAAGCTGGCAAGAGATAACATACTTTTTAATTATCAAGTTACACCTCTGCCAAAGTTTGCCTCCGAATTTACCAAATGGGTCAATGAACTATAAGAAATCAAGCTAGGTCATGGAATAATAGTTACATAAGAAAACAGTCTTGAGGGAGAAATAATTAACACGTCTTTGTGATTTTCTTTTTTTTTTTTTTTCCTTTGAAAATATTTTAAATATATATGTCTTGTACACATATATAGAAGTGTATAGGTGTATGTTACACGTGGTATTTGTGTCAATGCATTTTATAAGATAAAAGAAGATCTGAATTATTTCTAAGAATTGCAAAAATGTAGACGAGGAAAAAAAACATGCATTATATGAAATTTAAATCAAACCCATAAACAGATGAACACTAAAATTTCAAGCTTGATTTGTACTACCACTCTTAGACTGGAATAATATAAAAATACTTATGATTGGCTGGAAGCCAATTTGCCAGGCAGTCTACAACCATTAGAAAAAGAGACAATAGCAGTATTATTCACCTGGAACAATTAAAGATAATTTCTGACATGACAATAAAAAAATCTTCACAGGCTGTAGGGATTTTCTATCTTAATTTTGATTAATTAAAACTAAACCAAAATTACAGAGCTTAATTATTTTGAATGATTCTTGATCTGTTTTCTTCCAAGTCTGAAGTGTGAAAAACTCTCCAGTTCAAATAATTTAAAGGCCTGTAGCTTGCTTAGTTCTCTGCTCTGTTCATACACATCACGTATACTACAGAACCATTCTGTTCTGGGAAATTCTTGGTACAATAAACACAAAATTTATGCACACCCAGATCGTTCCTTTAATAGAGTACAGGAGTTATTGATAAAATAAAGCAGAGGGAGCAATGCTGCATGGTAAGCAGTACAGAGAGGCTGAAAGCCTTAGCATGGGTTAGAAGTTCAGGTGGATTTGTCAAGGGGGTCTGGAGCACTTATAACTGTGCTCTCCATGGCTGGATGGGACCCCAGGCCCAGTAGATTTAGAAACCCTTGAGATTTCTCATGCTAGTTCTTTCAGATCTCAGTATGAGAGAATGAAGGCATCAAGCCCATGTTTAATTTCTGGTTACACCAACTTTCCCATCCCAATGGGGAGCAAGTCCCATTCTACCTTTTAAAACCAGAGGAAATCTAGGTGGACTGAAGAGCAGCTTTGGGCTGGGCAAGACAACCTGCATCCTGGAGTCGGCCCTTTATCATCGGAGTTCCCACATACCACCATTTCATGAAGTGTCTAACTACACTCTCAGAAATAACTGCTGCTATGCTTTTATTTTCTGTACTCCTACCAGAATTCAGGTTCTGAGTCTCAGTGCTCTAATGGACACACTTCTTTTAATTTCCATCCTGGCTTTATTAATGGCTGGTCTACACCCACCCGTTCCTTTGCCAGTACTGTCTTTTAGCTTGAATAGTGCCTTCTTTTCTCTGCTGTTTATTTCTCTAAGATGGCAGTAACTTCCTGTTTTAAACTTTGTTTTGCTAGGTTAAAGAAACTAAAAATTTAGACTCTTTTCAGATGGCTGATTTTCTGTCTTCTGGCTGATTTCCCCATAAACCAGTCGTAGCTTGTTTCTATTAGCTTTTTTTTTTTTTTTTCAATATGACTGTACAGAATTGTGCACAGTAGCTTGGAGGACATCTCATCATTGTCTGTTGCTGTGTAAATACTCTCTACATCTAAAAATTACATATGCTAGGTTGACTTTCTCCTAATCTTCCAGGTTGTCCTCCCCTTGGTTGTTTAAAAGTGGTCTCCCAATTTATAAAAACAACATAGCTACTGAATTTTGTGCTACTGAATTTAATTCTACTTTTATTACTTCAGTCTTAGGGTAATTTTATTTTTCATGTATAATAAACAAATAATTTATTGACAGTGCAAGTGGAGGGCACAGAACAGAAGTGTGACAACAGAGGAGATTTGTGCATAAATCAGCTTTAATCTACCAAGATTAGCTTTCCCAGGCTTGCTCTGTAGCCAAGGACAGGAGAGAAGCTTATCTAGAAGTCTAGCTGGAGCAAGAGCCTCATTACATGGTAGGAATTCTGCTTGGTGAAGTTCATCTGTCATTTGCTGTAAGAAGACTGCAGATAAATTAGCTCAACTTGAGTTAAGCCAGTCTTTGTAAATATCCCCAACACCTCTATTTTCTGTACCAGTATACTCATATTTCTTGCTTCGTTGTTCTGGAAATATTAATTGCCCCTACATACACTTTAGGCAATTCCATGGTAGCTTTGCCCTAGCCTCAGCATCTGTAACCTTACAGCCACTCCATTGTGTACCACAGTGTCCTCTGCCAATCCCACTCTCTGGTAAACTGTTTTTGCAGTAGGACTGTACTGCTGTGCTGAGTTTCCCATTACCTGTTAAAAACCCATCCAAAATAGGCATCAGTATCTAGTGTGGCATGATTTGTTTGTGATAAACCACATTATATGGTCTTTGAAGTCTTCAGGATAAATTTCACTGAAGTTTGCACTGCAGAGGTCAGGCTAAAGGTGCATCCTGTAGGTGCTAGGATGACTTTTCTTACACCAGACACTACATTTGTGTATTCCTGTTAGGACTGCCACCAGATTGATAGGTTTATTCCAGCCTGTTGCTATAGGAATGTGGGATTCACACTCCCATTCCTTTAAATTTGTGAGGCTGCAAGTTACCCGAGTGCCCTCAGTTTCAGTTTAATAAATGATTTGGGTGTAATATTCACTTTGCTTGCAGCTGTCTCCTTTTCTATTTACTTTCTAGTGTGCAAACCAGCATTCAAAAACATTAACCTTACTGAAGGCTGAAACAGATTTCAAATTTTTTTTGCCAAATATAAACTGATCCAAATCAAACGTGTAGCTCTCAGGTGTATCTCATCATCATTGCGAAGTCTCAATTTCCTATCTTTTTCTTCATCTAACCACATACCTGAAGAAAACTTTAACTATTTAGTCTGATTTCCTCTATGAGGTCAGGTTCAGTTTGACCTTGAGCAAGTCCCACTTTTGCCAAATCTCACCCTAGACCTGCATTTCTTAACTTTGAGGTCATAGTTTTCTTTGGTGGCCAGTCCTTTTTTTTGTTCCTTGTACACTCCCTACATATGCTTAATGTCATTTTCAAGATGGTTATTCTTCCAATTAGGTCTGGAAAGTTCTCATACAACATTTTTTTTTTCCTCCTTGCCTGGCATACAGATTCCAGATAACTTTAGCAAGTTTGACATGGAGACATTCCAGGCTGACTCCAAAATCAAATCCTCGCGTTCCTTAGTTCAGTTGGCCTCCCTAAATAGTTACTTTGGGTTGTGTCCAAACTCAGCAGCTTGTGCACCCCGTGCAGCGCCTGCAACCCCAGCTGTGTGATCTCCAGATAGTGCATGGTGTCAGAGTGAGGTGCCTCTCCCTCCTGACTCTTGTGCCCAGATTTTCTTCTCATCAAAATCAACGTTCATCAAGGAAAAGCATATGCCAAGGTTTTGCCCTCACACTCCTGGGAGATGGCCAAGACCTATTTCCAGATTTGGGAGCTCAGAAGTATTCCCAACTGTCATTAGTTTAGATGAAGTTCTGCCTTTTTGAAATGAAGAACTCTAATGAGTTTTAACTGAAGTTTGGTTTTTTTCGGTTATCAGCAATACTTGTTCAGACAGAGGTATCAATACTATTTAAGCAGGTAGTACTTTTTTCCTCACAGCAGAATAATTCTCTGTGTTATGTGTCTTTACAAGGACAGCACAATAATCTTTACCAGTGCTCATATTTTATTCTGGGATCAATAACAGACTCCTATCATTTTCCCTGTATTACCAGAAATTATTTCATCCTATCTTACTCAGGTGATTTTACCAAACAAGCACTGTTTAATTTAATTATTTCTTGTTCCTTTACACTTTATGGATATACATTCCTGGAGAACCACTTTTCTTTTTATGCTATATTATGTCAGCATGTTATATCCATCATTGCAGTCCTCTTTACTGAAGTACCATTCAGTGCTCCAGAAGTGCCAGTTTCTCCATGCTGTTGCCCAGGTTTCTCCATTAGAGTAAGAGCATCTTACCAGCTGCACCTAATTCTACATCCAAAATCAACCTGGTGCAATTTTTCTGCCACCTGTCTCCAGGTACTTGTATTGATATTAATCTTTCCCTCCACTAAAGGAGTTAAGACCTCAACCGTTGTGTGGGTAACATAAATAAAATAGTATCCCTGCACACTGTGAAGGGGATTCTCAGTCTGTCTTCCTTTACTGTTGGAAGGTGTTTAGAGGTTGCAGAAACACCTATTAAAAAAATAATTATTCTCCATCTCCTAAGGCCAGCCTAATGAAGAATTAATTTTTCCATCAGATTGACAGATAGATTTCTTATCAAATACAAAAAAAATATTTCCAACGTGCAGCTTGGATATCTGCATCTCTATGTGTAACTGAGAATGAATTCTAAAGTGTTAGCTAAGGGGAGGCTGTATGACCTAATTTTTGCACACAAACACAAAGTGTTTGTCTCACAAAGATGATAGAGAAGAAAACAGATTGATAAACACAAACCACTGGGTAAGAATCTGTTCAAAGCAAGGGCAGGCATATTTTATTCTCTGTGTTCACGAATGCTTTGAGGTAGCGCTGCACTACTAGACCCAGGCTTTAGCCTCATGATATGAGTTTTACCAATGGACTTAAATCAATTTAATTTTTAGTTTAGCATCCAAAGGAAAAATCTAGCTTTTAGCTAAAGCACAAACTTTGGTAATATGGTGAAACAATTTTTACTATTGGAAAGAAAACAAAACCCTAAAAAATCAAATAAGCAATGTCTATAACACTGAAACAACTGAGGATTTGTACAGTACTGCAGTTTCTGTTACTCTGGGTTTTCTTTATGCAGCTAAATTAAAATGCTCATCTTCATTCTATTTCTCTATATTGATATACATACAGCCCTCACCCACATATACAAAAACGTATACACAAATTAGGGGAAACTTTAGTGGCACCATCCCTGCTCAGTCCTGGTTTAGTGCTAACATTCTCTCAAAAGACACATCAGTGGTTAAACTGTAGAAAGGAATTAATTCTGGCATGTCATTTTAGCTTTATTCACATGTGTGTGTGAGTGAGATAGAAGATGCTGAAAGCATGGTGTGAAAGTGGCCCAGCATTAATGCTCCAGATTAAAATGGCCAGGAACAGCCCTGTAAATGCTAATTAAAATGGATATGTAATTTCCAAAAAAACCTGATAATAAATTAACTGCCACAGAAATTTTCTACAGGAAGAGCTAGCAGCATATTAAAGATTACCCTTAGCTTATTGTGATCTCTTTCAAGACAGTTAGGATATCTACAGCTGTAGATATTATGCCATATTTTTTGCATCCCTCTACCCTCCTTCAGCCATATGGATTTCAGATAAAGTAGTCATATCCATAGTAAACATAATTTCTATCTATTAAGGGTATGAAAGAATTATAACTCCTAAGCTATGTGGTGACATGGCAACACATTTTGACAATTTGCAGGTCTATTCATAAACTAGTGTATTTTATTAGATCCCCGGATTATTTGCAAAAAATTTATGGGTTCAGAAACACTGATCTTATCCGTGAAATTCAGTCATTGTTTTTTAACCTTTAAAAAGTTAAACTTTTCACCTGAAATTTGTGAAAAAGTAATTTTCTACTCTTATAAAAACAGTAGGATAATTTGAATATTTTTTGGTTTATAAAAAATTGTTTAATGAGGTTTATCTATAAATTTCAGTTAATTTATTATTTTTCTCTTAAGAGTTATGATTTTTTCTCAGACAATTTGGGAAAATATGTTAGAATTTGTGTGAAGCTTTTCATATATGCCAACAAATAAAAAAAAAAATAGTTACTTGCACTACTGTACTTACGGTTTGGTGAAAAATGGTCAAAGACTGTAGAAATTTCTAGAGTAGTGAAGAATACAGATTTTAGTTATTTTACATGTCTGGGCATCAGACCAGTCCTTCTCTACCAGAGCACATTAGTGCTTCCTTCACTTAAAGGATGAGCAGACCACAGTCCTAAAATTTGCCTAAAATTTAACTTTTTTTTTTCCCTGAATCCAGGTTAGCTTGTGAATAACAATATCTTCTGTACTTTTTTACAGTTTTTGAGTCTGGAGCTGAAAACTTTTTAACTGCATGATCATCAAAGTCTCTGTAAGATGAAATAGTAATACATAAAATAACTACATCTGGACAAATTATCTAATCTTAGGAGGTGAAAATATTTTCTTGTGCTGAGGGTATAGTGTGAGACATCTTGTCCTACAATATAATACAATAGAAACTGTGTCAGTTACATGAATATTTTTTGCATATATGCACTCTCTCTGAGGTCTGTTCATCAGACTCTGCACATAATTGTCTACAAGAAATTTAAAGTATCCTCACTTAGAGGCCAAATTTTCACAGGTAGCATCCACTGAATGTTGTTTACGTCTTGCTGTATTTTACATCTGCCACTAATGCAATAAACAGGGAGGCAGAGAACCAAACAGTATTATTAATGGTGACAGAAAGCTTTTAGCCAAGATCCTTATATGGTGATGGATATTGTTTATCATATTTTACTTGTTGCTTTAAATTTCCCCTGTCAGAATGAATCATTGACATAGGAGAAGAGGGAACAGATAACAGGCAGTATGATTTGCCTAATAGTAAGCTCGTCTAATGAAAAAATGTTGGAAAAAGAAAAAAAATATAAGACATGTCTCTTTTCCCAGAACTGCTCTGGTTGTACTCAGGTATCCTGGAGAATATTTTGCCTTTTTCATAACATACACTGAGCTGCACAGTAATCATAAAATCATAGAATCATAGAATGTTAGGGCTTGGAAGGAACCTCTAGAGATCATCTAGTCCAACCCCCCTGCCAAAGCAGGATCACCTAGAGCAGATCACACAGGAACACATCCAGGTGGGCTTGGAAAGTCTCCAGAGGAGACTCCACAACCTCCCTGGGCAGCCTGTTCCAGTGCTCTGTTACCCCCACATTGGGGAGCCCCAGGCTGGATATGGTATTCCAGGTGTGGTCTCACCAGGGCGGAGTAGAAGAGAAGGAGAACCTTCCTAGACCTGCTGGACACACTTTTCCTGATCCACCTAGGATACCACTGGCGTTCTTAGCCACAAGAACGCCGTGTTGACCCATGAAGAATTTACTGACTACAAGGTCTTTCTCCATGGAGCTGCTTTCCATCAGAACATCCCCTAATCTGTACTGGTGGTTGGTGTTATTCCTACTCAAATGCAGGATCCTACTTGTATTTACTGAACTTAATGAGGATGAGTTTAGGCCAGCTCTCCATCCTGTTCAGATCTCATTGGATAGCTGCACAGCCTTCTGGTGTATCAGCCACCCCTCTCAGCTTCGTATTATCAATGAACTTGCTGAGGGTACAGTCCATCCCCTCATCCAGGTCGTTGAGGAAGATATTGAACAAAACTGGACCCAGTACTGAGCCCTGGGAACATCACTGGCCACAGGATTCCACCTTGACTCTGTACCACTGGTCACAACCCTCTGAACACTGTGGTTGAGCCACTTATCAATCTCCCTCACTCCAATCATCTGTCCAACATTTCTTGAGTTTTGTTATGAGCATGCTGGGGAGACCATGTTGAAAGCTTTACTGAAGTCAAGGTATATGGCTTCCACTTGGTCATGGTTCCATTTCCATGGAAAATGGATCCATTTGGTCATGACTTTGTAGGAGGAATCAGGTTAGTCAAGCATGATTTCCCCTTAGTAAATCCATGTTGGCTACTCTTGATAACCTTCTTTTCTCTTAAGAGCTTAGAGATGGCCTCCAGAACGAGCTGTTCCATCACCTTTCCAGGGATGGAGGTGAGGCTGACTGGTCTGTAGTTGCCCGGGTCTTCCTTCTCACCCTACTTGAATACTGGAGTGACACCGGCTTTCTTCCAGACCTCGGACAATTCTCCTGTTCTCCATGATTTTTCAAAAATGATGGAGAGTGGCTTGGCAAAAATGTCAGACAGCTCTGTGTTTTCAGTTTATCCAAGTGATCTCTAACCCAAACCATGCTGACCAGTGCCTCCTTCCATTTATATTTTCTTACTTCTAGTGACTGAGATAATAATATTGAAAGTTAAACCAGAAATCTTTTAACACTATCACAAAAATCAGCTGCTGCTGATCTTGATTAACTTTGGATTTTTTTTCCTCATGACAAAGTTGTACACAATCAAAACACTTCTACAGCCACTGCTCTACCACAATCATCCTGAATTTTCTTTTTTGAGCTATTTATGTGTTTCCAAGTCTTGTTTCTACCAAGCAGCATGAATTAGTACAATGAAAAACAACAGAAAGATCTGCTAATTTGTGGCTGGTTTTGTAAGCTAAACTAAAATGCTGGCATTTGAAACAATAATGACTTCTAAATAAAAGAGTCATAATTCTAACAGATCTAAGGAAATATTTCTTGTACCAGACTAAAACATTTTAAAAGCTGTTTAAAAAGTGATACATTTTTTGAAAATTGTTTTTAGAACACATTTTTAACAATTTAACTATATGAAGTTTTAAGAGTAAATGCTTATACTCTATATTTTTTCAGCTTTTTTTTTCCTAAAACTTGTTACAAATTTCATGTGTTCTTTTCCAGATGATTTTGATCTTATTTGAACTAGTGGTTGGGAGTGAAACAAAAATATTTTTTTGGACTATGTTTCTGCCACAACAACTGACATAGTAGTTTTGATAAACAAGAACGAACCCCTCAACTTCAAAACTTGAGATGAGCTTGAGCAGCTCATTTAAGTATTCTTTGATGTCTTTGTTTTTTACTATTTTTCACTTTTTGTGTATTCCTTCACATCCTTATTCTGACTCAGACCAGAAACATTCTTGGAGCAGAGGTTCTCCGAGTACCTGTTAGTATTTAGTTCAGGTCAGGAAAGCCCTTTTGAAGTACATTTTGCAGCAGTTGCTTTTCTGGTTCACAGAGTGCAGAGGTTTCTGAGTCCCAAAATGAAATAATTTTGCATGAAATTAAACTGGAAAATGTGCTCCAGAAGCACACCCATTGCACTCCAGCCACAAATATGGGACTGGTTATGGGACCAGCTTAGAGCTAGACTAATAGTAAATGAAAAGTTCTTAAAATGTGGATGTTAGGTCCTAAGAATCATATATTTCTGTCTACAGTCTGCTCCATGTTACTCAGCTTACTAAAGTGGACATCACCTCCATATCATAACAGTTGTATTGAACTGGTGACAAAATATCATTTCAGAAAATTTTCATGCAGTAATCAATAGCAAAATATATATTTATGTCAGTTGTTTCTCCACTGAAAAGCACTTTCCAACATATACACTGATAATTTTGCAGGAAGAAGAGACAGGGGTAAGTAACATCCTTTGCAGTGAAATTCATTATGAACTTGGGAATTTTTGTGCTGTCACACAGAATGAACTTTAAATGGATACACAATGGTGTTTCACCTTGTTAGTGTCCCCAGACCTATTATGAAGTAGGACGTGATTATTTACAACCACAACTCAAAAGCCAATTTTCATAACAAAGCTAATATAGGTCAAGGAATTTTTAATAGTAGTTAAACATTTGCCTTAGGGTGATGATGCACTAAGGTTTGTGTACTAAGTTCTGTTACAGAAGGATTTGGGAGTGTGAGACAGATTTTAAAAATCCACATTTAATCTCATCTGTATAATCCTAGTTCTATCTACTTAGATTTGCCAACTGGTTCAAGCCTTAGTCTACTAGAAGTAAATTTACTTACAGTTCATGTTACTTAGTGAAACTACTTTACATATTTGAAGCATTCTCCTTTTATTTAAAGTCTATTTTCATTTTTAAAGGTATAACAAAGGATCTTTCAGTTCAGCAGAGATCTCTTCCCTCTGCACATATCCAGTCTTATCTCTGTAATTTAGAACCAAAAATACATTTTCTCTGCAGGTAATTTTCACTGCTGTCTGCCCTGATGAGTTAATACAGCTGAGAGAGAGAGTTGAGTCCTACTTGGTCTTATGCAGAATTCACAGAATTAATTCCTGTTAGAGGTCCAACCTGTTATACCTGTGTAAACCTGCGAAAGGTAATGGGGTTGCACAAGTGTCAGTAAAAGCATAATAGGTTTAATCAAGCGTAACAGAAAGTAAATTGCTCTGCAAAATCCTCATTACTAGAGATGAAATGCATTCATCTGTCTCAACTGTTAAACCATAAGCTGTCTGGGCAACAGCAATTCCTGTGACAATGATTCTCTGATTTCAAGTCAAGCCTCTAGGTGACATAATACAAACAAGTAATGATTATATGATAATAACCTGGATTGACTACTAGACAAGTATTAGTTTGCCCAACACAACTGTTTATGTGCAAACTCATTACATGTATTCTAGAAATTGCACTGAAGGACAGTGAGGGAAGACAGCAACTTTACCATTTCCAAAGACAGCTGACATATATAGTCAGGTTTTTATACTAGTATGCAGAGTTAATAGTCAGCAATTTTCCTTCCAATAACATAACACTTCACAGTACAAAAAAAAAATGAGCTACCAGCTCATATTAAATTTATTTTAAAGCTTTTAAATTATTGTTTGTCTCATCAGTATCTCAGGCAAGGTCTAGGATAGTGTTCGTCAGTTTCCCAGAACAGCGTAAGTAACAGATTAACAGTGTGTTTGGAGAGAAGAGCCACAGTAAACAATACACCATGACATACCATGACAATATAACAGCATCTGAAGAACAATAATCCAGAGCAGAAATATAAACTCTTATTTATGGAGAAACCATATGTAGTGTTTTGATAAGACTTACAGAGATTATGTCAAGATTTGGCTTCTTGGCATCACTGCCACAATGAAACCAAAGATATGCATAGATTGATAAAGCTTAGGGTCTGAAGGACTACTGCAGTCATCTCTTCCAACAACCCCAACGCAGTCAACAAGGGGTGCCATCAATATATCTATTTTTGCTTCTAAGACACTGGGTTGGGTTAACCTTTCCTTTCTCAGCACTGTTGTCTTATGGTTGGACTTGACAATTTTGAAGGTCTTTTCCCACTGGTACAATCCTGAGATCCTGTTAAGTTTTATGACCCACAATGATGTTCCTGGACTAAACACATCATATCTCATCCTTCTGTTCAGTTAACTGTACTTCTTACATAAACTAAGCAGATGGAGCTCTTTGAGTTTTAGCTGTAAGTCACAAAGTGGTGTGGGTGCTGTGAGGGTCTCATTCTATAGGTGAAAAACTGTTTGTGAGAGGAAGCACTGCCCGTTATTGGACTATTTTAAGTGATATTATAAAGGGGGTGAGCTTTCTGATCTATCATGTAAATCTATAGCAACACTTCCTCAAACCTTTTGCATTTCATTAGTTACTAACACAGCTTTCCACAGATATTTCTGTAGTGCTGAATAATTGTAATAGATATTGCCAGTGTTATTCAAGGGCAGGGCTAACTTTTTGGTTAGGGTATTGCTTATATAGGTTATGTTCACCTGATTGTCCTTGGGGACTCCCAGGACTATTCTTATATAAATGGTTTGCACATGAAGCTAAACAATCATTGGCTTCCTTTTTTCCTTTTTTTCTTTTTTTCTATTTTACTACCTTTATTTTGATGACATTTGCAAACATCATTAGTAATGATTTTTAAAGTTATTACACAGGCTGTGTTGACAAATATTTTGAGTAGTGTAGAACTCCCAGAAGAAACATAATTGCTTAATGTTAATTTTTCTAGTACGATTACAATTTAAGAGTGATCAATAACTTTTTTTCTAATCTGTATGGTGCATACCAACTTGATTGTATATAATTCTGAGTTTTTTGCCAAAAATATGTCATGCAGCATCAATCCTAGATATGTCTATTTTTTCTATGAAGGCTTTTTTTTTTCTTTACAAAACATGCCTCATGTTTGATCTGAAAAAGTCATCAAGTGAGTTTGATCTCATCTACTTGCCCTCTTTATTTGAGTTAGTTGTATTTCCTTGCATTAATTCTTTATGAATCAATTCTCATAGCAGATTTTCCATTATTTTGCCAAAGATCAATGCTGGATTGACAGATCTGTAATTACCTGGATCTGCTCATTTATATTTTTTTTTTTAAATATTCGCACATCACTGGGTTTGTTCCAAGCATCTGGATTACTGTTTCAAAAGTAATTTTAAAAATAATTGTAGTGTCCTGGAGAGGGCTGGGTCAACTCTTTCAGAACTTCTGAATGCAAGCTATATAGATTTATTGATTTTAAATTCATAACTTTAATAGCAGGCAACAATGGTTTTAAGGTATGCTATAAAAAGTTCCGTAACCCTTCCCAGTAAAGTTCTTCTTGTTTTCATCCTCCTTTTAAAATTCTTTCTCTTCCTTAAGACTGCATTATGTAATGTGACACTGTCCTAGTGGTTGTTGCTGTGGGTTCAAATCATATGCTTAAATACAACATTTAAGAAAATTACTCACCACTGCTCAAACCTCCATCCCAGCCTTGTTTTGTTTACCTGTATAGACATAGCCTTAGGGTTAGAAGTTCCCCCTGAAGGACTTCAGCTGTTGATATTGCACAATTTTCTCCCTTGAAAAAAAAAAAAAAAAAAAAAAGTAGTATCAAATGCTTTCACCTTTGCTTAGAAACTTCAGACCTCCAGTAGCAATTTAATAGAATAATATAACAGAATCATAGAATGGTTTGGGTAGGAAGGCAACCTTAAAGATCATCTAGTTCCAACCCTCCTGCATGGGCTGGGACACCTCTCACTACACCAGGTTGCTCAAAGCCCCATCCAGCCTGCCCTGAACATTTTCAGAGCTGGGACATTCACAGCTTCCCAGGGCAACCTGTGCCAGTGTTTCACCACCCTTACAGTGAAGAATTTCTTCCTATATGTAGTCTAAACCTACTCTCTTTCAGTATGAAGCCAATTCCCCCATGTCCTATCATGTCCTCAGAAAAAGTCCCTGCCCAGCTTTCCTGTAAGCTCCCTTCAGGTACTGGAAGTTTGCTGTAATACCCCTTTGTTTTATTTTAATATGAGAATCTGCAGTTACTCACCTAGCTGACCAAATTGCTGAAGAAAATAAAATCATGTGCCTCACCTGTGACAGTATTGTTACCTGGGAAAACTTCTTTCTGAATGAAAAATTAGTAGCATTTCAGAAAGCATTACTGATTGAGAGGAATGAGTACAGCAATGATGCCTTTGTCCTGGGCTGACGAATTACACCTACCTTTAGGGCAATAGGTGAACAAACTTCAAAAGGGCAAAATACAGTCCTTAAGAGAAAAACTTCATGCAGGTTATTAACAACAAATATTTCTGGTGTCACTGCCTTCTAGAGAAAAGTTACTGCAACGAGAATTATGGTAAAAAAAAGGGCAGCTATGGCAGTATCATTTCTTAAAAGGTTAATGTGATGAGTTAAGTAGTTTCCTTCCCAATTAAACAACCTGCAAGACAATTTTCCAAGGAATATTTGAAATAATAATTATGGTTTTCAAAATCAGAGAACTTTAACAGATGTATTTCTTAACAAAGCTACTATAAATCCCAGGGCCTGAAAAAAATCTTGTGCTATAATTGGAAAGGGAACAGAAAAGAACTTAGTATAAAAAAAACAAACTTTCTGGCTATTTTTGCTCAAATTCAGCCAATTACTCATTCTGTGTCTTGAAGAAATAGGAAGATTACCTTTCTGTCTAAATCAAATACAGAAACTGAAGAATCTTGCAAAGGAACGTGTCCTTTATAATTAATGTGTGACTCACTGGGTTTGCTAAGATTAATAAACGGGTTCAGATCTTCCTGTTTGTGCACCATGTAGTGCTTCTAGCTATATTCCCATTGTAAAATCATGAGTGTCTGGGCTTTTGTTTTCAGCGTCTCAGCTGCAAAAATCTATTCCAGATTTAAACTCAGCAAATTTTGGGTTCCAAATTTTGGGACCTAGATCAAGCTTATTGTTGCAAAATTTGAGAAACAATAGCCTCGATCTAGACACAATTTTTTGATCCAAAATGACAAAAGACAACTGGATTTTCAGCAAAAGCACAGGAAAAAAAACAAACCCTAACATCAACACAGAATTCGTTAAAAAAACCCAGAATTCCAAGGTCTCAGAATCAAGTTGGGGAGTTCTAAAGGTGTCAAATATATGAAGATAAACTGCAAAATTTCTCACTTGTATTCACTGGCTCTCTGCTGGTGATCAATTTTTCTTCCCATTACAGTGGTGTCACTGCTGAGGATGGTTTAATAATACACTTCTGATTGATATTCATACTCGTGAAATTCCCTGTGAAGTCAAGAAAAATTCCACACTAAGGCTGTGGAATTCTGTTTGTGGAATTAGCTGAAGAAGGTAGGAGAATGAGGCCAGGGAGATTCCATCCAAATGTGCAGTATCTACAGGAAACACAAATCTGGAGTATTCCTCCCACTATGTGATTAAGGACTCTAATTCCTATCCTGGTGGATTCCTTTATGTCTATGACCAAGATGTCTTTTTGCTCGATAAGTACAGAACTTACTTCTGTGCTAAGGAGAAGTAACATCTGTTTCATCAGTGTCTAAAGGTGGGAGATCTCCAAAGCTGTTTCTACTGCAGATTGCTCTGAAGAATCACCCATTCCATACCTGGCTGTCCTCTGAAGTTGAAAAAAGGCAGTTTATCTTTAGATAACATGTTCTACACAAATCTTATTTCTGTTTGACCTTTAATATTTAGCTCTGAACCAAAGAATTCCTGTATCCATAGGTTTTGAGAGTTTCCCTGTGTAGAATGTTGGGGATGGAAAGGAGCAGCCATGAAAGGGTGGGAGAGACAGTGCCTGAGCATGTCCCTGCTCATTTATTCTCTGCTACATCTGGTGTCATCACAGATGTCCCTCTGTGCGTGTTTGTAGCTCAGAAAGCCAACCAGGTCCTGGGCTGCATCAAAAGAAGTGTAGAGACCTAGTCAAGGGAGGTGATTCTTCCCCTCTGCTCTGCTCTTGTGAGACCTCACCTGGAGTACTGTGTCCGGTTCTGGAGTCCCCAATATAAGGACATAGAGCTCCTTGAACATGTCCAGAGCAGAGCCACACAAATGATCAGAGGGCTGGAGCACTTCCCCTGTGAAAACAGGCTGAGGAAGTTGGGGTTCTTCATCCTAGAGAAGAGGAGGCTCCAAGGTGACCTTATAGTGACTTTCCAGTATCTGAAGACGTCCTACTAGAAATATGGGGTGGGGCTTTTTACATGGGACAAGAGGACAATGGGAAATGGTTTCAAACTTGAAAAGGGAGATTTAGGCTAGATATTAGGAAGAAATCCTTTCCTGTGAGGGTGGTGACACACCAGAACAGGTTGCCCAAGGAAGTTGTGGCTGCCCCCTCCCTGGAAGTATTAATCCAGGTTGGATGGGGCCTTGAGCAACCTGATCTAACAGGAGGTGTCCCTGCTCATGCAGGGGGGTTGGAACTAGATGATTTTTAAGGTGCCTTCCAACCCAAACCATTCTATGATTCTATGCAGTCACAGTCCCCTGTGGAAAGACCAACTGTCTTATGCAAATAACATGAGAAAAGGGTATGATTCTGTAGAGATGCACATGCATGTATGGGTGAGAAGTTGGATTAGGCAAATTTTGGAAGAACTGTAAAACAAAGGCAGAAATTTTAGGTTTACCTTCTTTCTAGAGAGTCAGTTGATCCAGATCCTAGGACTTCTGAGAAAAATTACTTTCAAGAGTTACAGTTCATGCCTACAGCATATCTCTTTCATACTGGAAATGTATTGTATGAATCTTTTCCATTTACATATATATATATATTATATATTATATACATGTATGTATAAAAATGGATTTTTTTTTCCCAAGGGCTTTTTTTTTTTTTCTCACTCTGTTACAAATGGCTTTTTATTTGAATGGGTATATTTTTGTTAATTCCTCACAATACTTCCAAATTACTTAATTTCAATCATCTGTTTCAAACTACAAAATAACTCACATGGGACTGACAATACTGGACATCCAAAATCTTTCTTTTCCTTCATGAATTCTACAGAAGTGTAATGTTACTGGGGGCAGGAACAGTTTGGGATGTGTTCGAGGACCTACACATGACAACCCATCAATAACCCAGTGTTTATGATGTGAAAGAATAAGAGACCATATATAAGCACAAAACAATGTTTTACCCTTTTGCAAAATGAGTTGAAAATAAATAAATAAATAAGTATTCTTATTGTTTTTCTAAGTTCGATATGAATTATTTACCTGAGAAATAATTGCAGGAGGCATAGTAGGGAAAATTACCCATAAAGCCAGCAAAACTACAAGTCAACCTGCCGTCACTGGACACACAATCATTAATTTTAATGAGATGTGGGAGTTTGCAGCTCAGCAGAAGGAGAATGTAGCCATTTCTCAAAAACCTTCATTGTAGGCTGGGGGAATTTTACTAGCACTTCAGATCGATAGTGGAGACAGCTTTCAATATTAGTAAACCTCACAATCATTAACTGAAATCTCAACCTTCAGTTTGCATAAAACCAGCTGATGCTTCAGTGAAGAATGTAGTATCTTTGAACTTTTCAGCTTTCAGGCCTCCTGCTACATCCTTGTGGACTAAGATGGCTGAAAATAATGGCCTCACCCTGTTGAGAGCTTCTCTACCTCCACTGACACACACAATCACACACTTACTTGTATGCATACAGTGCCAATGTGCTGTAATGCAGACAATTAAGTAACACAAGAAATTAAGTATCTTCAAAGAATCACAGAAAGTTTGGGTGTTGGAAGGGACCTCAAAAGATCATTGAGTCAAACCCCCACCAGCCAGAGCAGGGTCACCTACAGGAGGTCACAGAGGAACACGTCTAGGTGGGTTCTGAATGTCTCCAGAGGAGACTCCACAACCTCCCTGGGCAGCCTCTTCCAGTGTTCTGTCACCCTCACAGTAAAAAATTTTTTCCTCGTGTTTATATGAAACCTCCTATGCTCAAGTTTATATCCGTTACCCCTTGTCCTATCATTGGGCATTATTGAGAAGAGTCTGGCATCATCCTCCTGGCTCTCTCTCTTTATGCATTTATAAACATTAATAAGGTCACCCCTCATTCTCCTGTTTTCCAAGCTGAAGAGACCCAGCTCCCTCAGCCTTTCATCATAAGGGAGATTTTCCACTCCCTTAATCATTTTAGAGACTCTGCATTGGACTCTTTCAAGCAGTTCCCTGTCCTTCTTGAACTGAGGGGCTCAGAACTGGACAAAATATGCAGCTTTGGCCTCACCAGGGCAGAGTAGAGGGGGAGGAGAACCTCTCTTGACCTACTGGCCACCCCTCTTCTAATGAACCCCAGGATGCCATTGGCCTTCTTGGCCACAAAGGCACATTGCTGGCTCATGGCCATCCTTCCATCCACCAGCACCCCCAGGTCCCTTTTCCCCTTCACTGCTCTCTAAGAACTCAGTCCCCAACCTGTACTGGTACTTGGGGTTGCTCCTACCCAGTTGTAAGACTCCAATTTTTTCCTGCTCAACTCTCTAGCCTGTCTAGGTCTCTCTGAATGGCAACACAGCCTTCTGGAGTATCTGAATTCAAATAAAGTGGGTCACAAAACATTAAAGCACAGTAGAAGAAGAAAACAAAACGAACAAATAGATTTGCTTTACACAAAACGGAAAATGTGAATATTGAACAAAACATGCAAACATACAGGTAGTCTTGGAAATTGAGATGGAAAAGTTGGAGACATAAAAATAATAATAAAGATTTATTTTTATTAAAATAAATAAAAAAAAGATTTTGAAATGTAGCAGCTCCTATTAAAGTAAATTTTCTGGTTTGGATATTTTTCTTTTTATTTATTAATTTATTTATTTATTTTAATGGAATGAATAAAGAGGCATTTCAAAAAAGATCAGGGAGACTAAAACATAATAAGAATAATTTTCTAGTTGTCAGCCTAAGTGAGAAGATGATTGAAGCTTGCAATTCTTCTGTCCTGCAATATGTTAGTGTCTGTGTAAAAGAATTTGATGAAGATGATGAGATAACAATTTTCTGTCTGTAATGAGTAGAGGGACTACGAAATTGCTGGGAAAATTGTGGGATTAAGGCCTATTTATGGCTGAAAATTGAAGAGAACTCTCGGAGCAAATGCAGGAAGGTAGTGGCTGAAGTTTTTATGAATTCCACAAATCAGCCTTTTTAAAGAAGTCTGGCAAAAAGAAATGCTTCCAGATATTACAGTGCAAAGCCATACTACTCACATGCATACACTAAAAGTTATTTATTTTCACTGCAACTTTTTCTTCTCCTTTTCCTGCCCATGAAGAACAGTTACGAGTGAAAATCCCCAGGAATAAGCCTCTTTTGTATTCCTGTTTTCTGAACTACTTTCTGCTATTATTTCATGTGGAAGAAGTATAATGTCCCTCCCAGCTCCCTACCTTCTCTCATGAACTACTCTAAGTGATAGTGATAATGTGTTTGTTCTCATGGCAGTTCTGTTCAAAAGCCTGTGGAGATATCCCTGCTTACAGAATAGAACAGACAAGCGCAAATCCAAAAGGCTTTAACTCTTACTATTTTTTTTTTTGTCTTCATGTATTAAAACCTTCCACAACTTTTTCCTTTCTATTTCTCCCTTTATTTTTTTTTCTCTTTCGTCAAGTCTTTAGTCTTCCCCATGTCATTCTGCAAAAGTAGGTGTAGCATTGGACCTAGTTTACAGCTCCTTTGATCTTACTTGTCTCTCCTACAGGCTCTTCTGGTGTGTTTTTTCCACTTATGAGAGATTAAGCATGAGAAATAGCAGTGAGAGTATGACTGGAGAATTGGGTTTACTAATCTTGAAAAATTGTTTTATTGTGTTATTGGTTTTCATTGTCTCAGCACAAAAAAAAAAAAAAAAAAAAAAAAAGGATTTGCAGAACTTTTTCTGTAGAGAAACCAAGAAATAACCCAAAATAGCCAGTAGCCTAGAAAATCAGAAGTTCGGTGGAGCTGATCTGTGGGAAACAAATGCCAAGGCTAGTTCAACCAGTGACTTGAAACTTAACTTTATGACAAAAAAGTTGGTAGTTCAGCAGTTTAGTGACAAGTTTTCTCTGACACTTCTTTATTTGAGGTCTGACCCAGAAATTCCAGCTGTAGAACTATTTCTAATCAGTTATCCTTATATACATGCATTTTTGTAAATTTTCATTGAATCAGCACTGAGTAATGAAAAATTAACTTTGTCTTAGAGAATGCACTGTATCCTTTTTTGAAATTATTTTTAATATTTGCAGAATATATGCCAAGCATATATTATGAACAATAAAATTATATCTCCAAGAGCCTAATGTCTTCAGGTACATTGTACCTCAGATTCAAAACCTACTTCAGTATTTTGAAGAGAGCTGAATCATATTTCTACTGTTCCTCTACTTACTGTTTAAATGTTGTTTCAAATAACCAAGAAACCCTAAACATATGGGAAATTTAAATAAGACCGACTGTTTTTTCTCTCTTTGAAATTTCATTTTAGAGTACAAAAACTTCATTAACCTAGGAAGCAGTGGCCCTCTTGTCTCTGTGGACATGAAGTACCATGATCCCAGACAGACTTTGGGGAGGAGGAACAAGCTGGCATTTGCTCAAATATGCATTAAAAGAGGGGGCTGCCAAAAACTGGAAAATTGCAGGATCTACTCTAAGGGCAATGATAAGGAAAGAAATTAACCATTTTGATCTTTAATAATCTGCCAAAATGATGTAATCCGTGTCCTTTTAATCTTTATCTTGGGAATAAATTATGTATTCCCATTTTTGTTTCTTTTTGTTCTTACTGCAATTTTCAGTCACAGAAATGAGGTGAGATAAAAATTGGAATGACTAATATGGTCCCAAAGAAAAAAGCAGGCTGTTGAACTGGTTTGAGGAATGTGGAATTCCTTTCTTTGAGAAAATTGTATCTTATTATTTTAGGTTTCTTGAATAAACTGTAGGTACTAGTTACTTCCATTTTGCCTACACAATACAGCTTGGTTAACAGCACTTCCATTTCTGAGCAAGAAGATCGTGGTGTCAAGCACAATATCCAACACCACATCCCAATGCAGCCACCACCAAGAAGGAATCAGAGATCCAGGCAAAGGTTAATATTAGATATGCTTGTGGATTTTTGTCTGAAAACACTTTGTTGATTCTTCTCTTGTGTTGTTTGCTGACTAAGATTCAAAGGAAGTGTTAGTTCTGTATATTAGTTT
Source organism: Florisuga fusca (assembly GCA_038090715.1). Classification (NCBI taxonomy): domain Eukaryota; kingdom Metazoa; phylum Chordata; class Aves; order Apodiformes; family Trochilidae; genus Florisuga; species Florisuga fusca. The sequence continues at coordinate 5,942,753 of JAAWXA010000029.1, read as the reverse complement.
TTTACATTGAAAAACAAGTAAAGAATTTTAAATTTTTTTCTTAGTGTATTTTCTGTATGGTAAATATTTTCATACAGAATTACACACAGAATCGCCACAGATTGGAAAAGACCTCTAAGATCACCATGGCCAACTGTCAACATTCCCTCCTAATAAAATACATGTATCAATATATGTATCACCCACTGCAGCATGTCCTAAGTGCCTCATCTACATAGTTTTTAAGTACTTCCACGGATGGTGACTCCACCACCTCCCTGGGCAGCCCATTCCAATGCCTGACTACTCTCTTAGTAAAGAAATTGTTCCTCAGATCCAGTCTAAACCTCCCCTGGTGCCACTTCAGTCAGATTCCTCTAGTCCTGCCTTTACTCACTGTTCTGCTTCAGAGGGATGAGGATGCACTTACAATCTGCTTCTTTTCTCTCCCCCATAGGTCACTGGGGAAGAGAAATGCACTGGGGCTGTAGGATCTTAACCTCCGTGAAGTATGTTTTACCTTCCAAAATCAAGTGTTTCATGAAAGATCTGACCAAAGAGCCTGACCTGCCTGGAAAAACAGAAATATAAACCATCTATTTGACATTTATTTTGAGACAGAATGTCTATGTTGAAAGTATCTGGGGTCTGGCCTGGTGTTTCTGTAAATTTAAGACTAAGATTTTTTCAAGGTTTTATTCAGTAATTTCTGAAGTACAAATTTTGTCTTAAATTATTTCTAATAAAAAAAAAATATTAAAATGGACCAACTAAAACAAGAAAAATAACTCAGAATTGACAAAAGGGAGAAAACCAAGAAAGAATCCACTATTAAATTATTCTTTGTGCAAAATAAGAGGTTTTGTGTAAACTTCTATGATTATTACTATTCATCAGTATCTGTAGTGCTCACTTCAGCCACATTAATGATACTACCTCCACTATCTAAAGCTCAGTCAGAAATTCTGAGTGGGGGCACTGACATGGTTTGTCATCCTGAATTCTCTACATGCTGCAGCATGAAAAAGAAAAAAAAAAAAAAAGAAAGAAAGAAAAAGGAGAAGTAAAAAAATAAAAACACACACAGTAAAAAGAAGCATGAATCATTGAGGAATGCTCAGAAAAAGTTTGAAAGGGTTGCTTTTCCATTTTTCTTTTTAAAAATCCAATATGGGGATTCCAACAGCCACACAACTATTAAGTTTTGCCAATGAGGTTTCATAAACATGATTCCCTATTATGTCATAATAAAAATATTAATCATTCAGTGTGTCTGTACTTAACTCTAAAGAGAAATCCAGTTGCATTGTTTAAAGACACTGAGAATTTGCAATTGTTATTTTTCTCCAGACTGTGAATGCTGACTATGAGCTTGTCACATCAGTTATGTAACTTGTGAAAAAGTTTTAAAAGCAAACTATAATTTGCTGCACTGAAAACAATATAATTAAGAAGCCAGCATTTTTCATTGATTTTCTATCAGCATGGCAGCAAGCTTCAAAATTTCAGTCATAAATATAATATAAGGACTTGTTTTGCCTGCCATATTATACTGTCATTTTAATTTTTTAAAGAAGTTTTAGAAATAAGGACACCCAGAAAATATGATAAAAAGTAAAAGAGGTGGCTCTAGTCTGGATTCTGGTCACTGCTTTGAAAACGGAGCTGCTTAAAATGCTCAAAATTTATTTTGATTCTTTGACTGGTTTGCACTCAAGGTGAAAGGAGCTGGTGACGTCAATGCCATTGGACAGGCAGTGATTCTCCACTGGATCTGACATTAATTAATTCTATTTTTTAGCAGGGTGAACAATTGGAGCAAAAACTAAATAAATCAGGAATATCTTTGAAGAAAACAATGAACTTACACTCATGAAAAGTAAGCAGGAAAGTAGAAAGAACCCACATAAATGTAGTTCATTATTCATTTAACTTAATTGCTGTGGCAAATAAGTGCCTTTGAACTTACTAAGCTATTAGCAGAAGACACTCAGCCCCTGACTTAAAGAAAAGGGTGATTAATACTTAAGTGTTTCTCTGCATCCCAAAGACATCATATGAAATGATGATCCCACCACTGGGAGCTTTCATCGCTGGACAGCAATCAAACCGTATCAAAGGATCAGGTGGGAATGAGGAAAAGACACATTTCCTGGAATTCAAAGTTAAAATAAGGCTTTGATTTTGCAATTAGTCTGCAGTATAGTAATATACTGAGAAAGAATACCTAAGTTTCAAATAAATGCAATTATCTTTGTTACATTTCCTGTCAATTCATTCTACTTCCTCTTCAGGAAAGGTTTGTCCCTCTGCTCATTCTTCCCACCCCACTTACTGTGTCTACCTTTGCCATGCTCCACATGCTGGGGTCAACCACATCCTCAGGACATGCAGATCTTGCATACTTTGAAAATTTGTTTTCCAATCAATGCAAAATTAAGGAAAGTTCCTTACTGTTTCATATGGATCACAAAATCATTATTAGTAATAAAGAAATTTTGAGCTGTATATGGGATTGTTACCTGTATGAAGTTAAGAAGATAGTTTTAAGCCATTAAATTTGATTTCTAATATGACTAGTCTGGTTTTCTGCTCTTTAATTTTTCCAGTTAATTTAACTGAAGCTATTTAAAATATTTTCTAATTAATATTGAATTCATGTGTCTTTAGGTCCATAAAATTTGAATTTACATCTGAATGCCTTTAAAATTCTGTGAAAATTAAAACTGCTGTTCTATTTCTGTACTACAAGTTTTTCAGTCCATGTAGCTCAACAGAAAATGTTTCCTTATCATTTGTCAAATCTGTAATTTGTAGACACAATACATGAATCTTAGGAAAATTAAATAAATCAGTCATATCTAAAAGTTTTTGAGAAATCGTTTTCCAGTGTGTTTCAAATATCTCAAGTTCTCTGCATATTATCAACGTTATGTCCCAGATTACAAGAAGAGAAAAACCTGAATAACTATTTATGGAGATTAAAACATTTAATGTAGCATTTGACAGTCCACGTTCACTCCTGATTCACCAGAGGCAAACCCAGTGCACAGCACAGGAATATTTATGGACAGTAATGGGTACTGCAGGGTAGAATTTAAAGAAGAACTGAGTCATGTGAATAATTAGTAATGTAATTTCATTATCTTATTTCCATTAATAGAAACATTGACATATACAATCTAGACTAAGTGTAGCTTAATTGGTGAATTATTTTTTGAAGACAAAATATGAGTTTAATAAGTACCTGAAAGAAGATGGAAAGAGACCAAATATGTCACCCATATTTTTTTTTCTGCTGTGTTAAGTATTGATTTATTAGAATGCCAGCATAACATAAAGACATAAACACATTCTGACCACTGTTTACATTAAGAAGTTTATGAGCCTTAGAGTATGAAAAAACTAAACTTTTCTGTGGAAAAAAATCCCAGAATGACAGAATTATCCCTCTACTCAAAGCAAGGTTACCTACAGCATGTTTCTGAGAACTGTGCCCAGTTGGGTTTTGAATATCCCTAAGGATGGAAACTCCACAGCCTCTTTGTGGAACCCATGCAAGTGTTTGATGATGCTCATAATAAAAAAACCCAACCTTTTTCTTACATTTAAATGGAATTGTCTGTGTTACAGCTTGTGCTCAATAGCTGTATTTGAGACAGTCCAATAGAATAAGGAATGTAGAAAAACTGTAGTGTAAAAGGAAGCATTTTTTTTTACCAATATATAGAAAAGGTTTGTAAAAGGAAAATTATAATCACATCTTTTATTCAATACAAATATCTTTTTTTTTTTAATATTACTACAAGGTTCATTATGTCTTCCAAGTGTATGCATGTCTACACTATCATAAAAATCATCTCCCTTGTTCACTCCAAGTCTCAGAATCTTCATGAAACACTCTGTGTATGTACAACTTCACACCCAGTTTCAAAGTAAACTAGTTAGACCTTTCTGCAAGGAAATTTGGTTGTAATTCTGAGAACATTTGCTCTGGTGGGCTGTAAATACTTCTCACATTACTTCAAGCATTTTAAGCTGGGAAAACAAACAAAGAAGCCAGACAACCAATCAACCAAAACAAACAAGAACCTCACAGGTGTACTATCACAAATTTGGCTCAAGCAGTGAGCAGTTTAGATACAACAAGTTTGCTCCTCAAGCAGCTGGCTCTGATCTACATGGACATGAGACACTCAGAGTTGCATCGCTTGGGATCAAGGACTTCTATGAACATCCTCAGAACTACAGATGTAGAAATAGTACACATCCAAAAGTCTCAGATTTGGAATTTTTCTCTTATGAGGGCAGCTAATCTTTGCTGAAGCCAAGGGGATCCCCTTGTATGCTGCTCATCAGACCCAAGCAGGATGAAGGTGAGGTCCTTTGTATAAATCCTGCAGGGTATATGACAGAGGCAGTTAATGGGTATGAAAGAGAACGACTGAAGAGGAACCATTTTGTGATGCAGATGAAAAGGAATGAAGAGGAACCATTTTGAATCAAGATAACTCTGTCCCTGTACTTCTTATCACCATTCCTGCATGTTTCCTAAGGGAAGTAAATTTTAGTTTTATGCAATGACTACTTAATATCTTTTTCACTGGAGTAGTGTTACCAGCGAAATATTGCTCAGTTTAAAAGCATTTGGAAATCATGTTATTAGCTGTGATTATTGCTGACTCTTATATGGAAAGACATGGACTTAACTGTCCATGTAGACAAGTGAGTTTTCATTTGAGGGCCATTAACATGCTGAAACTGTCCCAGGATAAACACACTGTGAAGATGAGGCACTGCAGGTTCACCACAAGATCCTCACTGTTACACTAGACTTCAAACTCATGTTGCCTGACTGATGGTAAAACAAATTAAACACGTCTTCCCAGCAGTTTTGCTTCAGAGCAAAGGTAATATGTTAGTTGCTCCAAGTGAAAAACACATCCCTTCTGAAGAGTGAGCCCAGGGCTAATACATCTGCAAGGTCTCAGAAGAGATACACTCACCAAATCAGTCTCAGCTGATTATATATCCCTCTGTAATCACTGAAATCTGTTGCTTCAGAAACTTTTTCACAGAGATGAGGAAGGTGACATTGCTGCCTAAGGAGTGTTGCAATGGTCTGTTGTTCCTAAACCTGGAATCTTTCAAGCTTATCTTCAACACCTGTCAGAGGTACCTAAGTCAGGGATGGAGCTGCCGTGGTTTCACTGATGAATCAGCAGTGGGAAGTAGGAAGCTGGAGATCTTGACCTATGTGTTACTTGCTTGGAAGTGTTTCTCTCTTTCACCTTGCCTCTATGGGGTGAGTGGGGAATGTCAGTTAAGAGTCTAAAATGAAAACAAAGAAAACCAAACAAAGCTTTGCATTCCAGTGCCCTGAAACAAGAATGCTCCATACTACAATCTTTTGAGTCTTTCTGAATAGACAGTTCCCTAAAATTACCCCTATGTTATCCTCAATGCCAGAAGGTCAATGAACCAATGAAGTGGCAGTGTTGAAAGTTTAGGAAAACAGCCAGTTTGTACCCTTTTGCAAGAAATTTTTTTTTTCTAAATTAAAAGCAAAATAAACTCTAAAACTTGATAAGCAGGTAATTTTGAGCTAAAATAAAAATAAAATAAACAATGATTGAGTTTGTGGAGGACTTGTAGGTTTTGGTTAATGACATAGCAAAGAAATTTCTTCAGATAGACACGTATTATCATTGTTAACTTCTAATGAAATTGTTTTGTAACTGTATGTTTATTGGCAACTGTGAAGTGTCTGCTTTAAGGGGAATAATCTGTGGCATTTTCTTCTGGGAAAAGGAAGGTCAGTTAAAGAGATCTCTTTTCAGAAATGAAAATTATCTTATTTCCCTAGTATTCTAGTCACATGCTACTCTGAACAGTGTCTGTTTGATTTAGTGATTCCCAAATCCTTCCTGTTTCCTTGTTTTAAATCAGACTGCAGATCAGAATCAGAGAAAATGTATCACTGTTCCTGTGATGGCAGATGCAAAAGGCACCATTGCTTGCTCTAGTTTTAACAGAGTAAAACCAACAGCTCAGTCCTGAACCAAGGAGAACAGTGTGAGTTTTTTCAATTACCTGTGTAGGCACTAGATGGTGATTGGGATCCACTTGTATCCTGCCTGGCCCCTGGTCTATTATCTCTCCTTCCAAAAACATCTGTGACCTATGTATCACCTAGTCCTTTGCTGAAATTGTGGTGATATCTCAGTTCTAACTAAACACAGAAACAAATGAGGCAAACCCCCAACTTTCAGCTTACCTTAATTCTTCAGAATGAAGCATCCAGGGAAGTTCCTCACAGGCATTCCAAAGGACCCAGAAATGCACATTTCTTCATGGATTTCAACAATGCTCTGAGTGTCCTCACACAAATGAGGTCCTGCTGTGTCTGGTACCGAAGAACCTCACGGGAAGGTATAGCTCATATAATGCAGTGCTCTGTCTGTCCAGTCTGTAATTAGCTGTTCAGCTCATCTACTAACACTTATCAGATCAACATGTTTGTCGATTCCCACATTTCTAGAATTGCCAGATTGGAGCAATGGTTGTGTGAAAGAAATGTTAAAAGAAAATGAAGCCAAATGTCTTCTTGAGCTCATTATCTAATCTGAGAGTATCTCCAAAAGCATTAACAGCCACCAGAAAAATGATGTCATAATACCATCCTGAGGTCCCTTTACTAGCTTTTTGTAGCTACTTGTAAGATTTTGGAATGATGAATCATATTATTTAGGCTTCAGAAGAATCCACAATGTGCTAAATGCTTCTATACTACAGAAAACAATAACACACTCCTTACCATAAAAAGGGAAAGGTCTAAGAAAAGAGATGAAGGAAATAGAAGGAGATATTTTAATTATTCTTAGATAGTTCTATTACTACTTCAACAATCTTTTTTTCTTTCACATAGAAGCTGAAACACAGTTACACTGGGCTTTTTTTTCACTTATATTCAATCTATTTTTTCAGCTTGTGTTCACTCATGGAATAAATGAGACCGATAAGCAAAATGGATTAAATAGCATGGCTGAACTCCACTGAAATCAATACAACTTTCTACTAACTTCAGTCAGCTACAGACTATGCTTTAATCAGCCAGGTGTGTTTAAGTGTCACCATTTCCTTTAAGCTAATCTTAAATAAAGACAAAGAAAATGATAATAATTGGCCCAGAATCTCTCTCTGGGATATCCAGTCTTAGAACACTACAGCCTAAAATACCTTCCTAAAAAAAGATGAGCTTTTTGTGCATGGGCAAATAACTGCTTATACTACTGAACTCTGTTCAACTGTATTAGCTATCCATATCTCTGATTTCTTCTAACTATACACTGCTTGTCCCCATATGCTTCTAAAGCAATTAGCACCTTGCTGACTCTTTGAATTATTATTATTGTTGTTGTTGTTGCTGTTAACTTCAAGCTGTGTTGAGACAAATTGGGTGTCCTTCATACAGAAAGTGAGGCATATGTTTTGACTGTCATCAGTGAGACCTTTTGCCCTGCTTATGATTTGTTGATACCAGCACAAATACCAATACCAATACTAATACCAAAACCAGTACTGATGATAATTGTTATGAGAGCCAAGTGTCCCATTTGGCAAGTGAGAGCAGAACTAAACACACTGGAGTACATGCTGTTTAATGTATATTATTTCAAGAACTATGTGAGGCTCTGAAATTGCAATTGAACTGCATGGAGAACATGTCCTTCACCTCTGAGTGACTTCTAATTCTGCAGAAATCCCACAAAAGAGAGGAAGAACTGTTAGGATCATTATGACTTAGTGAATTTCAGAATGAACAGAATGAGTAGAAAATGCAGGGCATCCTCTGTGATTTCCACTCACTAGAAAGAGTCTGATACTCAAATGCACTGGATATTTGACACCTTCCTCCCCGTGACTGGCAATACTATAGTCCAGTCACTCCAAACATCTGGGGGAACAGGCATACCTGCCTGCAGCCCTCCTGAAATCTTAATCATGTCTGACAGATTTTCCTCTGAACCAAAAGGTATATGTGTGCTAGGTTTCAAATATCTTAGTTCTTTTTTTTTTTTTTTTTACAGGAAACTACCAATATGCTTATCCTTTTAAGCTTTATTACCTTCTTTTCTCATTTTGTGTACCAACAATGAATATTTTCCTCACTCCACTCCTAGAACAAGAAATTCCTGTTCAAATGAACTTAAAAACTAGTTCATTTCAAACTGTTGCCAGGATCAGTGATGTATTCTCATACTGCCAATAACATGTGTAGATTAACACACCTATTAAATAACATACTAAAATCCTACAAATATAAAGTTTTGCATTCTTGTCACTCATAAGGCCAACAACTATGATTGTGCACATGGAAATGTAAGAAATTTTTTTTGCCCTCTAATCTGTGCAACTCAGCTTTTGCTGTGGTGGGACAGGCACAAAAGCCTGAATGCACAATACAGTCCCTTTGCACACTCTTCTGTCCCGCTCTACACAAGCATCTTGCAGATCCGCCTTGAATCCTGTGTGGACCCTTCCACAGCTGAAAAACTATGACCCTTAGAGAGGAAGAGAAATTGAATTTACTATATATGGAATACAGGGGACAAAACAATGTTAGCACATTGTCACTGTTCATATCCTTTCCCTGTTGAATAGATAGTGTCAATGCCTATTTGGGGAGAGATGAGTCAAGCTCAGTGGGTGTGCAGATGACGTTCAGGTTTATGTGCACAGAACACCTTTTATTCCAGGATTCAGTCACATCTCCGGTGTGCCAGTATGGCTGTGGCTGCAGCTTCTGACACATCCTTCCCTTTAGATGATTTTCCTGTATGAGGTCATGCTGCTTCTGTTCAAAACATCGCAGAGAGACACCTTCCTTTTTTTCTGGAGTCCCATCTTTGCCTATATTTGCTCTTGAAGCCTTCATAAACTGTAATAAAGAACACCAATTTCCACAAAAACTTGTGCACGCAGGAAGCTACGGTGGGAACAAGAGGCAGTGTCATTTTTATCTCTACCAAGTGCCACAAGCTCAGATGGGCTCCAGTGAATCTCTGTCACTGCAAGGAGATTGCTGACAACCATTCAGTGAATTTATGCTCAAACAGAAGCCCACTGAGGTTGCCAGGACTCATTCATAGATGATCAGGTGGTCAGTCTCTGGTTTGTTCTTTGATGAGACAAACCAACTCCTGCCAGAATCCTTTGATTTGTGACCATTCAAGGCTAACCTGCAAAGCCAAACCCTCTGACAGCTTCTCAACAACCACTTTTTAGGCTACAAGTGTTGACTTTAACAGCACTGAAAGAACTGTTGAGCTCAACAGCATGGCATTAAACAGAAGTTCATTATTTAAAGTTGCCTGGGTTGTAAGCTGTGAGCAAGGGTTTTGCCAGTTGTATTTGGTGTTCCCATGATCTAGCAGCAACAGAACCCTGAAAGAGACACATCCCATAGACAAGTACTGAATTACCCTGCTGCTGTGTACTTTCTTAATGAAACATTAGCACCTTTGGGACTTGACAAGTCTCATCCATGATTGCTTCAGCACAGGTAGTGTGAAGAAAGCTAGCTGAAAGACAGCAATATGTTTTGATATTTATTTTAATTCCAGAATAATATATCTGTTCCAATTAGAGAGGTACCTTCCAGGCAGATGTTCAAGTCACATGGGAATTGGTATGCCAAATGTAAGATTAATGGGCTCACATGCTAATGAAGCATGCTTTCACTTTCCATGCCAGAGAATAAAAGCACCAGCCCTTCAATAGTGAAGCTGAAGCTACATCCTTCCTTAGTTGCAAAGGTTTATTCCTGTGGGATCCTTCAGAGATTATTTCACTAATTCATCAAACAATTTTTTTAGCTTTATCCTTTTCATGTTATAGTGACGGACTTAGCCCTTTTCTCCTTACGTAGCAGAAACTCATAATTTGCATGTCCAGAGTATATAGTGCCATGGCTCTGTGAAGCATTTTCATCCTACTCTTGATGAGGCACTAAACAGAAAACATTTCCCCTAAACAAATGAGTACTGGCTTGGTTATAAGAAGTGTCAATTCAGTCTGTTCCAGATAATAGACCAAGAGACAATTTAGTGTCAAAAAATAGCAAGTCGACTGTATATATGAAAGGTTTTTGGTTTTGTTTTCCTTCAGTGGTAGGCAAGCTGACTGAGATTCTATCTCCACCATGAAAAAGGCTGTTACTTTGTGTTATTAAATGAAAGCTGAGCTTATCACTGACATCACAGACTACTCCTAATGGCTTTTACAATGGCCCTAATGGCCAGCCTGAGAGACTCCCTGGGCCACATTCTCAGGCTGTATAAACTAATGAACAACCGGACCATCCATTTTTAGTACTTCCTTTCCCCATGTGTCATTTTCCACCCAGTAAGAAGCTACAGCAGTTGTTTCCTGTGTCTGAATTCTGGCCTCACAATTTTTATACAGTTATTCATTTGTATACAAGTTCCTGCTTGAAATCTCCATCCTCTGGGCTCAGGAGGTCGGGTTCAAGGTGTTCACGAGTACACCCTGATCTTCTTGCCCATCTATGCTTACATTTGTGTGTATGGCTGTGTCTGAGGATTATTTGGAATTCCCTCCACCAGCTTATCGTTGTTTTTTTGTAGAAGCCAAATTACCTTCATTTTCTTTGAATTTTATGGAAAGGAAATAAAACATCATAAAATATTTTTCCCCAAAGGGCAGTTGTGTAGTAAAATCTGCATTTCTCTTCTATTTCAGGATGCCTCAAGAGGACACTGTGTTGCCAAGGTTATACAGCTATAATCATCATATATTTATGCAAAATAAGAACTATGTAATAGTGCAACATTAAACATGATGAGCTTATTTAAAGGAAAATACAGATGAACATAAGCCTTTTCTTCTAACACTTCACTTTATAGGAATTTGAACTGAAGCTTTAATCTAACACCTGAATACATCCATTTCCTCATTACTTTACCAGTCTTGATAGACTAAGACAATTAGTGTCTCTGTACGTTTATTAAATACATTGATTTTTAGGTCACAAAATGTTCTTTGTGAGAAACTATCTTTTCAAATAAGCTTTAAAGGACCTAAATTTGTAAACATAAGTGTCCAAGCACTGGAGATTTTATAGCTAGAACCCACCACACCACAACTACTAGCTATTTGGATGTATTGACTGGTGTATGTGGTACCTCCTAACAAGAACCAAATGCTCTTAGTTCCCAGTCAGTTGCAGAACTGAGCCCTAGATTGTTATCTTACACCCCAAAAGTCCTTTCTGTGTGGGGAAGTATAAGGAGCAGACTGCCAGATTCACTGGTTCCCATCTATGCTGGCTCCAGAAACAAGGGAAAACCCTTCTCTGATCCCCAGTTTGGGAAGTGGACACAGGTCCACATCATCATCTTTAGCAGACACAGTAGAGGGTTGTTCCCCTGCCTTGCCCATGTAGGAACAAAATAGCAGGTAGGAGCACAAGGTAATCTCCACATTTTTACAGTTTGATAGCATTGTAGAACATCAAACCAGATGTGCTGGATCAGGCCCAAACCCATGCAGCTTGGTATCCCATCTCTGGCAGTGGCAAGGTCACTGGGGCAGTATACAAGAAGGTGGAGACACACCTCAGCCTTCATTAGTTGAACTGCAGGAGTCTCCTGTGCCAAGTTTGTTTTCTCGGTGTTTCCATCCGTGGATTAATCTTCCTTGTTCGTCCTCCCCTTGAATCCATCTGAGCTTTGAGCAGCCATAAGATCCTTTATCAGCAACTTCCCCATCACAGTGTTATGTGCAGTGTGAAAAAAAGACTTCATTTTGTTTGTATTCAGCTGACATCTTGCTTGTTTTAGTGACCCCTGTTCTTATACTGTGATGAATTGTGAACAAACCTTTCTTATATACCATATGAGTATACTTATATACCATACTCATAATTTCATCGGCACTTCTCCTACCCCTCTAGAATTTTTTCCTTCCCACAGTGATGTCACCTGCCTTATTTAGTTCTTGCCCTTGTGGGAAGCCTTTGCACTCCTTCAGTTTTCCTTGCTTCTCTTCAAATTTTTTTAGTTTTCTGGCACCTGTTGCAAGATGGGGAGAGTCAGAAGTGACTCTGTAAGGAGGGTGTAAAATCTGCCATGCCTTTATGTTCCTGACAACAGAAAATGAGGAATCAGGCCTTGCACAAGTTCCAACATCTTCATACAGGTTCTATCAGAACACATTATCTTATGTTTCCAAAAACATTAGTTGTGCAACAGATTTGGTTGCCTATCAGTCAGGTGTAACATGATTCCTGAATGTATATTACTCTACACACCCAAGAAACCAGGCTGAGATTCCACATTACTTTTCAAGTTGCAAATCTCGTTTAAGAGCAGTCATCCCCTCCTCTGCTGGCACTCAAATGTGGCAATTCAACTGTCTGGGTGACCATATTCAAAACTGGTTCAGTGAAATGATCTAAGCTAATAGACACTCTCTCCCACCCTTCCTCAAGTGTTGCTTTGCTTTTCTTATTAACCTGCATCACTCCAGCTGTCAGCAGAGATACCAATGAATGAATTAGGCCTCCCGAAGGGCTGATAAGCTTCCCCCACCAGAGGTGGGGAAATAGGGAAAGGAATGAGCAGGTGAGAGCAATAAAGGGGATGAAACCTCTTAAACTGGCTTTCCACCAGCAAAATCCTTATGTGAAACTATGGTCTCCGAGGTGATGAGTAGCTGCACTGATTTCATCACTTGTGCTTTTCTCAAGGAGGGATTTTGCAGGTGGAAGGGATTTGGGGGGGTTTCCTGGGATGAAAGGTTTTATGTTTGGGCAGGCAATGGCACACTGAATTTTTTGTGATTTCTCAGGGATAGGCCCACTGCCTGAAACATCTGTTTTGCAACATAAACAGCACACCATGCTCTCCGCCTCATAAAAATAAATTAAGAGAGTGAGAGCTAGGGCATGGAAGGATGTACAAAGAGGGGATACTAACAAGCAGCACAGAGGGAAACTGTTCCTCTGACTTGGAGAGCAAGCTGAGTTTTCACAGCACAAATCAGGAGGTTTAAGAAGCAAAGACTGGGGAAAGAGAAATAGGAAAATGCAATTCCAAGATCTCAGTGACATATTGAAATAGGTACTGCCCTCCTTAAACTCCAGATTTTCTGCAGTTTACATCACTAATCCTCACATTCCTCACATGCCAATCAGGCCTCTTAAGGGGGCTCTTGGGCAGGGAGGTGGTCTGTGACTTGCCATTCTCCTACACCATAACCAGAAATTACTGGCACAAAGTATCCAGAATTCCTTTATGGATGTCAGACAAACAGACACATGTTCCCAACAACATACACTCAGCAGAGTCTTCTCCCACTGCCAGGCTGTACCTCACTTGACACCAGTTTATGCCAGGGAGGATCTGGCCAGATTTTTTCCAGTTCCCTCAGGAAGCCTTCAATAAAAAAGCAATACTTTGGAGTGCTTCACACTCAGGGGCTGGTGGAGCTGTTTATTGTTAGTGAAAATTTCAGTTGTCATTTAGTATATTTTAAAATACTGGTTTTTGGTATTCGCATGTACTTCCAGAATTGTATGTTTTCCTGATTTAAAAATAAAGCCACGGAACTGCTAACTCAACATTTATTTCAGTACAAAACTCTCAGTATAAACATACACAGAATCAATTTATCTACATGAATATTCATAAATTTATACCAGGCAGTATTAAAAGATATAAAAGCAGAAACACTTAATGATTTCCTTAACACACCCTTTTATAACCTAGCGAGCTAAAACCACAGTGAACATTGATTTGTTAAGATATTTTAATAACCAAACATTTTCCTTTCAAACACATGTTCTTTGAGGAAATATATCAGGTTAAAAGAGTTTATGTTAAAAAAATACATCTTAAGCAAAGGTTAAAAATTACACCATGAAAAATGAGATCTTTCTGTAGACCAAGTAACTAAATATCAGAGGAACATGTTATCTTCATGGAGAAAATCTGAGTTTTAAGTGAAACCAGAGGGGAACGGGTCACTCCGTGTGACCCTGCAGGCATGCTAAACAAGCCTAACTCCATTTCAGAATCCGTCATTGACTGCTGCAGCGAGGTGCTTGAAATGGGGCTCTGCAGCTCGACAGGATCGTTTTCTGTCTCCATTTTTCACAGGGAGCCTAGATGAAACCTCCACACAGAGAAGAATAAGTATTTACACTTACGTTTGTTTTTTTTTTTTTTCTTCCTCTAGTGTCAACTATTGGAAGGTTTGATGTTTTGATAAATCAGTGCAGCCACTGTACCTTAGTCAAGTCTGCATTAGATATTGTAGTTAGCAGATTGAAAATAATACAGTTGGTCCTATACATTTTAATAATGGTGATTCTTTATACCTACATGTTTGTTACATTTATATTTCATTTGGATATCTGTTTTTCAGTGGTCGATAACATTTATTTCTTCATTTTGGAAGTTTATTTTAGTTGCTTATTTGCTAGTTATTTGTTTGTTTTTCCGTCTGTTTTATGTCAAATCTGCCTGGAGCTTATGAAAGGAATTTCTAAATACAGTTTTTGTAGCTTGAAATAAATACTGTATGTTAAACATTTATTTGTAGCCATCTGTGAGGCTGAGGTAACACAATAAAAATGTATTCAATACCTTTCTGCAGCTTTCAGGAGTTCACTATTAGCTTTACCAAGGTTTCAAAGATTTCACTCTTCTTAATTTTATTTTTCCAAGTTTTAGGAAGGCAGTTAGCAAAAGACCAAAGGCACATTTAGCATATTGAAATGTTTCAAATTTAGTGGCGCTCTGACATCCATCTTTGGTGTATTTAGCCTGTGGGGAAAAATTATGAAAAGGGAGTCAGAGCAGCTAGCAATGTTACTGTTCACATGGGTGCATTTATAAGGTTGAATATGAACTCACATGGTCAAGCACCTAAGTTCAGTGGAGACAACTGCAATAACACTATTTACTGTATATGGTTAAATGCATGACTGAGGTGTAGGAGAGTCTCTGTGATAGAATTTAAAGTTGTTGCAGCTGCACAAAGATATTAACTCAATGCACGAATGGGATAAAACCTGCAAAAATTTGTCAAAGGGATTCTCTCACTGTGGTAGTTTATTTGCTTTGAGTTTTTATTTTTATTTCAAATCACTGCAGGCCATTTGACGTACATACCAAATTAAAAAAAAAAAAAAAAAAAAAAAAAAAAAAAGGATTCTGGAGATATTAAACAATTGAGATCTGTCCCATTTTGCACTCTGGCCTATGGAGCCTAAAATCCTCAGTCTAAAGCAGCCAAATGTCAGCTCTCATAAGAAAGCAAATTGCCAGATGTTGGAACAATTGATGGCCCAGATGACAGGGGTCGCCATTTGTTTTGGGCAGCTGTCCCTCAGCTTTCCAGTACCCTGGTGGATGGCGGGCAGGGGCCAGATGGCTCTGAGAGGGTGCTCCAGCTGCCCCAGGGCCACAGGCTCCTGGCAGGGTCTGGGGCAATGCAGCAGATTCCCAGGAAGATACCATCCAGCAGAGGTGGTTTTTAAGTCAGAACCTTTGAAGTCAATACAAGTTAATATGAATGAATTTGAGGCCAAGTATAATAAGTATTGCTGGGAGGGGATGGCAATAGCAAAGTTAGGCTCCCGCAGAACATCTAAATACCCAAATCATTAAGCTTTCCTGTGCCCTGTGTATCCTGGGTCAAATTCATATGGAGACTAAAAAGCCCACAGGCTAAATTATATATGTGAGGACACAGCTAATCAGTCTCGCCTAATAAAACTACAAGAAAATGCATGTTCCAAGCTGACATCACCACAGAAAAACTGCATGTAAAAGTGCACTGTAAAACAATGAGTCTAGTGCTCTCCAGCCTCTAACTGGATGACTGGAGGAGGATCTGATAGAGGAGCTGTAAAATCATTAGTAGGAAGGAGAAGGTGAATAGGAAACAATTGGTCACTGTCTTTTCAGTCAGTCATCAAAGAGTCACCAAAGGAAACCGGGAGGACCCAGATTCATAATAAACAAAAGGAAAATCTCCCTCGCCCTTCAAGAGGAACCTGCAGGACTGCTTGCCGCAGGATGGGGATGAGACTGGAGGTTTGCAAGCGTTCAGAATGGATGAGTCCATGGCAGGCAAATCTGTCAAGACTTCCTGAACACAAAGGATCACGTGCTTCCTTTGTACTTACATTCTTCTCCAGGTTATTTATGGCAGGTTCTGTTAGGTAAAGGCTGGTGAGTTTGGTAGATACTTGGCTGGGATGTTGCAGACATTCTCAATTTCTCACCTTCAGCTTTGTATAACCACCGAAATCTGGATAGGGAACACTTTTTTAAAAAAGTGTTCTCTCTGTGGTAGTTTATCCAGATCAGTTAAGTCTGAGAAAAATGTCATCAGGCTTCATAGCTGACTTACTGCAAACGCTCTTTGGAGGTGTGTTGATTTTCAGACGTGCTTCTCAGCTTTTTCCCCCCTCCCAGCAGGAAAACAAGCTGTTATGTTTTGTCATCCTTTGTCATCCTTTGTAAACCATTGGCCTCAGGTTGAAAATCAACAGCTACTCTACTTGTGAGGGGGACTGCAGTCCTGGTCACAGATCTTGGATTCCTTTATTTTCCTGAGTAAAGCTATACAGCTTAGCAGTCATGTGCCGTAATCTCATGCCTGCTGCATGGCAGTTTCCAAGGAAACTCGCAGACTGCACATGTTAGAAGTGATCCTGAGGGGATGTCAGCTATGATTGCCTCGGTGGAGGCTTTGCTTGGAGTGGAAGCTTTCCCATTGTAGTGGCTGGTTTTCCCTTCCAAGACAAGGAATTGAATGTTCAAGTTTGTTTACATCAAATCACATATCTTATTTTCTAGACAGAGATTAGAAGATAAAACTTCAGAATTATTTCATTTTCTTAGACTACTTTTTTTTTTTTTTTTTTTCCAAATTGGGTTCAGTCACCTATTTCTGTAGCCTATTATCTGTGAAAGCTTGATGTGTCTCATTGACACCATTTTGTGAAGGCTACTTTATTTAAAATTACAATAGCCATGTAGGAAAAAAGGCATTAGGAAAGCACACATGAAGATATGATGAATAGAACAGCCTATTGCCCTGGGAAGCATAAGCATTTGACAAAGTGTATAAAGAAAAAACACAGTTTAAAAGATAAGACAAAGGTACAAGCTCCTAATGAGATAGGAGAAGCATCTGATATCTCTTTATTAACTTCATCCACTACCATCTGAATATGTTGAAGGTTACCAGGCTGCAGCTTTTCAGCCTCTGACACTAAGCCTTCCTACATACACTGCACAGCTCCTGTATACCCCGAAGGGCATGCATTAATTTTGTAGGGATATTCATAAAAGTGCTGTGCATGTACATACCATCAGCTACTCATTTCACCTGAGGTTACACAGAGCGTGTGTTTTAGGAAAAGATTATAGATTTGTTTTTCTTGTTTTCACCTTCCTCTTTTGTCTGTGTTGTTGCTTTTTTTTGTTTTTGAGATCATGGGTGAACATTAATTTTGGCCTCCCCAGGCCAGACATATAACACTGTGGAATATAAAGGACTGTGAAAAAGTGAACTGAATGCATGTGTCTTCTGGTTTCTAAATACTGGAGGAATGTTTGAAAGGAACCAGTATATCACTTGATAAAGATTTTTATTATCTTTCAAGAACCGAATCTCAGACTGTAAAACATCAGAGTTTAAATCCAAACATTTCTTCCTGCCATGCAATTTGGGACACTGAACAGAAAAGTTTAATGATGGTGAGGCAGGCAGGAACAGAAAGGGGAAAGTCAAAGCTGGTGTGTTCTTCTTCTGAAACAAAAAGTAAAAAACCCCTGCCAGCTCCCTGCTCCACATTAAAATATGCAGAAGACACGCTAAAAGTTGGAAGAATAGAAAGCTACTAGATATTACCAGGTATTTTAAGTTGTTTCAGATCAGATAGGAAACCAGTGCCATATTATTACACAAGAATATACAGTAGAGGATGAAACACAGAAACATTTTTCTAAATTCACCAAAATGCATTTGTTTCATAACAAAAATATGTATAAGGAGGAATGCATATCCAATCTGGAAGAATGTTAGCCTTTAACACTCTTTTCATCTTTGTGAAAATACTCCCCTTCTGGGACCATGCCAAGAAAAAGAGATTTTGACAGGCTGACTTCTCCCAGGGAGAAGTCTAAACCCAGCTTCAGCTGTGTGTCTTTTTCTTCTGAATAGTATCTAGTGTGCGATTTTGAGTTGTTTTGGTTTGGGTTTTTGTTTGTTTGTCTGTTTGTATTGGTTTTAAAGAGAAGGTCATTATTTGATTTTGTACAGAAAGACTGCAGCATGGTATCACACTTAAATTTATCAGGTATTTGGTAGTTACATGTGTGTAGAGAGTCTGCTCAGTTTTAACCTATAAACAAAGACAGAAAACAAATGTTTATAAACCTATGCAATTTGCAGAAGACAATAAGGAACAAAAACAAAAAACAAACCAACCCACCAAACAAAATCTCGTTTGTGCTATTTCCTCACATTTACACCATGAGATCAAAAAAATCAATTGACAAACAGGAAGTTGCTTCAAAATTATAGCTCCTTCTAGGAAACTGCTGCTCTTGGTTGCCTGTTCTCTTTGAAGAAGAATAATTGAACAGGCTCTGGTTACAGGGGCCAACTCTTTTGAAAGCAGAGCTCTCTAGGTGAAGGTTATTCTTTACTTGGGGGTTAATCAGGGACCTGGATTTCTGTCTCTATAATACAGCTAGAAGGAAAGGATTGAAAACAAATTCCTCTCTTCAGAATTGCCCAAGATTTCAGTCTCCAATGTTGATTGGCACTGATAACAGCTTCTCTCTGTTTTTTTTTTTCTCTCTCTAATGAAAGCATCGTCAATTATCTTTTCTTTTTAACTATTTGCTAAGGGCTTCTACTTCTAGATACTCTAATAACCTATAAAATGCCAAATACTTTGATCTCTAACTCAGCAAGTTGCCCTAACATGTGTGATCTTAAAACCTGGGAGTTGGTTGTGCTGGTGGTGAGTTGCTGCTGTATAGTGTTACAGAGGAAGACAATGAGAAAATCTGTACCCTTCAAGAGTCCTTCTCAGATTGCAGTCTGAGCCCAGATTTCTATTCCCTGGTTTATGGAACAGTCTGGAAGTCAGCTTCCACTTCAAGCATCCAATGTGATGGAAATGCTTATCCTACACAAAAGCGAAGAGACAAGAAAAAACAACCAAGATGGATCAAAGAGAATCCAATCCTCTGGTGGCAGACCAGAAATGGAGTTGAATATACTATGGGAAATTATGTGTGAAGAAAATCTGATTTTCAGTCATGTCTAGGAGGGGGTGAGGTGAGGAAGGACTGATACTGGCAATTTGAAATGAGATGAAGATGCTGAGGAAATTGGTTCACAACTGGGTCTTCTTAATGACTTAGGATGTCTGCATCTTTTTCAGTAAGATAGTGAAGAAAACATAGAGGTTTTTTCATTTTCAAAATTAAAATAATTTTTTTCCTCCTAAGGAAAAAAAAAATGCATGGACGAGGCAATGTCCAAGGAGAGGTATTTCCCTGTCAAAAACCTACTTCTCATAGCACTCTGCTCTAGCCTTCCCTGCTCTAAGGTTCAAGAAGAAGCATTCAGGCAACCATTCTCCAGAAGTAGATGCCCAGCTGAAGGTTGACAGATGACTTGCTAGCCAACAGATGATCAGCTACAAGTACATCTGTCTTGTGGCTGCATTAATCCAAATATTTCATCTCATAAAACATACTGGTCACTGTTTACTTTAATTCAATGCTTTTGTAAATTTTTATTTCCAAGGCAGTGGTTGCCTGCCTGATTTTAGTCACTTTTCTTCCTTTCTGCATCACCAAACTGCTCTGTTTTGGAGAGTTTCCCAAAAGTCTAAAGTCTTCCAAGGAGAGCAAGGAAAACACAAGAGCCCAGTCAAGTGCAGTGATGCTACTGAAGTACCTTATAATGTGAGGAAGTATTGCAATACTTGGCTCTTTAATCCTGATTTTTTTCCATGAGGTAGCTTGTTTTATACATAGAGAAACTGAGGCAGGGAAATGGATCTGATAGGTAACTGAAAGCTTCATGAAAACGGAACATGAAGACAGAAAAAAAAACATTCCCAGCTTCTGCTGATCCTCATCAAACTATTCAGCAGCATTGCAGGAGGAGATCAACACCTGAAGGAGCAAGCCACGAGTGGCTTGTCAGAGGTCAGGGTATCCAGTCTGAAAGCTCACGTTAGAGCTCTGGGGTTCCCATTCCCAGCTGTCAGCATGGCTGCCGAACTGATCTCATAGATTTCTGTGGTTTGCCTCCTTCCATGCTTTCCCACTGTTTGTCAGTCCTGGTTTTTGACATCTCATTTAAAATTAGACCCTAATTTTGAAACCTGATCTACATGAGCACCGTCCAGCAGCTCCGAGAGCTACAGTGAAATTCTGCCTGCAAGGAAAAGCTTGTGGGATGGCAGCCAACAACTGAAACTGTTGGGGGGATAGGATGCTGGAGGATTTGTCCAGCAGCCAGCTTTCTAGGATGGCAATCCCAGCTGGAGCCACTGGTGCAGGGCTGGAGCCGGCACCGGCACCCCTGGCGTGATGCTCCGGGACCGTGCGCCACCTACTGCCCCTCCTGCTGTGACCCCCCCAAAGACCCCTCGAGTCTGCCCCTTCCACCCACTCACGGCAACAAGAACTACCCAGGAAAAGGCACTTTTTCTTGATTTTACTCATCCATCCCCCAACCCAAGCCAGAAAAGTAGCACCACTTTCGTGTTTTGTAGCTTGTCAAAAATTCAAGGAAGTGTTGGAAGTTACAAGAGGAGTCATCCCCCCACCTCTTCTGCTGGGTTTCCACTGTTGTAAGCTGTTCCCAAAACCATCCAGGAAGGTGAAGCATAGTTGTTTTTGTCCGTGAAGAAAAGGCTGTGTTATTTGAAGAGCCAATAGGAACTCACAGGAAGAGAACGTCCTTTCAGAAAGTCTCTTTTGGCTTTTGTCTCACAGGTATTGTCTCTGTAGGAATTTGCTTATGTTGGACATTAGGGTATAACTGAGCAACAAGCCAGTAAAAAAAAAAATAGAATTACTAAACAATTTATTTTTGTGCATAGCAGTGCTTAGAAGTTTCTATTCATCCCCAAAATTCTAGCAATGGTAAAATGAACGTTGGAACAGGAAATCATAAGCAGGATTCACAGCAATTCCTATGTCCTGTGTGCCAGTCTGAAAGAAAGATATACTATAGAGGATCCAGCCCACTGCAACCCCATCTACACTGGGATGTTAGTGCCCAGTATTAGTTTACCTTCAGAATAGGGTTACAGATTGCTTAGTCCTTCAGACACAAAATTCATAAGATTCTTCCTTATGACTGAGACTAGTACCCTTACTTGGTCACACAAGTTCAGAAGACATGGGTCCCTATATCTTACCTAAAACTCTGCTATATATGAAAGTCAGCTGAACACATACCAAATATCTGACTTAGATTGGGAATAAAACACAAACAGCATTAATTTTAGGTTTATGGCTAAGTTCAAAATGAAGGCCTGTAAACATGTTTGAAGTCACAGAATGTGTCTAACCTCCCCCACAGTCAATAAAGGTGAAATAATGATCAGCTAGCGTAGAAGATTTAGGATACACTTTATTCACCTAAACACAGGTATCTAGCTCCATCTGGGGTGCCCTCGTGTCACTTGTTCATACAGCACGAGTCAGTCATATCTGCTGCTCTCAAGAGATATACAGAATAAGTCCCAAAATGAACTGTGACACATGCCACATTCAGGCTGCTGGACTGATTCCTGAAAGGCTCAAACACTAGGGAGGCTCCAGCAGCTGCAATGAGGGGTTCAGGCAGTCAGTACAAGCATCGTGTGTATTCCTGTGGAGTTCTATATCTACGTGTCTTAATTTTGAACTGCATTCTTCTGTATTTCCAAAGAAGTTCAGGACAGTGACTAACTTCGACAGTCATGACACTTACCTTTTTGTGTGGTGATCTAAGGACTCATACAGCCAAGAGAGAGGCTGCATTTAAGTCTGCATCTCTAGATAGGACCTGATATGCCTGTGCAGAAAGTACAGGGAAGGTTCTTCACCACAGTGCCAGTAATGACCTTGGTCCTGGATTTAGAGGATGAATCTTACTTTTTCTAGCAACTCTTTCGTGCTGCTGTAAATTATGTAAAATCCAATTGGTGGGGACTGTCCTAAACAGGGACACTGAGGAAAGCTTATCCAAATTAACTAAAAGTGTAAATTTAAAGTGTTACAATGTACTTTTAGTGTAAGTGTAAAGACAGTTTAATACTGAATAAGGGGATACTCAAAGGACCTTAATGAGGTTTCACTAATCCACTTAAAGAAGTGAATCTTACTTAAGTTTTCCCTGTAGACACAACCCTAAT
Organism: Florisuga fusca; assembly: GCA_038090715.1. Taxonomy (NCBI): domain Eukaryota; kingdom Metazoa; phylum Chordata; class Aves; order Apodiformes; family Trochilidae; genus Florisuga; species Florisuga fusca. Next base: position 5,920,294 of record JAAWXA010000029.1, on the reverse strand, counting down.
AATTTGTCATAAATTCACAGTTACTCTTCCTGTTTGCATCAATTTTATGAAGCTCAGAGGTTAAACGCACGAAAGAACATCCACCTATCTGCTGCTTAGTGACACTATTTACTTCTGACGATTCTTAAAGACTGAATATTACTTCTTCTCAGTTTTGATCCGGAAGCAGGAGATTAATCTCAGGCCAGTTGTTATGGAACAGGGCTCAGCCTTTTAAACACAGGAGCTGCTCACGTTCCCATTGAGGGTGGGTGTTTAGGGCACATATCAAAAAAACACAGGAGGAGGAATAAATTGTGTCCTCATAAGAGGTTTTGAACTCAATTTTCTATTTGCTCTAAGGGAGCAACTCAGCAGATTTTTTTTCCCCTTCAAGAATTAGCAACACTCAATGTATCTCTGTTGAGTTAACACATGCAAAGGAAATGCGCTCTATTTCGGTGAGACCAACGGAGGGAAAGCCGGGGATTAACGGGAAGTGGGAACTCCATAAAATAAAAAAAATTTGCTTCTTTTGGCTGCTTGCCATCAGAGTGTCCCCGTCCCTGGCTGCCGTGTCCCCCCCGCCCCGGTCGCCGTTCCGCCGCAGGGCCAGGAGAGGGAGCCGGAGGCCCCCGCAGCCCCGCCCGGGCCAGCCTGGGCCCCAAGGCGGCAGCCACCGGCAGCGGGGAGCCCTGGGGGCCCCGGGGGTTTCCCTTGTTCCCGCCGGCGAGGTGGAGGGATGGGGAGGGAGCTGGGGTGGGAGGGGAGCTGCGGTTGGCAGCCCGGTGCACAGACGGTGGCGAACAGGGGGTTGGGCTGCCGAGGAGGTGGGCTGTTGCCTGGGGATGGGGGGATGTCAGCGGGAGGCGGGATCCACCTGGACCTGGAGACAAAACCGGTTTGTCCAGAGGCTGGGCAAGCTGTGTGGAAGGCTTTAAACCAGGAATGATGAGGGAGGTAAAGAGGGGGAAGACAAGATCTGCAATTAAGTGCAGACCATTAATTAATGAAGATGTTGAAAAAGACTGGACCCAGTATTAATCTCTGGGGTATACTTCTGGTCACTGGCTTCCAGACAGACCTTGCACTGCTGATCACCACCTTCTGGGTCCAGCCATTCAGCCAGTTTTCAGTCCCCCTTTCTGTCCCCTTATCCATCCCATACATCATACATTCTTGGTCCCATGGAAGACAGCCTTGGAGCAAAGAGGGATACAGAAGAGCTGTTTGTTTTTCAAGGGTCACTTTAGTCATGCTCAGAAATCATTCATCCTAATGCAGTGTTGAAGCAAAGGTGGCAGGAGACCTTCACAGATGAACAAGGATCTCCTCACTTAAGCATAAAACCCAAAGTGAACAGGAGGTAGAAGCTGGGACAGTGCTTCCCCAGAAGGAATATGTTCCAGGAGCAATAAAGAGACACTATCTGAACATGAAGGAGTGGGATTAGGAAAGCCAAAGCCCATACGAGGTTGAATCTGGCAGTGGACGTGAAAGATTACAAGAAGGGCTTCTCCAAGTCTATCAATAGAAAAAGGAAGACTAGAGAAAATAAGAGTCCATTGCTGAGTAGGGCTGGGGTCCTGGTGACAAAGGACACCAAAAAGCCTTCTTCACTTCTGTCTTCACTAGTGAATTTGAACTACAGGAATCTCAGGTCCCTGAGATCTGGGGAAGTCTGGCAAAAGGAAGACTTTCCCTGAGTGAAAGAGGATCAGGTTAGGGAACATTTAAACTAACTGAACATATAAAAGTCCATGTGCCCTGATAGGATGCTCTTTAAGAGTGGAGGGGGCTGGTGCTGGCTCATTCCATTGCAAAGTCATTCTTCATTTTATTTGAGAGGTCATGGCAATTTGGAGAGATTCCTGAGATCTAGAAAAAAACAGATGCCACCTCAGCCTTCCAGAGGGCAAGAAGAGGAATCTGTGAAACTAAAGGCCTCACCTCCATTCTTGGGAGACTTGTGGAGCAGCTAATCCTGGGAACTGTTTCCAGAAGCAGGGAGGAAAAGATGATTGGGAGTACTGGCATATGCTTATGATGGAGATATAACCTTCTACCATGAAATGTCTAGCTTGAAGGACAAGGGGAGGATCAGATGTTTTTTATCTTGACTTTTGAGGCTTCTAGCTGCTACCATTCAGATGTCCCTCAAAAGGTTGGAGAAAATGGCCTACAGGAACCTGAAGACTTTCAACAAAGAGAAATGCAAAATCACTGTGAGAAATAACTGCAGGCACAAGTACATGCCAGGGGCCAACCAGCTGGGAGATATCTTTGAAGAGAAGTCCCAGGTGGTCCTGGTGCACAAATGGTTGACCATGAGCCAGCAAGGCACTGTCACAGCCAAGAAGGCCACATTGTGGCCTGGACAGTGTTAGTAAGAATGTTAGAAGGAGGTTGGGAGCTTATCTCTGCTCTGCACTGGTAAGACACATCTTAGTGTTGTGTCAAGGGCTTGGATCCCCAGTAGAAAAGAGACATGGACATACTGGAGTATGCCTGGCACTAGGATGATTAAATACTTGAATCTGCTAATTATCTGAGGAGATACTGAGAGAGCTGACACTATTAATCCTGGAGAAGAGAAGGTTCAGGGGTATATCATAAATGTGAATAAACATCTGATGAGGTTAGTAAAAATTACAGGGTCTCACTCTTCTCAGTGGTATCCAGTTGCAGGACAAGAGACATTGGACACAAATTGAAATACTGTAGTTTTTATTTAAATATACTATTCTTATTTTTATTTTATTTTTTCTTTAAGAGTGGTCAAATACTTGAGCAGGTTAACCAGAGAGGCTGTGGAGTCTCCATCCTCAGAAATACTCAAAATACGTCTGGACAAGGCCCTTAATAACCTGGGTTGGTTTTTTTTGTTTTTTTTAATCTTTTTTTTATTCCTCCCTTGGGCAGGGACTAGGTGATCTCCTAAGGTCCCTTTCAACTTCAGTGATCCTATGATTCTGTGACACTCAGCAGTTTTTTCATATCCCCAAGTAAATTACCACAATGAATAAACAAGAAAGGGAGAAATAAAGCAGCCGGTATGACTGCAACACCACATGAGGAAAATCAATATTCATCAAATAGAAAAAGCAAAAAATCGATAAGGTAAAAATTAAAGACTAAAAGAAAAAGAAATCTTTTCTTTCAATAAATAGGCACAAATGATCTCCATTGCCAGAGACCACGGGGCCTTCCTTCTTCTGTGGATGCATTCAGGATCCACAAACACAGTGTGGGGGTAGGGCTGCAGGGACAGTAATTACACAGTTGTGAGGTGAGTTTGAGCAGGCAGGTTGGACTAGATGACCTCCAGAGGTCCCTTCTAACCTCAACCATGCTGTGATTCCTTGATGTATATGTACATTGTAGATTAAAGCAACCATAAACTTTCTGTTATGTGTCCCTGTATAATTTACTCAAACTTTTAACAGCTTACACTAAAAATTTCCATATTTTACCTTAAGATGGAAAATATTTTTTACAGTATTTCTTTTTTTGTGAACTTACTATTATGCAAACATGTTACTGGACTGCAGTGGCTTTTTATGACAGAGGGAAGACTGAGAAAGTAAGTAGTGTTAAGAAAATGTTAGCAGTCTTTTTCACCTTTGTTAACCTCTGTGTTGGGCTCTTTTACCAAGAGACTGGTTCAATTGTGATAGAGGGAGACAGCAAGTAGGGCAGAGGCTTAATTCCCTAAACAGTAGCAAGGGATGAGGTACCCCAACATGTAGGAGCTGGACGTAGCATGTGGTTGGAGGGGTTGGAGCACAGCTTTGGGTGCTCCTGCCCAACCTGGCTCTGAGGAGCCTGCTGCACTTTCAGCATGTGACATATGTCAAGGAGAGAGGACACATCCACAGCTTTCACAGTGAGATTCTGTCCACCACTCCCAACAACCACATTAAAGCAGCTCCCAGTTTTTTTAACTGAGAAGCTAAAAATAGCCTGAAGGTGACAGCTATGTCTCTTGAAGTTTCTGTCTCCCCTGAGCATGCAAACCTGATGTGTGCCAGGACTGTCCCTGGATCATTCCCACCCTGCAGCCTCCCTGTGTTTCAGAAATGGAAATGGGAAGGGAAGGGAAGAGAAGGGAAAAGGGAAGGGGAAGAGGAAGAGGAAGGGAAGGGGAAGAAGAAGGGAAGCAAAGAGAAGAGAAGGGAAGGGAAAAGAGAAAGAAAGGAAAAAAGATGGGGAAAAAAAGGGAAAAGGGAAAAGAGAAAGGAAGAGGAGTAAGAAAGTAAGTCAAGGAGCAAAATTTAGAACCAGAGATTGGCAAAAGGGTGAATGAAGTAGATGCCCAAATGCAGAAGCAAGGGCAGGAAGAGGAAAAAGAACAGAACAGAGTTCAGAGCTACAGAACTTCAGGGAGGTGATGCCAAAAGAGAGAAGTAGCAGTAACAGAGAGATCTGTAAGCAGTTGACACTTTGGAAGAGATCTTGCAGTGGACATTTAAATACCTAACTGTTTCAATATTTAAGGAATTAGCTGAAAATTGTGTAAATTCTGCTGCAGCATTAGTTGTTGCCACAACATATTCTGTTAAAGATAAGAGACTTATGTTCCTGCAATTTTGCAGGCTGCAGGTGACATTTTATAATCTCAGATGATGCTGAAAGGAAGTATTTTGCCTTATTGTAGAGAGCTGTCTTAGGATCCTGGATATTCCAGAAAATTTATGCAGATTTCCAGACTATGAAAGTCAGGAAACGTACATTTGAAATTAGGGAATGTAAGTATTTTCTCAGCAGCATCTATTTTCTTTTACACATCAGTATGCTTTGTTGCAGCACAGAAGACAACCCATGGTGCCAGTTCTCCTGCACTTCTTATACTGAAAATAGCTTGGTACTGTGTTGAAATGAAATGAGATGCTGTGACTAAGTGGCTAAGGAAATTCACAATAGATTCAGCAATATCAGTCTGCTCCTTGTGCTCTATAAGCTCTTGTTTTGAGTTTTTTCTTCCCGTTCCCTAACTAAACCAGCTGGGAACAGCTTTCTTCTTCTTTTGAGATAAAGAATTAAAGACAACTTAATTTTTTGCTAGCTACATGTTTTTTTTAATGTGATAGTGGCTACTGGAACTGGTAATCTTATGCACCATAACACAGCAGGCCATATAGCCTCAGGTAAACATACAGCCACTACTGTGAGTCTGTGCATTGATTTTATTACCATGATGTCTTGAAGAGATGGCCTCATATCTGTGAGCTGCCAGGGACCTCAGGTGATAATAACTTCAACTTTGTGGGATTCTTTCTAAAAGCTTGGGGGCCTCGGAAGATCTTTTTGCATTTAATTGATAATTTTCCATCAAATATTGCTGATTTTTGTTATTGTATGGGCTATTGATGCAATTGCACTGTTGCAAATACAAAAATAAAATGTTTAGCGGTATCTTCAGCACTGTGTGTGTCCTGAGAGTTCTGGTATCTGGTAGATAACACAGACATCAGTTAAAGTTTCTTTGGTGTGTATATACTGATAAGCAAAAGAAGGCGAGAGACCACTGTGTGGCCCAAAACGTGATAAATTCACTGCATTCAGACTACATATTCTTAGGGCCCAAAAATCCTAGCAGTATCCTCCCGTAGACCTAAGGCACCATTATAATGTCTATAACTTTTGGTTGTAGGGTCTGACATATGAAGGCTGTTATCCACCGGAGTGATGTTTTCTTAGCATGAAGCTGAGGGCACGTGTTGCATAGAGTGGTTTGTGGCATGAGGAATGTTTGAGAGTACTGATGCAAAGTCAGAGTGCATAGGGTGGGGGCACCCAAGCCACTGCTTTCTTCTTCAACTTGTCATTTGGGACTGGCTCTGGAACGTGTTATAACCCAAAATCTGCCCAGGCATTGTCTTTGGGAACTCTAACTGGGACAAGATAAAACCCTGCCAGGGAGCATGCTAACAATTACGCACTGCAGCAGACTAGTGGTAGTGGTCCTGTCCAATGCTCAAGTTCATTGCCCAGCATGATTTTATATAATGGCAGAGATATAACCCGTGTTTAAATAATTTCTTTTAGAAATATTATGGGATTAAGTTATAAAGAATTCTCCAGCCTCTCAACTCATCCTGATTCCCCCATAGACAATGAATGAGGCTTTCCAATTCTTGTAGTTTTCCACAATACAGCACCATTACAGCAGTGCCACTGCAGCTCACACCACTGGTGTACTTGCTCTGTGCTAATGGTTATTATCACGTTGGCCTTTTTTCCCTTAAACTGTTCAACTGTCCTTACTTTTTGGAGGCATTTCTTCAGATCTTTCTCCCTCAAGGTTACCTCCTGCAAACTGGACTCTTTTGTCTCAGAGACAGTCCTAAGTTCAATAATGGAATCTTTAGTGTCTATAAAGTGTCACATGTTGTTTTCCGTTCTGAATATGTTTTCACTCTTTATTTGGATTTTCAAATTTCTGGATAAAATGAAACAGAGCAACAAAACAAAGCAAACAATATTTCAGTAGTTCTCTATTCTTATGTACTCACGGTATAACTCTTCGTAATACAAATAGAAGATAAGAAGAGCTCAGATTGCTTGTATCTTTTATTGTAAGCAAGGGTCTTCTTGGGATAGTTGGGATAGAAATACACTAAATTTGGTATAACCAGCAAATACAGTAGCAATTTACTAATTCAAATGATGAGATACAAAAATCTGAAGGCATTTTGCAAGAAATAAAGAATAATTGTTACAAGCAAAATAGTGCCTTTATCTACTGATAAAAGATCAATGCAGCAAAGAGCTCTCAGTGGATGAAGAGCTGGCAAAGAGGTTGCACTCGGTTGTGATCAATGGCTCGATGTCCATCTGGAAACCAGTGACAAGTGGAGTTCCTCAGTGGTCTGTCCTGAGTCCAGTGCTCAGGCACTGCTGTCCTCTGTCAGCAACATGGACAATGACATTGAGTGTACCCTCAGCAAGTTTGCTGGTGACACCAAGCTGTGCAGTGTGGTGGATTCACTTGAGGGAAGGGATATCATCCAGAGGGACCTTACCAGGCTTGATAAATGAGCCAATGCAAACTGCATGAGGTTCAGCATGTCCAAAAGCAATTTCCCTGAAGGTGAGGCATAGTAGTTATTGATGACATGACCATTTTGTAAAATTAGGAGTATGAATTTGGAAGAACACACATATAACATTAGGTTTATGGCATTGATTTTTTTTTTTCTGTTCAACCTGTATATGTCTTGTATATCTATGATGATATTTTCCCCTGTATTTTCCATGAAATAGTGATGTTTCCTCAGTAAGGGGGAAAATCTATAGATATCTGCATAGATAATAAGAATGATATCCAGAGGTCAGACCTTGTAAATAACCATGACGTGATCTAAGGCAGCAAGTTGATTTGGTATGAAATTGATTAGTCAATATTTCTGTAGTCTTATTCTGTCTGGAGTTATCAAAAATCTTGCTCAGTTGTTACATGCTTCAGGCATTACTTATGACAGCAATGTCATTCTCATGTGTCTTGTTTTTCTACAGGTAGGATAGTTAAAAAATTCCAATTCCACATTTTCCCCATGGCTTTCTGATATTTTTCTTTTCTGTTTTTGCTGTATGAGTTATGGGGTGTTTTGCCTATTCAAAAAGATTTTAAAAGTCTTTATTTTGCTTAAAATGGCAAAAAGCTTTCTAGCACTTTTTATTTGCCTTGTTATTAGAAAGCCCAGGGGAAACTTTGAGGCTAATTTTTGATCATGACAATGAAAATCCTGCTTTTTACTGTAATAAAGACTAAGATTATCTTAGAAACTCATGACTCTGGGGATTTAGTCTTTAAGACTAAGCACTGATTATGACTAGAACTCAAGATAAAAACAATCCTGCTGATTTGGAATCAACTCGACCCTTCTAGGCCTACAGAAATAAGCCCAGTAAACTGAATATTGGTTAGTAGGAATTATTATGGTTTTCAACATATAGAATTATTTAATATATCATTTGAAATGTTGAAATTACCTTCATGAAAGAAACTGCAATTAGTACTTCAGAAAACCTCAAATATAAGCCCCCTTGCTTGACTACCCACACTAATTGTGGTTTCCCTATCCTGTGTGCTCTCTTTATGTTTCACTGACTTGCTCCAAGCCTGTCCTTTTATAGCAGGCTTCTCTGTTTCAGCATATTCCAGTATTCTACCCACTGGAGAGACTGAGCCTGAGAATCAGCTAAAAGTGCATCCTTCTGATGTCAAATGTGAACGGGAGCAGTTTCACTTTGTTTACTCTTAATAAGTCTTGACAGTGTCCCTTTTTAAAAAGACAAGGTTTGCTTAGTAAATGTGTTAGTGAAAAACTTGTTTTGATTGACAACAGTGTCAATACCCCTAAGGGGTTGTGCATCACACAGTGATGGAGCTATTGCCTTCTTTTCACACAGAACGGGGGTAGTGTCTGTAGGAGCACCTGGATGGATGCTCCTTTCTTTGTTAATAACTATGGGGTTGGTTTGTTTGTTTTTCTCCTTTTTTTATTTTCTTTTTTTTCTCTTCTCTGGGTTTCTAGAAAGCCTGGAGGCTATTAAAACCCATCTATGCTGTGAGATGCTAGAAAACGTGTAATGGAGCTAGTTCTGTCACCTGTATGGGGTTTTTTTGTTTTTTTTTTTTCTCATTTAATTAAAGAAAAATTCCTACTGGTGTGCTTTTGTCTTCTCCAACATCCATTTGCCAGTTGCTTATGCATGCTGTGTATTGTATCAATACATCATCATCAAAGATGACATCTGTGTGAAGCTGTCATGACAAATATAGCAATAATTTTATTATTGCCTTTGTCGTTAGAATGTGTTCAGGGCTGCAACATCTCTACCTCTGGAAAAATGTCAAACATTAAATGCCTTGTGACTAATAAAAAACACTGCATGCAGCAAATGTATGTGGATATGTTACATGTGTATGTTGCACAGACGTGTATTTATAGTAACATGTAATTATGGTGAAAGTTCTGTAAGTATTTCCACTATAAACATAATTTTTAGCATTTATTACACAGCTGTAGGATTTGGCAAATGAGGTTTCAGCTTGGGTAGTAAGTTCTTCTATAGATTTCTTTTGCAAAGAATTGCTTTATAATGTATACAAAACCAAACAGATGTTTGTGAAGTTTGTATTTGTGCTGGTGTAATTCAAAACCAGCACAAGTTTAAGATGAAGTTCACTTCAGCAAAGTGCTCAACTTTAAAACAAAAAACCCAAACCAACCAAAAAAACCCCCCAAACAAACAAAAAAAGTAATCCCTCTTTGTTCTGGTCTTCCCACAGCTTGTGGAAAGACCCTTCTTCAGACAGAGATGGGTCATGGAAGAGTTTATAGGATAATTTTTCAGTGATGAAATTTAGATGAAGGTTTGTCTTCCCACCCTGACAGTTGTGAACTTTCAGCTGGGAAAACAGGGATTAGCTATCTGAGTACTGCCTGTGCCACTGTGGGACAGTTCAGCCCTGCTTTTCACTGAGATGACCTGGCTGAAGCCCACCCTCATTGCAGGGCAGATGAGCTCCACGCTGTCCCCTTTAATCCTAGCTCTGCAGGCACGCAAACCCAAGGACCTGTTCTGGATACCCAGTTCTTCATGGTTTCCTGTACTCTCTGAGGGAAAGGGAGATTCAGCCTACTTGGAGAGACATTTCTGAACCAGTTGCTTGGTTCAGCACAAGGAGTTGTGTATGCTTTTGGAGCTGAACAAAGCATCCAGATTCTCTCAGGCTTTTCAGGCATGGCTTGGAGTTAGGCAAAACCCAGTAGCCCTTGGTGCCATGAATACAAAAAACTTGTCAGACTGCAAAGCCACCGAAGGAAATTATCCAAGCCATCACTTTAGGGACAGACAGAAACATTGCACAGGCACAATAGGAAGTCCAAGTTAATAAATTTTTCTTCCTTCCAGCTTCTAAACTGGTGTCACTCACAACAACCCCCCATACAGCTCTTTCTGTACTCCTGTACTCCTGTACCACCCTGTTCCAGTAAAAGGTTGTGAGGCTACATGATGGTTTTACTCTCGCTTATGTTTCTCATCTGTAGACTTAGGTAGATAGCCTCATTTGGGGATTGTTTACTAGATTTAAAAAAAAAAAAAAAAAAAAAAAGTGAAATTCAGTTGCAATAAATTGTAAGCATACAAAAATTTCCTATCTCCTACAAAAACACTATGGAGGAAAATTCTATTTCAGACTGAGAGAGCTGGGGTTGTTCGGCCTGGAGAAGAGAAGGTTCCAGGGAGACTTTACAGTGCATTCTTTATATATGAAGCAGGTTTATAAGAAAGGTGGGGAGAGGTGCCATGGCTCATAATGACAGGAGAAGGGGCAACAGTTTTAGATGGAGAGGGTGGGTTTAGATTTGACTTGAGGAAGAAATTCTCTAGTGTGAGAATGTTAAGACACTGGAACAGGTCACCCAGAGAACTTGTGGATGCCTCTTTCCTGGAAGTGTTCAAGGCCAGGTTGGATGGGGCTTTGAGGAACATGGTCTAGTGAGAGGTGTCCCTGCAGCACGATGATTTTTAAGGTCCCTAGAAGCCCAAACTAGTCTATGATTCTGTGATTCTAAAATGAAGAAAATTCAGTCTCTTAGTGAAAAAAAAGATTGGCTAAACTTAGCTTTTTATTGAAGAAACATAGCAAGCTCCCCAAATATCTTTGTTTCAGCAATGAAAAAAGAATTTAACTTAAAACATTCTGGTGATATAAATTACATTATGTTCATATGTTGCAGAATTCAAGTTTGAACCTAACAAGTTTTTAACATAGTATAAATTTTATTCTTAATGCAAATAAAAAGATCTAAAAAAGAAAAAGGCAGTAGAAATGTGTCAAAAAAGATTAAGTTCAAAGCTACTAGTGGCTATTGTTAGGCTTGCTCCAGCAGCTTGGTGTCCTTCTTGTACTGAGGGGCACAGAACTGAACACAGAACTCAAGATGTGGCCTCACCAGTGCCTAATACAGGGCCAGGATCACTTCCCTTCTCCTGCTGGCCACGCTATTCCTGTTACAGGCCAGGGTGCTGTTAGCCTTCCTGGCCACCTGGGCACTCTGCTGGCTTTTGTTCAACAGGGTATCACCCCCAGGTCCTTTTTCCTCCAGGCAACTTTCTAAACACTCTTCCTCAAGCATGTAGCATTGCCTGGACGCTGGTTTCCTCTTATATTACAAGATTTTTTAATGGATGATTTTCTTACCATAAAGTATGAGAAATCTAGAAGAACCAATGGCCTTTAATGGAAAACAACACCACAATTTTGCTCTGATTAGCTCAAGAAGAACAAACAAAGCACAGTTATGTTCTTGAGACTATAAACAAAGTTGCTAGTGCTTACCCTGAAATTATAGCCAAGAACAAAATACAAACAAATGCATATTATTTACTATTGATAAAGTTTGTAGGGGATGATTCATGGTGATTACTTTTCCTATTCTGAGTTAGGGTCTTGAGATCTAGTATATTCATTTATGCCATCATGGTAAGCTGAGAAGGGATAAACTATCATGACATTGAAGACTGACCTTCCAGTTATTTTCATAAAATTTGAACCATCAATTTGTCAGCCATGGTATGTGAGCTGCTCCCTTTCTATCTATAGTAAGGTGCATCAAGCCTTCAGTTTGGAAAAATTAAGGTGAATAAAGGTCACCAGACCTCTTTACCTGATTGTGGCTAAGAAAATTGCTGAAAGCAAGCAAGTATGCTGTAGACACATTGGCTGATTTTTCACAATGGCATTGAGTAGAACCTTGAAATTTGGTGCAGTCATAGATCATGGACCTGAGTGAATACACACACATAAAGAAAACCCAATAATAATAATCAAAATTTCAAGATTTCAAGAAGAATATTCCCTCCCAGGGCAGTGAATGATTGAGGATTTAGTTTTGTTTGACATTTCATCTTTTAGTCTTTCAATGTCTCTTTTTCTGTAACCTCATTTTAGACTTCCTTTATTATTATACATTTATTTATCTGTACTTGAGCAATATAAAAACACCCATAGAAAAGCTCTAGGTGGCCATAAAATTAATTAGATTTACAATTCCAAATGATGGCCACAAAACAGCATAGCAATAATCCCATAGAGAGAACAAATTAACTCAGCTAGCCAATAAATCAGAACAATAGAGAATTGTGTTTTCTTTTTCACCTCCAAGAAATAGACTCTGAACTTGCCCAAATGCTATATCAAATAAATGAGTTCTGTTATGCTCAGAAGGTCATGATGTTTGACTGGGTGTGGTTTTTTGTTTTGTTTGGTTGGAGTTTTTTACCACAAATAGAATAATTAAACACGTCTTTGTTTCTTGGATATGCTGAGAGTCCCAGAGGTTTTGACATTGTCAAATATCAAGTACTCTGATGTCTGTACTTCTATTTGTTGTGTTCCAGACAAGAAAATAGCCATATATTTATTTAGTGTTTGAGTCTTTATTAAAAATACAGTTGTTCTGATGTTACCTGTTGGCCTCTACAAGACAATGGGTGATGAATAATTGCACATTGCAATGGGGATGAGTGACCAAAGGCTAATGTTCCGTGGCCCAGCACAATATAAAAAACATTTTTTCACTCTCTAATTACGTCTTGCCATAACCCCAGCAAAATTCTTGGGTGAAGGTACCATCAGTTGCTTTATTCCCCTAAGAAACAGGGCCAAGAGCTGGTTGGCCTCTAGATTCCAAAGTCACCTTGTCTCCTTTTAGTGTCTAAGTGTCTATTAAAAGTAAAATGTCCTCTGGATGCAGTATGCCTCCCATTTTATCTTCCTACACCAGAGTAGATGGTGAGGTATAGATATCTTCTTAATGTAATTCAGACTTAATATGTGTCCACATACCAGAATTGTAGTCAATTATTTTTTTTACATTAGGTGCTGGAGTTAGAGAAAGGAGGCTTTTTTTTTTCCTCATTTCCTAATAAGAAAAAATTATAATATGTACTATCATAAAATAGGGTAAACAGCTTACTTTTTATGATTTAAGACTTGGTGGAATTACTGTGTCTCCCTATAATTTGTAAAATTAACATTTAAAAATAGAGGATTAATGTTTAAGGTAAAAGCACGTCTTCACTAACTCTGAGCCTTTCTCTTTGATTCAAAACAAATGTGGCAAATTTGAGGGACAACATTCACCAAGGTTAAAAATGAGAAGGGATAGCTAACAGTGAACTCTGCATCTGCCTGCATGGATAGACTGTTATCCAACCACATCTTGAATACGATTAAAAACATAATTTGACTTTGAAATCTAAATGTATCTAGCACCTTCCTCCCCAGAGAACCAAACCAGATGTGCCTTGTTTTTATCCTGCTGGCAGCTAAACATAATTTGCTAGGTAGACATCCATACAAATCCTGTGATATCTTAAAAAGTAAATTTCATCAGGCTAAACACAGATCTAAAGCACTAGACTAATGAAATTTTAAACCCCATCCCATAAAGTTATATTTCACAAAAGTGGTAAGCGGTTTTTATTCCTTTTTGCTGCAAATTTTGTGAACATATGGTGTAATGTGGAAACATGGATAGTCAGAACAGTTAGCAGTTGCTGTGGTACTGCTGGCTTATTTCCACTTTACAAATTCATACGAAGCTAAAATATCACGCTGGTGACATATGCTTACCGGCTCTCCATTTACTGCCTGCAGCTATGGGCTCCGGTATTCTAATGGTAATTCTACAATCTGTTCACTGACAGCTCAGGGGGCCAGATGATATGCACACTACTGACAGGGACATCACTTTCATGAAACATTTACTTCTCTGCACCTGAATATTGGAGTAATCATATAGAGAGTCGACACACCATGAAATAGAGTTAGACTGAAGATTCTGAGAAGAAAATAGCAGACTGTCACTCAAAATAAAGTTCATTTTATACCCAGCAGAGCTAGGTTAAAAGGCATCTCCATACACTGAAAGTGTTTTCCATCTTTAAAGCTGCATTTTAAAAGAAAAATGTTTTCCCCATATTTTCCCTCAGTGGCTCAAGGGATAATTGCACTCTGAGACTTGCATTTGAAAAAGCTTGTACTTTCTTGTCCTGTGCTCTCTGGATGAAGACAGAATCATAGTGGGTGGATGGACACTGAAAATTAAACCCTTCAACATTGTCAAGAGCACCACCACACTAACACTGAGTAACTGCGTTTTAATTTCTCATGATGCCCTGTCAGGCTGGCTCTAAGTTTTTTATCACTCGAGAGCTTGCTTGCACAAAGTGACCTCAAAGGTCAGTTCTTTACATCTTGTTAAGGCAACATCACAGGTGCACCTGAGATTTAGGTAGGGGGTAGCTGCCCAAGGGAATGTACAGCCAGGATGGGGTTACGTGGCTGGTACAGGGGAGTTAAATCCATGAGCAGCCAAAGTATCATAGAATCATAGAATTGGCTGGGTTGGAAGGGACCTCAGAGATCACCAAGTCCAACCCTTGATCCACTACCACTGCAGTTACTAGATCATGGCACTGAGTGCCACATCCAGTCTCTAAGTAGTCAAAGGACTCTCTGTAGGTTTGGGATCTGCTGCTGAAGCGTCCCCAAGCAGATGCAGGCAAGGCAACAGCCATAAGCACGTCCAGGAGAGAGCTGGGAAAATGCATAATGTATTACAAAAATGCTATATTTTACAGAAAAGGGTAATGACAAATTCCAAGGTAAAAGGTTAATTTAATTATGCAAAATTTGAGAAAGGCCTATAAGGCCAGATAATATCTTATCAACCTCTATCGTTTCCACCAGAAGACAAAAACCAATTATCTAACATTAAGGAAAAGGAACAGAGCAGTAGAATAAAAGAGAGGTTATTCCCTTGGTAATATAGACAGGGCAAGGATAAACATCAAACGTGTTAATCCATGTTCTGGCCATCATGAAAGTAATTATGAACAGAGAAATTGCCAGCCGAGCCACTGGGGAAGAAACTTACACATCACTATGCAGATAGAGGTGAAGTTAAAAGCTGGACTGGAAGGTACATAATTAAATGCTATCTGGAAAGGAAAAAACAGTGTAAGAAAAAAAAAGATATTTCAATATCTTTCCACATGATAACGTGCCACTAAACGTGAAACATCACACAGACTTAGAAGGTAAATACACAGAAGTAAAATGGAGATTACTGAGAAGTAAAGCTTGTGGACAATGGAACAGGTTGCCAAAGGAAGATGAGGTCACTCTCTCTGTGGAAGTATCCAAGTCCAGGTTGGATGGGGCCTTGAGCAACCTTGTCTAGTGGAAGGTGTCCCTGCCCATGCAGGGGGGCTGGATCTGGGTGATCTTTAAGGTCCCTTCCAACTCTAACTGTTCTATGATTCTATGATTGCCACCACCAGTGGTAGAGAACCCTCACTGTCATACCTTCATGACAGTCCATTGAAAATTTGAGTTTTGCTGCAGTGAGAAAAAGTGCCTTGATTATTCTATGTGCAAATTATCATATGCTAGAGCAGTGAACTCTGTCCAGACA
The DNA here is from genome assembly GCA_038090715.1 of Florisuga fusca. NCBI lineage: Eukaryota > Metazoa > Chordata > Aves > Apodiformes > Trochilidae > Florisuga > Florisuga fusca. The sequence continues at coordinate 5,904,815 of JAAWXA010000029.1, read as the reverse complement.
CCATCATAGCAGTGTACATAATATAAATCTTCACAGTTCCCTCTCTAACAAAATGAAAGCTACTCCTCTGGTACCCCTTTCTAAATTCTGATTCTTCAGATATTCTCAAAAGACAGCTTGCATTAAAGTATAGATAATGTTATTGATGTGAAATTATAAAGATTTTATGATACCTCATATTTGTAAGGATATTTCTCATAATATTCTCATTTGTGACCAAGGAAAAGCTACTAGATTTTTATTTCTGTGAGATGATCTTTTTGCTTATTTCAGAATGACAACTTACATTACATTATTTTGCAGTTATTAGAGGGCTCCCATGTTCTTATGAATTCCTGTATTCTAGGTTTAAACAGCCTCCCATTTGTGTTGCAAATATGTAGTTGAAACAATTTATTTTGGGATTGATGGAAATTTTTTCACTGAAAAGTATTTATAGGTAAGTTTTTTATATCAAATGGCTTGTTTTGTAGAAAACTGAAGTGTCTGGAGTTAGTTTTTGAAAAAAATATTTTAACTAAACTGGTTAAAAATACTGTGATCTAGTTGAACAGTTATTTTTAAGCAAAAAGTAATTGAAAATTAAATGAGCTCCTGCAGTCATCTGTGTTCTCTTGTTCACGTGAGAATAAAATAAATAGAGGAAGAGGAAAAAATATGTATTTTTCCTCCAGAAAATAGCTTTGCTTTTTAATAATATCACAGAATCACAGAAATGTTCTGGTTGGAAAAGACTTTTAAGATCAAAATACTAAAAAAGACACAGAAGTGCTTCTCAGATTGAATCATACCTGCTCTTTAGTCTCTTCTAACATTTCAAAGTAAATATATAGCATTTTTTGCTAAGTATAGTGGCTCCATTTTATAGCACTACCTGGAAAATGTTACCTGCTTATACAACAGCAGGGATGGCTTAAGGCAGCATTGCCATGGGCCTGTAACATGGTACAGACTGTGTACATCCAGTTTATTCTTTTATGGAACATTTATTTCTATACCTCTTGTTTTTATTTACCTGCATTTACAGTAGAATATTAAAATTTTACTGTAGAGTGTTTTTATTTGATACCAAAATGTTATATCCTCTGTTATCTGTGGGAAGATGAAGAGATGGACCACAAAATCTGTTCATTATTTTTCCCCAATTTTAAGCTTCTTCAAATACTCTGCAATGCATCTTTCTTCAGAATTGCCTAAAGCACATATTTGTATTACTTCTTTCGAAGTGAGATGGCCATAAAAGCAACAAGGAGGGGTGAATAGTGAATACCATGTAACTACTGTCCCAAACATGGAATGGAAAGTAGCACTGTGACTGTATTTTTATGAATTAATTCATTTTACATCTTGATTCCAGCAGACTTCTTTAAATTGAAATGCAGCCTGAAATTCAGAGATTAATATACTGGAGTAGAAAGTATGGAAAACAAGACATCCCACTGTGTCATTAAGAAGACTCAGGTGGCTTTTGAAGAAAACTGCTCTATTCACCCCAGCACCCATAAGATACTGGACAAAAGCACAAAATATGCAGACTACTTATACATGAAATTTTTTTTGCATTTTACACACATTCTAATGATGAAATAGTGTCTTCTCAACTTAGCTTATCATAAATGTGTGAAATAACTGACAAATCCTTGCTCCAGTCATTGATTACATGCTCAGTGTCTTTGCTATCCAGTCCCATACTCAGCATATTCTCACTGTTTCAAGTACATTTTGATTAGGAATTCATCATTGGGTAGTTGGTAATAAAAACACAAAGTCATTTCCTATCACTCTTTCAATTTATATCCTTTCTATGCTTTTAATTTTTAATTTTTTTTTTTTTAATTTGGTGGGGCTAGTTAAAGAACAACATATGACACACAGTATAAAAATGCAGACAGTAATCTCTTTGAATACACATTCCTGGAAATCTCAGAGCAACCCAGCTCTTTCCCCTGTTTTACCACTTCAAGCATCCCATGAGCAAGGCAGAATTGTGGTGGCATGTTGATAAGGTTCGTTTTCTGTTCCACTGAGCCACCTGTACTGCACTTTGACGTGTCTCCTGCTCTGTATATTTACCACTGGCAGTGACTTTCTCAGGTGATTTCTCATCCTCATCTGGCAGCACTGGAGCCTCACGGCCTGGAATTGAAGTCACTCATGTGCATCCAGCAATGGCTTCTCCCTGATGCTGTCTGATGGTGGCTCCCACACTGTGCCTCTCCTCTGAAGGGGAACTGATGGAATTGCTCCATCCCAAAGAGCACACTCGGCAGCTTCTTTCTGGCTAAAATTTTCCCTGGTCACGCTTGCACTAGCAAATGCTGTGGGCCGAAGTCTTCAGATCTCTTCTGCTCTAAGCTTTCTTTCTGGCCCTCAGGCCTTCATGCCTTGACAGTGAAGCTTCAGGGTGGTGCCTCACAGCTTGCTTTTTTATTATTTCAAATGTAGGTTCCAGAGTCTCTGAACCTTTCAGTCTATACTACTGCATGCTCCTATGGTACTGGTAGGTGGGTAAGGATCTGAAGGAAGTTACTTATGAGATGAAGACCCCTGATAGCTGCTGAGGCTGCTGGATGCCTAGGTCATTTTGCAGTGGAAAATTTGTCCCAGTTTCTTCATGGCACAGGGAAGAGCTTTAACTTTTCACTGCAGCAGGCAGCCTATTGAGAGGTGAGAGAGGACTGTCCATGATTTGTGTGAACCACTCATGCTGAAGGCATCCAGAGATAGAACACACCACTGAGAGTCCAGGCACCAGACAGGCAACACCAGAGGAGGCTCATGGTGAAATTTGACTCATGCCTTGTTAGGAGCCCAGTGATAACAGTTAATTTCCAGGATACACTAACTATTGATGAATTTTTGATTTTCAACAGAAACTTATCATAGAATCAATTGCTAGGGTTGGAAGGGGCCTTAAAGCTCATCTAGTTCCAACCCCCCAGCATGGGCAGGGACACCTTCCACTAGGACAGGCTGCATAAAGCCCCATCCAACCTGGCCTTGAGCAGTTCCAGGGAAGGGGCAGCCACAACTTCCTTGGGCAACCTGTGCCAGTGTCTCACCACCCTCAAATTAAAGAATTCCTTCCTAATGTATGACCTAAATCTCCCCTCTTCAAGTCTGAAACTATTTCTCCTTGTCCTCTCACTACACACCCATGTAAAAAGCCCTACCCCAGGTTTCTTGTAGGTCTCCTTCAGATATTAGAAGGTTGCTATAAGGTCACCTCAGAGCCTCCTTTTCCCCAGGCTAAACAACCCCAACACCTTTAGCCTGTGTTCACAGGGGAGGTGCTCCAGTCCTCTGATCATTTTAGTGGCTCTCTTGTGGACACATTCCAGGAGCTTTATGTCCTTCTTATGTTGGGGACTGCAGAACTGGACACAGTACTCCACAAGGGGTCTCACAGGAGCAGAGTAGAGGGGGGGAATCACCTCCCTAGACCATCTATGTTTCTTTTGATGCAGCCCAGGACCCTAACAACAGGGGTGTTGTGGGTGGTGACTAACAGGGGTGACTAACAACAGGACAAGGGGCGACGGTTATGAACTAGAACATAAGCAGTTCTGCAGAAACATAAAGAGGAATTTTTTCACTGTGAGAGTGACAGAGCTGGAACAGGCTGCCCAGGGAGGTTGTGGAGTCTCATTCCCTGAAGACATTCAAAGCGCACGTGGATGTATTCCTGTTTGAACTCCTACAGGTGAACCTTCTCTGGCAGGGAGGCTTGGACTAGATGATATTTTGAGGTCCCTTTCAACCCCTAACTTTCTATGATTCTATGATTCTGTGAAAGATGGTCAATATTCAAAGATCACCTCCTCTGAGCCCAGGAGCAAAGCATCCAAATAAAAAGGAGAGCAGACAAGAATGTGAGGCCTGCATGGATGAATAAGGAGCTCCTGGATACACTTAGATGTAAAAAGAAAGTCTGCATTGGGTGGAAGCAGGAACAGGTAGCCTGGGAGGAGTAGAAAGAAGTTTTCTGAGCAGCAAGGGAATCAGGTTTGGATAGCTAAAGCCCATAAAGAATTAAATATGCCCAGGGACATAAAGAGTGACAAGAAAAGCTTCTACAGGTAGGTTAATAATAAAAGGAAAACTAGGGAAAATATAGGCACTCTTCAGAAGGAAACAGGAGGCATGGTCGTGAGAGATATGAAGAGGGACAAGGTACTCAATGGCTTTTTTGCTTCAGTCTTCACCAGCAAAGGCTTTACCCACATCACCCAAGTGGCAGAAACCAAAGGTGGGGAGTGTGAGAAAGAAGAGCAGGTTCACACTATCTAAAAAACCCGAAAGAGCACAGGTCCATGAGACCTGATGAGATCCACCTGTGGCTCCAGAGGGAAGTGTCAGATGATGTTGCAAAGCTGCTTTCCTTCATATTTGAGAAGTCATGGCAGTCTGGTGAAGTCCCACTGACTGGAAAAGAGGAAACATTGCCCCCATTTTCAAAGAGGGAAAAAAGGAAGAGCTGGGGGACTATAGGCCAGTCAGGCTCACATCAGTATCATCAAGCAGATCCTCCTGAACGCTCTGCTAATGTACCCAGAAAATGTGGAGATGGTTGGTGGCAACAAACATGACTTCACCAAGGGCAAATTGTGCCTGACAAATTTGATGGCCTTTATGATAGGGTCACAGCATCAATGGACAATGGGAGAGCAAGTGGTGTCATCTGCCTGGACTTATGCAAAGCATTCAACCCTGTCCTGCATGAAAGCCTTGTCCCTGTATTGGAGAGACATGGACTTGATGGGTGGATCACTTGGTGGATAATGAATTGTCTCAGTTGCCAGACACTGAGTTGTGGTCAACAGCTTGATGTCCAAACGGAGATCAGTGATGAGTGGTGCTCCTAAAGGGTCCACCCTGTGACTGATGCTGTTTAGCATCTTTATCAGAGATATGGACAACAGAATTGAACGCACCCCCAGCAAGTTTGCTGATGACACTAAACTGTGTGGTGTAGTTGACGTGCTGGAGGGAAGGGGCCATGACAGGCTTGAGAGGTGAGTCAATACCAACCTCATGAAATTCAGTAAGGCCATGTGCAAGGTCCTGCAACTGGTCAGGGACAATCCAAGGCACAGGCTGGTCAGATTGAGAACAGCCCTGAGGAGAAAGACTTGGGAGTGTTAGTTTATGGGAAGCTCAACATGAGCCGGCTATGTGTCTGAAGCCCAGAAAGCCAACCATATCCTGGGTTGCATTACGTGAATCGTGACCAGCAGGCCAGTGAAGGTGATTGTCCCCCTCTACTCCACTCTCATGAGACCCCACCTGGAGTAATGTATCCAGTTCTGGAGCCTTCAACACGGGAAGGACATGGAGGTCTTGGAGCAAGTCCAAAGGAGGTCCATGAAGATAATCGGAGGGCTGTAGCACCTCTCCTGTGAAGACAGGCTGAGAGTTAGGGTTTTTCAGCCTTGAGAAGAGAAGGCTCCAGGGAGTCCTTAATGTGGTGTTCCAGTACCAGAAAGGGGCCTAAACAACAACTAAGGAGAGACTTTTGTACAAGGGCAGGTAGACACAGGGGGAATGTCTGTACTCTGAAAGAGGGTACATTTAGGTTTTTCTATGACTGGTAAACCCAGTAAACCCAGAACATCTGTCATGAGACTACTCTAGCTGTCTAGGTAGACTCCACATGGGCAGCAGGTTCATTTGCATATTTTAAAGTACCACCGAGATTTAAATTTGAAATTCTAGTGGACATAAAACTAAGTGCTAGTAGAGCCAGTAGATTTTGAAGGAGCAAGTCAAGTTACACTGACTGTGGGACCATGTGGGCCCTACAGACCCATCCAAATTCAGTGCAATTCTTCTGATTTCATTACCAGTTTATCTATGGAGAGAAATAAATTCACACTAAGGCAGAGTAGTTTAAGGGATAATAATAATCCTGTGAACCTGATGCACTTTGAAACAAGGGCATATTTTGCAATTAATTCTATAATAAATTAAGAAAACTCCAAATAAATCATGATTATTCTAAAATATGAGAATTCGTATAGGGAGTTAGTCAGTTCTAGACATTCCAGAATGGCTTCCTATACAGAGAAGCTCTATCAAATGTGCATTTTGATCTGAGCTTTGGTAAGGATCAAGCTATTTAACTTCTCAGTTACACTTACAATTTTTGGTGCGGTTTTTTTTTTTTTTTTTTTTTTTTTTTTCCCCTCCAGAAACTTATTTCAATGGCTTTGGAGCTTAGAAAGCCAGTATTTTAAGAGAACTATTTATGATGTAACATAATAACTTAAGAATTTAGGCCTTGAAAATCAACCTCTTTAGAGCCCTTGAGAGAAATGTTGCATATATGCAAAAATGCAGATGTCAGTAGAAGGAGCATGTACATATCCAAGAGCAACATTTGACCCCCTTAAGCCAAATGAAAAAACTTTCACGCTTACATGCACGCTCACAAACCTACCCTGCTGTGAAACTAGATATCATTTTCTGATTAAATGCTTACTCAGTCTGCCTTTAGCACAGAGTGACTACAATAATAATAAAGCTCTGATGTGGCATAGATTAAACCTTTAGGAATTTGTGGTGGTTCATTTCTGGGTAATTATATAACGAGTAAGAATAAGAGAAAAAATAAAAAAAAGAATAGCACTGATCTCTTTTAGAGCAACTTTTATCTTTGGATTTTAGGTTGTGCTAGCGTGTAGGGTTTAAAGATGAAGTCAGAAAAAATTAATCTAGTGGAGAAATGCAGCTATTTCATGGAATTGCACTTTCAGCAGTGCTCTATTTCTTTTATGGAACTGAAATTATGGATGTATTTACTCTGCACTTAGTACAGCATATGGAGGTGATTCTCAGTGGAGCAGAAGTGAGTACAGAAAGAATGTAAAGATTATGAGAGAAGTCACGCTTACAGCCACAGGACTTTTTTTCCCAGAATGTAACATTACAACGGGCAAATCCTGGCCTCAGCTGAGGAGGCAAAGGGGCAGGAAAGGGGTGGGAAACCTCCTGTCTCCCCTCAGGAGAGGGGAGAGTGTTACTTGCAGAAGAGGCTGTGAGCATCCTGCTGGTGGTGCTTTCTGAGCTGCAATACCCCAGTCTGGTGACTGCAGAGGGATGAGGTAAACCTTAAGGGTGTGGTTCAACATTGCTCCTCAACTGCACTTTTAATAAAATTACAGTTCCCAATTTTGTAAACAAGGCTTGCGAATTGTCTAAGTACTACACATTAAAATGAAAATTTCTGATTCTCAGCTCAAAATTACTTAATGTCTAATTTTATCTTTGTTCAAAATGAGTAAAACTATCAAAAAGAAAATTAGATTTTTAAAAAAAATTAATTAATAATGAAAGATGACAAAACTTTAATTTTATTTGCAAACAGTCACAAAATGTTTTTAGATTTTTTTTTCCTCTCATTTTGAGGGACTATAGATAATTCCATAGTTATTTTGGCCAGCTTTATGAAAGATAGAATATTAAAGAAGCTTCCAAACCCTTTCCTCTAGGTATAGACTCTTCCCAACCCCAAATCCATCTCAAGTTGAGGCCCAAGAGGATATACACCTCAGCTTCCTGTGCTCTAATTTTTCTCAGATAAAGGTGAAGCCTGTGGTGCAGATGTCCTTCTGCCACTCTGACCTGATTCCAGCCTCATCTAAGAAAGAACTGAGTCACATTCCAGGCTTACACACTGAAGACCACTGGGATGTATGTGAGCTGTGGCTTGGCCGGAGGACATTAACTCCACATGCAAAAGGGGGACTGAAAAGTTATGATAAAAGTGATGAATGCCATAATATGATACAATTATGATAAAGAGATGCTAAAAAGCAGTTATAAATGCTGTCCTTCAAGAGTGAAATGAACAGCTCTGTCACAATTCATCATCTATTCCTAGGAAAAATCTTAAACTGGATGTTTTGACAAAATATAAGTAATATGATTGTTTTCAGTGACCAGGAGAGACCCTTACAGAAGTTGTTTTTGCCCATCTGGTGTGTCCATTGGAAAAATATTGGAGATAAACTTATCTCTATTAATTTGACAGATCACTAATTCGGTTTTGATATAATTAATATTGGCTCAGCCCCAGTGAAGCTCTATCAAATTTAGAGGAAAAAAATTCTTCTGGTTTGTGACACTGAGAACCAGTTAAGAATCAGGATCTACAGTTTTTATGGTGGGATTTTCCATCACTGGTTACAAGCACAGAAGAGAATAAAAATACTTACACATTTAGATGCCAGTGTATAGTGAAATTCAAACCAGAAGAATTTCTGGGTGCCTTGTTCTGCCCCTTCCATCATAATTCATAGAATCTGAGCAAAAAATATGTTTTGATAAAAATGAAAGCCTGATAAAAGAATGGCAAGGATCAAATTGTGGGCATTCTTACCAAATAAGTTTAAGTATTAAAAAGTACTTTTAAAAGGATGCTGGTCATCCAAGATGGTCTATGCTGTGAATAAGAAAGACTCCAGCAAAGAATGACTCCAACTATCTGTAGTAAGTTTCTGTCCAGAAGCACCTCAGCAATGGCTTCTTTCTTCCCACTGACTATGGAGAAAGCCAAAGGATATTCACCTTGTTAAATTTAATGTGAACACTTCTGTTTCCCTCATTTTGTCTTTATACGAAGCTCAGGCAGAATAGCCTTTACAATGTTGAGTCAAGAATTTGCTGCTGTAAGTTCTCCTCAAGACTTTAACAAGTTTCTCAGGTAGTGACTTGCAAATTGCTAGTTTTCTCTTGGTGCTTCACAGACAGAACTTCCTATGAGCCTTGCCACAGGAAGAGTTTTGGGAAAAAGAAATCTTGGCTTATTTGGGGTGCATTTTGCAAGATGCTGAACACAAGAAATTTTGTAGCAAAGTTAGATTGTTTGACTGCTGACTTAAACTTCCAGTTGAAATTTTGTTTGTATGGGAAAATATTGTTAAAAATTTAGCAAGAAATGTTTTTCCGTTCGTTCTTACTGCTACCACATTTTCTTTTGGTATGATTAGAATAATTTCAGCAAGTTTGACTTGAACAATGAATGATAATTATAATTAGTTACAAAATGCTACACCAACTTTCATGAGAAATGAGAACTTATGAGCAAAGATAGTTGGAAAGAACTTGTATGCATTAGTAAAATGGGAGAATGGGGTTCATCTCCTGCCAAACACAGAGTGGGTTTATGAGTTGCAGCTCATCTAGAAGAAAGAACAAAACTGGTCCCAGTCTTCAGAGACAACCAAACTAACATCTGGAGCTTACAACTCCCAGTTGACAAGGAATATAATTTTGGTTTAGATGCAAATATACGAATTTTGTGAATAGAATGATAATTACTAAAGCTGATCCCCTTAACTGTGCAGATTGTTAAGGAGCAGAGATTAGAAAAAATGAAAGACTTTTTTCTGACTGTGTAACAGAAAGAATGATGCCAAATTGTTGTGTTTTTTAAAAGACCCTCTACATTGGCAGTAGCTCCCTGTGTACCAGTAGAACAAAGACGAGAATCAGATACTGCTATCTAACTGCTGTAAATATAAATCCTAAACAAGAAGCAATTCAAGTGGGAAGGCAATTAAATTACATATATTATTAAATGACATGAATTAATCTATTTTTCTAATTATGTTCAGGCTCAGATAGATGAAAAGATAACAGCAGGGATGATTGTGAATGATGAAAAGCCATTTCACACTAGACTGAGGAAAAATTCAGAGGAAGAATCATAAAGGTCTTGACACTTCCTTATAAATGAGAATTTTCACAGAGGACAAGGGTTTTGCCTTCAATATTAAACGAGCTAAGGTTTCTTCACTGAGCAGCTACCTGATTTTCCCCTAGGTAGTGTAAACTGCTGTTCTAAAATGATGTTTCCTTACTCACACAAGATTTGTTCTCCCTCTATATCCTCCACAGAAATTTTTTAATTAATTGCTAGAAAGATGACATTTAATTAACAATGAAAATTCTTATGATTGGGTTTTCCAGGCAAGTTTTAATCTTCTTTGTCTTAGGCTTTATGAAAAATTTGCAGCTAGCATAAGAAATTAATAAAAAACATCTGGAATAAAGAAAGGCAATGCAAACATGACATCTGAGATCTTTTTTTTTTTTCTCCTTATAAGCACAAAGAAAACCTCACTTTAAAATGGAACAAAAAGATATTTTTGGACAAATTCTGTGGTAAAGCCTTCTGCCATATCGCCTTTATCACACAAATCATGGGTAATTGTCTGAACTTTCAGTGTCTTTCACATCCAGTGTCTATCCTACTTTCCTGCTTTCTATATCCTACTTTCCATCCTCAGCAGTAAGATGATGACTTGTCCAGTCAAGCAATAAGGCACTAACCACCCTGTTGTACTGCATTTTTGGAGATATTTTGTTGCTTTTCAGTATGTCAATGAGGTGCTTTTGTGCTAGAACCCATTTTTTTTTCCGGACCATCTCTTTTGTCTATTCTGTAGAGCGGGGAGCATCCTGTCCTAGGTATAGCCAAAGTGCACATCACATCAGGAGCCTGTGTCTGAAAATGGGCCTTCTTCAAATTTTGCTTTCATGATACCTTAGATAGAGCAAGTTCAAGAATCTTATTCTGCTTGAAGCATCACAGCTGTATTGTTCTGGTACTGAAAGTTTTTTGCTCATGGCCACCTAAGCAATGAGTATGGGCATGGTTTTGGTTAGCAGAGTGGACATATTTCAAGACAAATATTATATACAGTAACAACTAAAGATGTCAACAGTAAAAACCATGTTGCTTTGGAAGGTCTCAGTAGCTTTTATGGATGATATTTCGTCTCTGGGTGATCATGTGGGAAAAAAAAGAAAGGAAAAATCTCCCGATATTAAAAACAAAGAAAGAAACTGGAAGCAGAAAGTAATGCTTTTGCTTGTTTTGACAGATACCAATGGACACTGCCTAAATCCCTGAAGATTTGATTTCATTATTTTTATAATTCCTGCAGTTTCACGTTTCTAAAAGGCTGATACTACAAAGACATCTTTTATGTGGATACAATGTGTTGAGTTCCAACAATCTGGGAGCCCCTGAGCCTTAAAGACAATGACACCAGTTCATGAAACGGAGAGATGAATTAGCTTCAGACAGATATTAATGAATACATATGTATATGCCTGTAGGAAAAAAAAAAACACAACACAAAACAAGAGAATTTATTTTCTCAGTGCATTCTTCTTAGATAGTATAAATCTATTTTCATCCTTTAATGTTGTACTCATGTTCATGCACACTGGTGACTTTTGCATTATCATGAGATATTCCCTTGCTATCTTGGGAGCTGGAAGTGCTGCTGAGTGAACCCTTTCAAATTCCTCAACAGCTTACTCAAGCTGTTTGAGAACGAAAACAAGTGTTCTTTCTGTATAGCAAAAATACTGTCATGTTGCCCTACATTCAACCTAGCTTTGGCATTTCCTGACTTTCAGAGCCAAAATCTGTTGGTATAATTTTCAGTGGGATTGTGTCAGCAGAAAATATGGTTCTCAGTCCTTAACACTTCAACTTCCATCTTGTTTCAAAATACTCGGTGACATTTAAATTCTTATATATTTTAAAGTCAGGAAAGAGAAAAAAAGCACATCAACACTTCGTGGCTGAAACATCTTTTGACTTCTGCCCTCAACCTGAATTCTCCATGGTTTTGCAGAGGAGTTTACCATACCTTCTGCATACCAGGACACCTTTGCCATGTCATGACTTTAACCACTCATTTAATTGGGCTTACTTCCCAATAATTCAACATACTTATGAAATTCTTTATCTATCAGTATACTTTCAAGACTCTTTGTCCTTTCTTTTCTACTGTCCTAGAGTTTATCTCTCTGTATAAATAAAATAATAAATAAATTCAGTAAGCTGCAGCATTATTTAGCTATCCCCAGATGTTAAGAAATTAAGGGCTGAAGCCTGTTCCACTGCATTCTCCTTTTCCCCTCCTGCCTTCAGAACTGAGGTCTGAGAAACCCATGTTGGCCCATATTACCAAAAGTGTACTAATAATTATCTAATTCTGATTATTAATTTTAATTGCATTCATTTCTATCAGAACCTCTTTTTATGGGTTCAGAAATGAATGTTCATACATAAATTTAACTTCCATTTATTTTTTGGATGGGGGCAATATTGGTATTTTTGAGGGTCCATTTCATCATTAAGAAAAATTAATCAAAGCTGCAGTCTCAGTTTTAACCTCATTTGAGGTTTTCTTGCTTTCTCTTGGTCCAGAAGGTTCTCTTGTCTACCCTTTTTTCCTTCTTTTGTTTTCTTTTTTTTTTCCACCTAACTAAAACCTGATTTGAATAAGTCCTAAAAGAAAGTCTCTGGATTCTTGCTGCTTTCTTGAGGCAAAATGTTTCCTAAGATGAAGTGTTCTATTAGATCAGAAGATTTCTCCAAGTCTTTTGATTAAAATGACATTCATCACTTAGGGCACCATAGCATATGCTGAGGTGAAGACCAGGTAAGATGATTGCTGTAACTACATAGTCCACAAAATAAAATTGGACAATTTGCTGTAATTTAGAGAGATGAATCTGATGCAAAATTATATATTTTATCTGAGAGCCAGATTGTAAGTCTCTAATCAGGATTTAAAAACTGAAGGAGAAGAAATTGTACCAAAATTATTTTCTCATAAAAGAACAAAGAGGTTGTAAAAGCAACTAAAGTATCTTTTTGAAGATTTTGAGGAACTCCAAGTAAAGAGCTGCTGAGTAGCATAAGAAAGCTACTATTACTCTTGTTAAAATAAAAATTAGTTTATGATTCACTGAATTTTTTTTTTCCTGGAAAAATAAGCCAAATGTTTCCATAAGCATATATTTTAGGTCCAGCTTAACTTCAGTATATTGCTTTGGGCTTCAGCAAAGCTGCACTATAGATGAATGTTGTCCTTGTCCTTTCCAGTTCTACATGTGTCCCTTTATCGACCTGAATTTCAAGCTTTTAATTAAAACAAATTTTTACTGCTCTTAAGAGCTTTTAGTTGGAGCTTAATGGATGTCTGTATTTCTCAAAGAGGAAAGATGAAATGCTAAACACTGTATGCCACCTGACCCAAGGATGAGGTCAACCAGCTTCATTTATCTTTCTGTGTGTAGCCTTTCTCCAGCTACTGGACAAGTTTTACCTAGCAATGAGACACGAGCCTTTGCAAACCAAAGCATATATAAAAAGACAGAGAAATTTATACTATGTGAAGCTTTCTGCTTTATCTGCCCAGGACTCTAGCAATGCCCTGAACTGTTTCACAGAGAAGGGAAATGGATTTTTACTTTCAGCTCTAATTGTCATTGTGGTATTGGGCAATTCATTTTAGTTCCCTGTTTTCCTTTCTATTCTGACTTTTTTCTGACTTTTCCTATTTTTATTTTTATTTTCAGAACAAGCTTTCCTATATTTATTATTTCTCCTCTTGACACACGCAAAACATTTGTGCAGGGAACTGGTGGAAGACCAAGCATATAAAAACATTACCATCTGAGTCAAAATCCAGCAACAACTCATTCAGACAGAGAAGGTTTTCAACTGGTCCTCAACCATTTTATTCACAGGGTTAGCCTACAGCACACTGAGGCCTGAGTTCAACTGACACTGTTACAGCTATTCCTGTAAAATATAATAATAAATGACAAATTAAATGTAAGACAAATCATGAAAAAACTTATTTGGCAGATGTCATCAAGATCATCTGCCTATCTATCTATCTATCTATCTATTCTTACTGCATTATGGTAAACTATTGACCCCTGGGAATTTTCAGCCGGTGCTATTTGTGTATAAAGCAGCCTTTGTTGGAAGGAGTTATTTCATTGTGTCTGCTGGGTTTGTTGGGTTTTTTTGTTTTGTTTTGTTGTTGTTTTTTTTTTGTTTGTTTGTTTGCTTTGTTTTGTTTTGTTTTGTTTTTCCTTTGGTCTTTGATTAGAATCAGTCCTACTAGCAGGATTGCTCCCTGATCTCAGGAGTCTTTTGGGAAACATGATAAACCTGAATGCTCTCTATGAGCTTTTGTTTTGTTCTTGGACTAATGCTTATAGGTATATAAGTCAATTTTCTCATACATACACATGTGAGATCATAGAATCATGGAATTGGCTGGGCTGGAAGGGACCTCAGAGATCATCAAGTCCAACCCTTGATTCACTACCGCTGCAGCTATTAGATCATGGCACTGAGTGCCACATCCAGTCTCTTTTTAAATATCTCCAGGGACAGAGAATCCACTACTTCCCTGGGCAGCCCATTCCAATGTCTGATCACCCTCTCCGTAAAGAAATTCTTTCTAATATCCAACCTAAACCTCCCCTGGCACAACTTAAGACCATGCCCTATTGTCTTGCTGATAGTTGCCTGGGAAAAGAGACCAACCCCCACCTGGCTACAACCTCCTTTCAGGGAGTTGTAGAGAGTGATGAGGTCTCCCCTGAGCCTCCTCTTCTCCAGGCTGAACAGCCCCAGCTCCCTCAGCCTCTCCTCATAGGGTCTGTGCTCAAGTCCCTTCACCAGCCTGGTTGCCCTCCTCTGGACCTGCTCCAGGACCTCAATCTCCTTCCTGAACTGAGGGGCCCAGAACTGGACACAGTACTCGAGGTGTGGCCTCACCAGCGCTGAGTACAGGGGAAGAATCACTTCCTTGGACCTGCTGGCCACACTGTTCCTGATACAGGCCAGGATGCCATTGGCCTTCTTGGCCACCTGGGCACACTGCTGGCTCATGTTCAGCTTCTTGTCAATCCAAACCCCCAGGTCCCTCTCTGTCTGGCTGCTCTCCAGTCACTCTGTGCCCAGCCTGGAGCTCCCCATGGGGTTGTTGTGGCCAAAGTGCAGGACCCGGCACTTGGTCATGTTGAACCTCATCCCGTTGGAATCAGCCCAACTCTCCAGTCTGTCCAGGTCCCTCTGCAGAGCCCTCCTGCCTTCCAGATGATTGACACTTCCTCCCAGCTTAATGTCATCTGCAAATTTGCTGATCAAATCACCAAGTTAGTACTTGGTTTATACATGATGCCTTCCATCACTGATATTCTCCCTTGTAAAAGAGATAACCAAGCTCCTGATAGTCCTTGCCAGAGTTTCTCTCTGTGAGAAAACAGAGTGGATGCAAAAAGTATTTTTTGAGAAGAAATATTACTTTCTGACCACTTTCACAAAGTAGGTCCTATTTAATCCTCCTGAAAAGACTTGAGAGAAAAAAAAGTCTTTAAGGTTATTGTGACATTTTCCACATCACTTTATAAATAGGCAGTGGAACTAGTTCAAAAGCAGTACCTCTGACTTTAAGCAAATCAGTACTGACTGTCTTAATCAGCCACTGAGGTGCTTAATGTGGGGTTGTGCTAAAAGACTTGCAGGAAGGAAAATTATCATTAGAGAGAAAACCATTGAGAGAAAATCTTGCATGGGGAATGTGGGGAGAAGAAAATATTGAAATAAAATAAATGGATTATTTCTTTCTAGTTTTCACTTCCTCCTGAGACTTATTTTTCCTAACATGAGACAAAAATGTTTATCTGGATGCTTTTGACACACACATCCTTTTGCAATAACTTACTCTATGAGGAACTGAAGACATGCAGAGCCTGGTTCATACCTCTTTGTTGTTCCATTTTTTTTTTTTTTTCTAAGATGTTGGTTTTCAGGAAGGTTATATTTCAGGTTATATGTATTGGGGGAAGAAAAAGAGCTGGAAATATACATCTGAGGTAATGTCCATATTGTCAGTAGTATGACTGCAGCTCATGAAGATGGATACAGATTTGAGTGCCTGAATTCCTCCATTGGTGCAGTGACTCCAGTGCTGGGCTCAGGAGTGACCTGCTCATGTGCGTACAAAGGCTGCCCTGCTACACATGCCAGCTACTTTAAACTGGAAAAATTTAATATTCACAAGTTGTGCTGTGCCCCTAGCTTAAGAAAATTTTCTTCTTAGTCACATAATGGATAATATGTTGGAAAGAAAGAAAAAAAAAACGTAGAGTTAGAGTACCTTTAATTGCCTGGCAGAAACCACTGCAAATTTTTCAGCTGAAAATTGATTTAAAAAATAAGAAAATATATATTGGATGAATTTAGTCAATCAGAATCTACATTAGCTGTCTTTGTCTCTCACCAGAATATGAGAAAATGTGGTGGGGATACAGTATCACAAAACAGATCCCATAGAAATAAACCAGCAAAATATGGGACAACCCCTAAATAATTTTCTTTATTTATGGTGTTGAAAATGGTCAGAACATGACATCATGAGAAAAAGAGAGATTTGCCTTATTGCCAGCCAAGTTCCACATCCTTTAGCAGGAGGCAGATCTTGAGTAGGAATCAAGGTCATAACACAAAATCCAGAACTCTCTGAACTTACAAGCTGGATCAAAATATAATGCATGAGATATTTTTTTCAGTTTCAGCATTATCTATTGTTAATGACAGATAAACAAGTATATTAAGAACAAAACAAAGAAAAATCAAATTCTTCGTTCTTTTTCCACTGAGAGTCTAACGTTCAAATTTTATTAAGTGTAACAGACTTACACTGATCAAGAACATTCTATTTAGCATGTGATACTAAGTGAACATCACAATCATATCACTTCCTAATGGAGGAAACTAGAGCAAATTACAAGTACTGAAATTTCAAAAGGCATTGAGTGACTTAGTGGACCTGGTCCATCCTCCTCCCAGGTACATGGACCCAAAGGGCCCAAAGGGTACATATTAGCCAGTGGCAAGGAAGATTTACCATCTCCAGTCTTCAAAGCACCCAGTGCCAATCATGCAGAGACTAATCAAAAAAAAAAACCAAAGCAGATCAAAAATTGAGTGCATATACTGACTGCCTTGTCTTTTCCCAGCTTCACAGTTGTCACAAGGCAGGCTATTAAACTGTCAAATGTCACCTCTTCATCTCTCATTATTTCTGTGCTAGAACTGGTCATAAAAATCCCCAATTATTTTTCACAGTAAACAATTTCTTTTCTGGTTTTATATTTTGTAGTACTTAAGCCTAAAAAGCCACAGAACATCCAATTTTGAAGGTTCCACACCTCAGAGTGTGCTTAACCTTTCTGTAAAACAAATTCAAATTGAACATTGATCTATTTCTATATGTATCTGTATCAAATCATAACCTCTATTTTCCTTAGTTACACTGTTTTGATTCTATTGTAATATTGTACGTCAATTACACATTTGTCTTTTTGTCCAGTCTTCCAGAAATTTTCATATATTGCAAAAAAATTTAAAATAATTCACCAGTCCAACTAGTGATAGGTCAGGAGCAAGAAACGAATTTTCTCCTACCAGGTGCCCAGAGGCCTGCACAAGGTGACACCTCCAGGAGAAAGAATCATTCCATAGAATCACAGAATCATAGAGTCACGGAATATTAGGTTGGAAGGGACCTCAAGGATCATCTTGTCCAACCCTTCTAGTATTATTGTATATGTGAGGTATCTCAGCACCCTGTTGAGCTCAGACTTAAAACTTTCCAAAGTGGAGAAATCTACCACTTTCCCTGGGACACTTTCTGGGTATGATCTGTCAATCAGTTCCTCACCTAATGCACAGATCACTTGTCCAGGCCATGCTGAGTCAGTTTCTACAGGAGGAGGCTGTGGGGTACTCTATCAAAAGCCTTGGAAAGGACTGGATTAAGGTAAACTTTTAATACAGGTGTGGAGTACATAACCATGAGGCTGAAGTTATAGTGGAGAATCATTTAAGAAAAGCCATCTACGGAAATTGTATCAGAGGAATTATTTATTTGTGAACATTTGAAGAATATGGAATCGAGACTGAGGTTGATCACGCTGATCAGGACATTATCTTGGAATCACTGAAAAGGCACTTAGAACTCCTAAAAAGTTATCAGAACAATGTAGAAACTCAGGAAAGATTTTTAGTGCTCTTCTTGGATCCACCATAAAAGTTAACATTTAAATATTAAATTAATAAATTGAAAATACTGGAGCTAATTTTTTTTCTTCACTGCATTTTACTTGGACATCTGTTGGCCTAAAAGAGTATTAATTTGGCATAGACTGAGAGAACTTGTCTATAGGAAGTGCAACAAGAGACTATAGAGTGAATTATTCTTTAGAGCTTTTGTAATATGGAAGGAGGATGAATCTATGAAGACAACTACTGGGATGTAAGGTCTTTACTGAAAGCAAGACTCAATGGATACTTAACATATTTATGAGAAATGCAAGAGAAAAGAAAATCCAAATTATGTCACTGAACACAATTAAGTCAGCAAAGGCTTACCTTAAATGTGCTTTTTTCCTTATGTTTCATCAGCTTTTATTAAAATTCATTTGGCAAACTGTAGTTTTGAGATCTGTGCTAAAATGTGTATTCTCAGCACATGTACTAAATATTATGCAGATCTTTGTTTCTGATATGCTGCAGTAAATAGAAAAAACTATCTCTGTCCTACATTACACTATATCTAGTCCTCCAGCATGTTTTTTTATGTAAACTGGAATGATATCAGTAAGCAATTAAAATCTCCAAGAACATGAGTGTACAAACAGAAAAAAAATCTGAGTCAAACTCAATTAAAGCAGAGGTTAAAGTGACGTTTCTGTTAACTTGGAGCTTGCTTTTCCTTATTTCTAATTTAGCTTTTACTGCAGCAGTCATTCAAATTCTGTGAAAACCAGTGCCTGGTACCTGACCCATTTTTTCTATGCCAAAGATCTAACTGATCAGTCAGGTGTGAACGTTTCTGTGTTGCAGTTGCTCAGATTAAGATGAATCAAACCCTGCAAGTATTTGCCTCCCTCCTCTGATTGCAGAGGTGGGGTGACCACTATAGGTTCAGGCATTTCCACTGTAGATGCTGAAACAAATGACACTCCACACGGTGCTATGCCAAGAGAGCAGGAAAAAGGCTTTACTGATATCTTCCAGATGTCAACTGTCAGCCAAATGAATCTAAATCTCATCCTTCTGAGGGGAAGGTGCAGTGAGCATTTATGGTGTTTGGGGATAGTAATGTGCAACAGAGCAACTTTAGAGCTTTCTGGGTTTAGTGTGCATTATGTAGCAGCCTGTGTCTATTAGGAACCCAATTCCATGATGAAAGCAGACTCTTCCAGCAGTGCACTTATGTAGTCCTCAGAATAATGACATATTCTTCATAACAAATTAAAATTGTCTCTAGCTCCTCTGTGGGAGGAGACAAGACAGTGGTTTCCACCATACTCCTGCACTCATCACAGAGTTGGCAAGCTGTGTGAAGGAAAAAACTATTGCATCTTAGGATAAAATATTGAAACTGTTGAATACAGGCATCTTTCCTTAAACATAGAAGAATTTGTTGATCTTCCCTGCACTGTCCAGAAGATGAAATAATAGCAGATGCACATGAATGCTAAACAGGCAACTGATCTTTGAATAGAGGAACCTGTGGAGGAGGTCTGCTGTCTGAGAGACAGGAGAAGAAGCAGATATGGGAAAAAAACCTGATCCTTCATTGTGCCAGCAAGAAGACAGCACAGGATTAATTTCATAATAAATTCACCTAATCTTTAACTTCAGTGTAGAGTGAGCTGAAGAGCAGAACAAAATGAGGTACTTGCTACAATAAAAATGTTTAAAAAATGCCATTAAAATTCAAATAGAAAAACTATTCTGTTCAGACTCAAAGGCCATGAATTAAGAACCATTGGTATTTATTTCTCCATACCACAAGACATTTATTTAATTAGAGAAACATACTTTCATTACATTTTGAGTCAATTAAATGTAAAAAAAACCCACGTTTTTTATAAATTTTGAGGGTTTTGTAAAACCCCAACTTTCTAGATTCTCTGATCCTTAACTTTACTAATTATGTGCTTTGTTTTCATTAAGAATACCATTTTTATGCCACAATCTCCCCTTACTCCTTAATTTCCAGTGTCATGTAGCATATTCTTGCAGATGTCCCACTGTTAGTTCTTCAAAGCATCCCCTGCTCTGACTTTGGTGACATTAAATGAGTAATTTTCTCTTTCACCCATCAGATAAATGAAGCCCTGATGGGTCAATCACAAATCCATGGTGTGTTGGATCAAACACAAACCCATGGTGGGCTAACTGCCTGTGGGGGAACATAGGGACCCCTTCCCATTGTTTTTCCTTCTTGACAATGGGATGGCCAAAGCTTCAGTCTGCCACAGTACCTGTGCTGGGTCTTTTCAAGCAGAAACACAGCCAGCCCTCCTGAGCTTTGTGAGAAATGACAGCTAGCTGCGTGGCCAATTTGCATGCACCCATGTAGTGTGCAGTCTTTCAGGCTTACAGGATAATTTACTGAAACAAATGCCTGCTGTTTTCTATATCGTAAATATAATTTTTAATCTGCATTAGTTGCTCAAGACAAATTTTATTATGTACTTTTCTTGTACAAGGTTTTAATAGGCTACGTTGGAGAGCTGTACAGATACTTAATGTATGCTATGATGTGTTAAAATCTAAGATCAGGGAACACAGTGAATATTTATAGTAGTGTCTGGGAGATTATATGTAATGAATGTATTATGCCACATACACACCAGAGGCATGGTTAAGGATGCACATGAATCCTGAAATGTGGCATTTCCTCACTTCCATATGCTTAACTGTACAACCTTAACATTCCCTGAATGTTCTCCTATGGAATATCTATCAGCCCACATAATCAGCTTGCAAGTTACTCCCACGGAGAAAGATATTTCAGATTCTTCTCTTCCAAGAGACGTTAATTAATGCACTTTCATTTTGAAATGCACTACTTTCCAGCCAACACGACCTGCTGAACATTAAAAAGCTTTAAATCTTCCTGGAGTGAGGCTCCCCAGGAAGGTTAAAAAAATACTATCTGCAGCCCTTTTCCTAGGGGCTTCTCTCTTTTGCCCTTGCACCAAAGCTGTTATGCACAGCTTGAATTCTGAGAATACATGATGCTGTGGAAATACATGTAATTATCCTATTCTCTCATTTCTACAAACTATTTTCATTTTTACTCTTTCTTTCACTTTTTTTTTCAGCTGTTTTTATCTGCTGCAAACATAACTTGCAGGTTATTACTTGCGGAGAAAATGCCAGCTGAAAATTGTTGATAGATTGGTGAGATGTAAATGATTGCATATTAGAGGCCCAAATTACAAAATAGCTATTTGGGTAACTTATTTACTCTGAATTCTTTCATGCTGGGCAATTCCTAGGTATTTTAAAGGTTTTGTGCAAATTCCCCATATGTAATCACACCTATGGTGCACTGTTCTTTATTAAAATGATAGAATGTAAAGATGTAAAAAAACATAGCATCCTTGGAAAAGCTAGCAAGCAGTTTTGATTGGCACCACAGGCCTTGTAATAAAAGCTTACAGTTGAGGAACCACAGTTGAATTTTAGTTCCTGAGTAAAATACAGACCTGGAATAACCACAGACAGATCCAGGACTTTCTAATACCTAGCCTGGAAACCAGAGCAAGAAGGCAGGCATGCACATCCATATAGTTATATGCTACGTTATGAATGAATCATTTTTATATAATTATTTATGACTAGGTAGTTCTTTAAAATACTAAAATCAGTTGCCAGTGCAGCTTGGATTTTAGCCACACTGTAGAAAACCATAAAAGAACATTTTGTTGTCTTTTAATTGTTCTTTATCCAATAAAGGGATTGCATTGCTGAAACCCTCTGTTTTCAGAAAAGTGTCACTGGGGAGGATATAGTAGACTAAATGATGAACAAGCTTTATTTTTATGCTCAGTATTTATAGGTAAAAATGGCTTCAGCAAAAGATGTTCAGCTGAGAAATTCTAATGTACACAAATTTGTGGGCCAAATTGAGGTCTAGGGAGTTACACAACAGATGAATTTGGCCACCTGTGTTCATAAAGCTTCCAAACCCTTACAAATACTAGTAGGTAATAAAAAAAAAGATTGACTGTTACAAGTTGTAATAGCCTTAAAGGCAGCTCTTGGGACTTGTAGCAAGCAACATTGCTGCCTATGTTAAGTTTCCATGATGCTTAGGCTGTGCAAAGGTATCCATAATGCCCAGCTGGGTAGAGATGAATGCCATGGAACAGGGGGCTGGAGGGGGGGCATGCCCCCAGCCAGGGTACATCAAACAAACATCGTCTGCTCTCACAGGTTACACGAACTCAGGCTTCTAACATGAGGTCATTGGAGCTTACCATCAGCAGCCTGGCTGTGCTCTAGATATGTTCTCAAAGGTATCTCACACAATAATAGCCAATTATCATTTTTTTATGTGGTTAAGCTATTTGACAGCACCTCTAAGACTGTTGAATGACATAAAGCATAGAGCATAGACCAGGAGTAGAGAAACAGGGACTATGCAGTTAAGGTTTCTGCCCATTTTTTTGTTAGAAAGCCTGCCATAATGTCTGGTAATATTATTTATCTTGAAGGATATTTTATTTCTCTTGCTCAAGGTGTTGGGTGTTATTGGTTGGGAGTACAGGTTGGTAGGACATCTCCCATAATCGCCAAGAGGCATTCCTCAGGGAAAAAGTGATCTGAGCATGTTCACATTTTCCACTGAAGATTAATGTGTGTGATTGTTTTAAAAGGATTAAATGGATACCTTTTGATGTATCTTTACCGGGTTTTATGAATGCTCTGACCAAACAGTGTGGGTGATAAATTCATTATGGATGATAAACTCATTATAATGATAAACCTGGTATGGGTGATAAACTCATTACAGAAGAGGCTTAGTATGATGAGGCTGACACAGGTCTTTCTGTCACTGTCAGCAAAATTGCGAACTGTAAAACTTCCTCTCGCATAAATGATGATCTTAGCACAATCCCCTCGTCCATCTCCCCCTTTCAAAGGGTGAGCTTAGGCACTTGCATAGTTTCAGCTATTATCCTAAATCCCATAACTCACCAGTTCCTACCTATTCTTGTTAAGTAGTCCAGGTTCTCAGCTGGTTTCTGACATGACCTTGTTACGACATAAATTCCAGAGGCAGAACCTAAATTCCTGTCTTCCCTTCCTAACCCAAATATTCCTTTCCCACAGGCATCCTTAACAGCTCTCCTTAGGTGCACAGTCTAGGTGGGAGCTTTCCTTTCTCCAAACTTGTTTTATAAAAGTGCTGTTTGGTCCCACCACTTAGCCCACCACTTAGTGCCCACTTTACTTAGCCCAACCTCGTTTCTCCTCCAGACTTCTGTATTAAACGTTGACCAGAAAATAACCTCACATTTTCTTGACATCCTTTACTCAAGATTAATTTTTCCAGTGGCTTGGCAAGAAATTGCCACCTGTAATGACCTATCTGAATGCTAAAATTAATTTCTTGCAACACAGCTTTTGCTACAGAGGCTTCAAAAATTTCCCACTTAACAGTGATAAAGATATTTCCCTACACCTTTCCAGCACCTGTAGGATGACATTAGAAGGACATATACAGCAAGGAAGGTCATATGGAGGAATAAAAGTCATGACATAAATCTGCATCTAGAAAATCTGTTACTTAAAATAATTTATTTGAAAAAAAGGCCTTTCGGCCTTTCCAGATAAGACACCTGTGACAGACTGCACAGTTAAGTGGCCTCCTTGACTAATGAGTTAAGCATTTGTAGTTGGTGTCCTCAGCTGAATCCAAGCCTCATGTTCATTTCCATTCTCAGTGTCTTTGCTTGTAGCAGGCTCAGATGCTTTCCTAGTCTCTATGTCCAGGACTTCAGACTAGATTTTTATTACACTGTACAATTCAATTACAATTGAACCTTGAAGAAAACTTACTGTCAACTGAGATCCAAGCCTTTTTAGCAGCTACCCACTGCTTTGTTTCACTAACAGAGATAAAAGAAGATGTTTAGACAAGCAAATAAGCTATCATATTTGATAGCAAACATACGCTATGTGGCAATTCTATCACTTGGTAACACGACAGTATATTTAAACAAGATTGAAGAGGTAAGGATGTGATGATTCTATTTCAGTGCCACGGTAAGTTTTCTGAGGGATAGTTCAGTGTTATCTGAATGGCTCCGTGCCACAGAAAAATGTTTTCATGCTTCTGTTCAGTGATTTTTTTCTGCTAAATTAGTGAATTGAATCATCTCAGTAAAAGGTCCTGCAGACAGCAGAATTGGCACAAAGGAGGGGGAGAGCCCACCTTGCCAGCATAAGAGCAAGACAAGGAGAGCTGCAGGTACAGAATGATGGGGAACAGGCAGTCCCTTTCAACATCTCTATGAACTGTTGAGTCATGCACCAAGGTACAGGTGTAATGTGGATATTTAGAGAAATATAAAGATGAAAATGTTTGGAGATAACTGAATTAGCCTCATTACAGGGCAATATTTGGTCCCCAGGTCTTTTGTTTCTAAACACTTTCATCTTAGTTATTACTTTTTATGGTGATATTTCAACAATATTTGCAATGCTGATCATGTTATGCAATATACTGTACAAATTCGAGAAGACTATTTCTGTTGTACACAACCTCAGCCTAGATCCCTGAGTATGCAAATCCATGTATATGGGTGTGCAGCATCCATATATCTTTATATGCATCACTACAAGCTCAGAGTTGGATTCTTACTCAGAAAAAATTAGAATTTCAAAAAGGAGAAGAAAATAGCACTTGTGATGGTATGGACAGCTGGTGACTGTTTTATAACAAGGCCTTTTTTCCCCTCTGTTAAATGCAATTTACTGAAACTTTACTTAGAAATGCAACAAATTAGCAGCTATTCATTTTATTATGAAGAAGGCCGCATGCAAATCTAAACTGTGAATAGGCAATCAGAATTTATTTGGACATAAAGGGTTATTTGCCAGGCTAATATTTCAATATTGAACTGCATAATGCTATCAGTACCATCATAGACCATTTTATACAGTTGTTGTTAAGTTCTTATGTTGTTACATTGCCTCCATTTGATTCTACATGGTAGCAGCAGCTATTACTAAACCCTGAATGAAAGACCACCACAAAAAGACAAAATACTTCTTTTTTTGAAAATATATAAATTTAACTCATCTCCCCTCAGGTCTGGATAAGTATTAAAATGAAAGCTTTTCTTTTCCTGGAACAAAGTCAGTTCTGGGGATTCAACAATATGATTACATGCAGGCTTTATGTACATTCAAACAACAGCAATTTAAGAACACCAAATAATCCAGCATTAGCTCATTTAAAATAACTACAAAAAGTGCATAGCTGCATCAGTTCAAATTCCTAATCCATATGTTTTATAACACTCAAGTAATTTTACACTTCAGTTCAATCAGCTAATCTTTAGGTTGGCCACCAACAGCCCACTGCAGTGATGTTTATTCCAGTATACCCAGCAAATATTTCCGAACTGGCAGGGTATTAATGGTTATGTTAGTTGGCAAAACAAAGGGCTGAGGGCAATGGATTTCAGGTTCTTGTTGCCATGACTTTTGTTTGCCTCTGAACTTCTTTCTCTTTGCAAGTATTTTCAGTGGTTTTTGGATGAACATAGTGCACATGGGCAGCAGGGACAGCAGATCTACCACACCTGAGGGCAGCCTGAGAGCACACTCATGCTCTCTGCTGAGGAGCTTCAATCTAGAATCATAGACATTGGTATAAAACCTTCAAAGTTCAGAGGAGAGCTGTTATTTATAATGCCTCTCTCATTTCACAAAGGTGTGTAGGAAAAATTACATGCACAAGAGCCCAAGAGCTTTGATGGTGTCTGTGTCCATTCCTTCCTCTCTGACAGTCATCTGTGCTTACTAAATCAGTGATTTTATCTGCAAAGGTAGAGAGCTGCCTAATTTGGATAAGTAAAATTTGAAACTCAAAATCTCAATTTCCCCAAGGTCTCAAAAAGAGACCTATACCTATGAACAATGTAGGCATCTAAAAATTAGATATCAAAGTGTGGATTAATCACACAAAGCTCACTTAAGTCATTGTAGAAAAACTGGTACTACTCAAGCTTAGGAAGCAGGGGTCCAACTAAATCTGGCAAATTTTGGGAAGTAAGCTTTGCTCCCCAGTTCCAATAAGTAAAGTCTTTGATTATTACTTTATGTGGGGAGGAAAAAAATTTGCCTCTTTTCCCCACTGGAGGGTCAGTGCAACAGGTCCTCCCCATCCCCTAGAGGTGTCCAGCACCATTTCATGTGAAAGAGAGACAGTACTGCATATCATTTGTCTGGCTGGTAATAGCACAGTTGGGATAGCAAAGGGGTACAAAATGGGTAGAAGATTTCCCCCCTTCCCCATGTATTTTCAACAGTCTGAATATCTCTGCATTTTTGTCCTTCTTGTCTTCCAGCTGCAGTTGTATGTATGTTATATGTCGCTGAATGTGGTTCTCTATATTGATCTTTCATGGCAAAAGATTTATTATAACTGTGCTGGAGTCACAAGGAAGAGCCTGTGCGGGTGTTAGGTCATACATTCTCTTAGCAAGCTGTACACACTATGGGGGCATTTAGCACATCCCTGTGAGCAGCAGCATTGCTTCTTACTTGTTTTAAGAACCAAATAAATTAACTGTGAATATAAAGCAAAATCTTAAATAATGCACCAGAATAGAGAAAATATTCAGAAAGTATTAAGGAAGTGAAAATAAGTTGAGCATGTGCTCAAGTGTTTTACCGCTTTTGCTGAGACTGTTTTTTCACAGTTAGGCATATATATCGCTCTCATTCGTCACACTGCTCTTGCCAAGGGACTCAGGGTCCTCCAGAGTAAGAATAAAAACCCCTAAATCCCTGTCAGCCAGCTGAAGCCTTGCAACATATAACAAATTCCTTACATCCCCAAACAGTTTTAATAAATCTTTAGCAATGTATCTTCAGTATCTCGAATACATAAAGGCCAGACTGCTATTCTGACTGCTCCTGACCCTTAGCTGTTCCCTCCATGACAGCAGTGGGACTGTGTGGGGTGTGATATACATCATTTTTGACCAGTAAAAGGGATAGCTTGGCCATTCATGCCCAGGCAGTCCTTCTTCTGGTTCCAGGCAATGATACTACGCTGGATTTGCAGTATCCAGAGGAGAGGATGCACCTTGCCCCCAGCTCCAGCACAGCCCTGCCCCAGCACACTACTGGCACTGATTGTCTGCAGATTTAATGGAGCTGCATCTCTTTAAGCCAGAGATTCTTTACACCGCAGCTTCCCAGTTATTTCCTTGTTTGGTTGTAGCATTTTAATTTTGCCAAAACATTAAGGCAACGCTTCACCTGCTGACCGGCTGTAATGGTGCTGCAGTGAGCAGGGAAAAATAAAAAAGGTGCTTAGCTCAGCTGAACTCTCTCTCTCACCACCATAAAATTAATTGTTATCATTATCTAGCTGCTTTCTGGAGAGCATCAACTTACCTGCTGCACAAACTATAGGGGCAGCAGCAGCAGCTGGACCTGACATACAGTCTTGCCCTTGGTGTATTAAATCATTCTGATGTAATGTCTAACAAACCACATGACTCACCTATTAAACCTTTTCAGGGGCCTGTGCTCTGGCAGTAGGAGAGAGCTTGTAATGAGGCCAAACTCACAGAGGATAAAAGGAACATATTAGGAAAACAGGCTATTGAAGGCGTGCATGCTAATTTGAGTGAATGCATTCGGACACATAAGAGCTTTGCTGTTTCTGTGTAAAATGTTTCCGATTTCTTATTTCCCATTGCAAAGCTGATTGAGTCAGCAGCAGCTTGCCACTTGCATTCCAGGTGGCGTGATATGTCTCCTCCTGCACTAACTCATATAGGTCATTAATATGCTAAATAAGCTGTAGCCAATTGGCTCCCATGGTGACAGCTCCAAAAGCTTCATGAATAATCAATGGAGCACCTGGAGGCATGAAATTTTCATACAAAGAATTTCTAGACTTTTGCATTAAGCTCTGAGCAGGGACAGACAAGTGATAGACATGACTGGCACTTTGAGGAGTTTCAAAAATAAGAAGTGTTATTTTAAAAGAAAATAGCAATCTTATTAAAATAAGAATGAATATGAAACTCCATCTCCTGGAGCATTTCCAGGAAAGGCACCTCAACTGATTCCCTTGGCATCTTTTGGACAGAAGCATGTTTTAAAGTTGATGAGGGTGAGTGGGAATACTTCAGCTACTCTATAAAAACTGCAATAAAATCACAGAATAGCAAGGATTCACAGAATTAAACATTTTCATCTTTAGAAGATGAATAAGTGGTTGCTGTTCTTACCTATCTTCTCTGTAAAAATTGATATGTCTACAGATTTTAGGAGGAAAAATCACATAGTCTGACACTGGTAAGCGTTATGGGCTTGTGTGTCCCTTCATCCTCTTAAAAGCAGGTGCCTTTCTGATGTTATTTCGTTTTTAAGTACCAATGTATTATCTCATAGGCCTTTTCACGTAACTTCATTAATGAAACAAGCAGATCACAGTCAGATCACACAGAATGACAGAATGTCAGGGGCTGGAAGGGACCTCTGCCAGAGCAGGACCAAAACTAGGTCAGGTCACTCAGAAATGCAGCAAAGACCAGAAAATTCATCAAACCTTCCTTAGGGACTGCAAGGTTGGTCAGTGGGATCATGCCTATTGTTTTTCCCAAATAAGCTTGGGCATCACATGTTCCCAGTGGTGGGAAGGAAGAAACTGGAGTTGTGCTGGTCAGTCAGTGATAGTTGTAAGAAATGAGGCAGCTCCAGTATTTACACATGGGGCTGATGTGCCCAGCCCCTCCTTTTGGAATGACTATGGGCAGCTTTCCAATACCTTCCTACAGAGCCTGCAAATTAAATGTACTTCAGTCTCAGCTGTGTTTGGGGTGTTTCAGACAAGATCCTTGGCAAAATATTTGTGCCCTTTGCCTTCTCTTCTAACATAATGTCAATAAGGGTTATGAAAGGGTTGGAGAGTTTAGGCTGTGGAAACACCATGAACACCATCACGATGATCTCATGTACCAAGCAATTTGCTGGTGAGGAAAATGTACAGATCTTGGAGCTAATCAAAACTGTTGTAACTAGTGTTGGCTAAATAACTTAGAAATCTCCTCTTTTCCTCATTCAAAACTCCTATAAGTAGAAAGGATAGCATAAATAGATTACCAATATGGCTCCTCGTAATCAGAAAGCAGCTTTTTTTTGGTATTAGTGTAGTCTGTCCCCACCAGAATTTTACAAAACTTGCTAAAATCTTTCTTTGCTGTTTGTTTTAGCAATAGAGTAGAATTTGTTTAACAGCAGAGAGGCAACCTATAGGAAAGTAAAATGTAACTTGAAGATAACACATAAAAACATTCAATAGTTGGATTTTTTTCCCAACTATGGTTTATCTGAGTGCTCTACAGAGCTCCTGTGAATTTGTGTGCCTATGCAGCAGCACTCTGCAGCAATATTAAGAAGGGATATATCAGAGAAAATATAAGGTCCTTTACAAGATATTGGCAGGTTTTTTAATATTTTATAAAGTAACAGAAATAAATATTTTCATTTTTTAGTATTATCTTGATAATTAATATCTGTTCTTGCCTTTGTATTATGTTATTCTCTTAAACACATTGTATTATATGCTCTGGAATACAGAAAAAAAACAAAACAAACCCACAAAAAAAGTATTCACACACTCACACACACATCCAGTCTATCAAACAAATTTCTTTTGAGATCAGCATCAGTTGAAAGCATTGAAGATGCTTTGGCAAGTGTTTTGGCTTGGACACAAATATGCTGAAATCCTCTAGCATATTCAGTCCCAAAGGAAGAAAGCAGGGATTTTCCCTGTCAGTCTCTTAAGAAGAAACTGAAAACATGCACCATCAGTGGAGTAATGGGATTGACCTCTGAGGTGAAATGTCTCTCTTGTTGGAGGGAGAGAAGTTGCCATCAAAAAGCCATAAATAAAGGAATATTCTTTACAGACCACAACAATTAAACAAAACAAAACAAAACAAACAAAGAAAAAAACCCCAAACTTTGACTTTCTTACTTTTGGATGGTGAAGTGAAAGATGTGCTCTCCATTGAGGGGCATTAGAAAGATGGACCTC
Organism: Florisuga fusca; assembly: GCA_038090715.1. Lineage (NCBI taxonomy): Eukaryota > Metazoa > Chordata > Aves > Apodiformes > Trochilidae > Florisuga > Florisuga fusca. The sequence goes on along the minus strand of JAAWXA010000029.1, from coordinate 5,874,816 downwards.
CACAGCTCAGCTCTGTAGGCTCTGGGAATTCACTGAAGTTCTCCAGAGAGAGTAATTTCCAAAGCAGGGCCCAGCTGCCAGGCTGATAAACCCTGCTTTTAGTTAAGTGAAGTTATCTGGTGAAGGGTACTAACTGGAATGGTTCAGGGTACTAATAGGAACAGTGTCCACACTGCCATATTACAAACATCCTCCGTGCAACGTTGCAGTGGACTGTAGATGCACCCTGTGTCTACATCTTAGGTGGAGAGCTTGAGGAAGTTCAGGACCTGGTGGGATCACATCATCTCCAATCTACCTTCACGGAAGTGTGACTTTTATTACTTGTCCTCTATGACTGCCTCAAGAGATTTGGGAACTACGGCTGATAAATCACAGAATCTCTGTGCCTGCACTGGTTTTTGCTGGGAATGAGTTAATTTTCTTCACAGTACCTGATATGGGTCTATGTTTTGGATTTGTGCTGAAAAGACTGTTGACAACAGAAGGACATTTTAGCTATTGCTGAGCAGTTCTTACACAGTGTCAAGAACTTTTCTGCTCCTCACACTGCTCTGACAACAAGTTGTCTGGGGCTGAACAAGAAGTTAGGACACAAGAAGTTAGAAGAGTTGACCCCCACTGACAAAAGGCATATTCCACAACATGATGTTTTGCTCGTCCTTCAAAACTGGGGGAAGAAAGAAGAAAACAGAGAAATTGGAGTTATGGCATTTGTCTTCCCAAGCTACCACTGCACATGACCTTTCTTTCCTGGAGGTGCCTGAGCACCTGCCTGCTGATGGGAAGCAGTGAGTTAATTCCTTACTTTGCTTTGCTTATGAAAAATCTATTGCCTCATCTATTAACCTGTCTTTTTCTCAACCCATAAGTTTTTGCACTTTGGTCCTTCTGATTCTCTCCACGGTCCCACTGCAGCAGGGTCAGAGAGTGGCACTGCGGAGCCAAGATACCTACCAGGGTTAAACCCCAATAGTGTCATAACTCAGGAACATCACAGAGGAAATTAAGACCTCCTAGTTCTGCAGATTCAAGTTTTTTTTTCTTCCTGGGTTGCAACCTCCAGTTTTCCAGAGATCAGTGTTGAGGAGATAATCCTTAGGAAGATTTACTCTCTCATATCTGGTTTCTTCATGTTTGTCCGTGTAAGGTTTTTCTTCCTCCCGTTTGCTTGTGGAGTTCTGTGCCCCAGATTTATTAAGCTTTGCAGCTTTGTTACCACATCCACAATACACAATTTGGAATCACACCTTTTCTGTCACTATTCACCTTTTAGACACATGATAGTTTAGGAAGGAAAGATTTTTCAATACCTTTTCCAAATTTAGTTCCCTCCTTTATTTTATTTTTCTTTTTTTTTGCTAGCAGTAAGCACAAGTTGCTCAGGAAGGCATTTGAATCACCAGCCCTGGAGATCTTTAGAAGATGTGTAGATGTGGTGCTGAGGAATATGGTTTAGCACTGGACCTAGTAGAATTAGATTAATGGTTGGACTTGATCTTAAATGTCTTTTCCAACCAGAATTGTTCTGTGATCCTGTGATTCATCTCTGTTCTGTTTCATCCAATGCCTGCTATCACCACAGCTCCTGTCTCACCTAATTTTTACCAGAATTCTCTGATCTCCATGTGTATGGCTTGTCTTTCTGGGCCTGGATGGGAAGAGGGAAGATGCTGTCAGTCAGAGGAGGAGGGTTGCAGCCCAGTTGCAGACATCTGCACCTTCCTTGGCTGAAGACAGGACAACAGGAAGGTAGCATTGTCTTTCCTGTGTCAGAGAGATCCAAGCCAGCTGTGAGCTGTAAGCTATAGTCACACAAACCATGCAGCATATTCCTGTGGGCAGGACCTTAATTCTCTCCTTCAGTTTCCCCTCATATCTTCTTGGAAAACTTACCACTGTAATCAGTTATGGCTGAGTTAGAAGTCTGGTGACTTGGAAGGAAAGACCTTGTTAAAGGGTCTGCTAAGAGATTGGGTGCACTGCGTGTGTAGAGTTTAAATTAATGGCATCTGCACTGAGGTGTGCAGTAGCTGTGACAGATGTAGCACAGCTGCATATTACACGGCAGTTCAGTCACTCCACATCACATATTCGGGGTGTGTGTTATCCTCAGCAAGCTTTATTTGTGGAGAGAAAAAGGGCTGATGGTAAGGCTGTCTCAGCAGTTGCTTTAGGCATGTAGAATTGAGAACCACCCCTAAGGTAATACAATTTTCTAGCAAAGTCTTACATTACAAAGAAGAAAAAGAAAATTTTTAATATCTAGCAGCTGCCTTGAACTTGTCTGAGCACAGTGACTTCTGTGATTTTCTGGACTGACAAAGTATATTTTCTCTGGAGCTCATTACAGAGCTAGGCTATATCAGAAACAAAGAGGGGGCTTTATGTAAAGACTTGAAAGAAGAGATGGCAGAGGGTTTGCAAGCCAGCTCAAGAAAGGCATTCAGTGTAAAGGGGCCACTGAAGAAGGATCTGCAGAGAGAGTAATAAGAGAATTGAGCACACAAAAATGTGTGCGGCACTACCCAGAGCATGTAGATGTAATATTCATAAGACTGACTTTTAGATACACTCTTCCTCAAGATTTTGAAGCTGTCTGAAATCTGCAGACTTTCAAACCACTTAAATATAATAAAGCTTGCACTGATTGTATCATGATTGCTGACATTTGGTGTCTGTCAGTCTGAAATAACTTTTCCTCCCTGCTATAATTTCCTCTAAAAAGAAAAGCAGAGTCGCTGATTTTCCACAAAGCTTCTTCCAAACAACTCCTGACTGAATGCCTTGATGGTTTCTTTCTGAGGTCAAACACTACAGCCCAAAAGCTTTTTTTTTCTTCTGATTTTACTGCATTTGTTTGTCTGGTACTTCTGTGTCTGATGCTCTTGATTGACAAACTGGAGTGCTACCTATGTATAAAAGAATGTTATTAAAAAAATCTTATAAAAAGCCTATTAATATTTTATTAGCATTTCTTTTCTTTCTGAGACTGAATGACAGCTTACCCAAGATAGCTGATTTTAATTATTTTTTTTTTCAACCTGTATTCCTCTTTTCACTGTCTCTTCCAGAATCAATCCAGTCAGATGTTTTTCTTTATTATTACCATAAAGCCCCAGCAGCCTATAATTACTCTAAAGAATTTCTTATCTATTATTTCTGAGGCTTATATTTTTCTTTCTTTTCATTTTCTTTAATATATTTTGGTAAGATCTGTAATTAACCTTGCAGCTGTTGATAGTCTGCTTGAGACTGTATTACACTTTGCATAGCTTCTTTCTGTCCCCACCCCCTCTCAGTCATGAAGAGTCTTCTCGACTGTTCATGAAGAGCTGGCTCCAGTAATGATATTCCTGTGTTCAAAGTGATGAACAAAATGTATACAACAAATTCCCTTTAGGATTGCTTCGCAGAATCCATTTTTTATTGTAAGATGATTAAAAGTCTTGCTCTTAATAGCACTCAGTACATATTTCCATACATTTTCCTAGGGTTTGCAGATGATGGGTGACACAGAGGAGATGGCTGAATGACTGTGTCCATGCAGCAGTTTTTACTCCCATAGAAGGGATCAACAGGATCCCTGCATTTGCATTTGTCTGGGTGGGGACCATGCCTGAGCTGACAGAAATCAAATGTAATAATGGCATAGACTACATCACTATGCTGCTTTCCCTGGTAATGAATCTGTGCCTTCCATTCAAGAGATGGTATAACAGAAAGAGCAGAGAAACAGTTTCAGGTCTGCCATGAAAAATAAATAAGGCCACTCTTGAGGAACATTGTCCTGACATTAGATATAAAAGGTTTCTTTCAGGATATTACATTAGAGAATTGCAGAATTGTTTAATCATAGGATAGCTTGGGGTTGAAGGGATCTTTAAAGGTCCTCTAGTCCAGCCCTTCTGCAGAAAGCAGGGAAATCTTCAACTAGATCAGGTTTCTCAGACCCCAATCCACCTGACTTTGAAAGTTTCCAGGGACTTGGCATCTGCAGCTTCCGTGGACAACCTGTTTCAGTGTTTCACCACACATTGTGAAAAATTTCTTCCTTGTACCTAGTCTGAATTTACACTCTTTGATTTTAAAACCACTTAACCCTGTTCTTTCACTACAGGGACTAAAATGTTTGTCCCCGTCTTTCTTACATCCCATCTTTAAGTACTGAAAGGCAGCAACTGTCCAGGAACCCTATCTTCTCCACGTTGAACAACCCTAACTCTCTCATTCTTTCCTCATGGGAGAGGTGTTCCAGCCCTTTGATTATCTTTGTGGTCCTTCTCCTGGACTTCCTCCGACAGGTGCCTCTAACAGCCTGTGTTGAAGGCTCCAGAACTGGACACAGTGGTCCAGGTTAGGTCTCATGAGAGGGGAGTAGATGGGGAGAATCACCTCCCTTGACCTGCTGATCATTCTTCATATGATGAAGCACAGGGTAAGGTTGGCTTTCTGGGCTGCAAGCACACATTGCTGGCACAATTGTTGAGCTTCTCATCAACCAACACCCCTAAATTGTTTGGCTTTAGGATGTTCTCAATCCATTCTCTCCCCAGCCTGTGTTTGTGCTAGGGATTCTCCCTACTGATGTGTTTAACCTTGCACTTGGCCTTGCTGAACCTAATGAGATTTGCATGGTCCCACCTTCTGAGCTTGTCCAGGTCCCTCTGGATGGTGTCACAACCCTCAGGCATGTCATACTCACCACTCAGCTTGGTGTCATCAGCAAACTTGCTGAGAGTGCACTCAATCCCACTGTCTATGTCACTGATGAAGATATTATACAGTATTGGTCCCAGTACCGATCCCTGTGGGACATTGCTTGTCATTGATCTTCGTTTGGACATTGAGCCATTGGCCCTCTGGATGCGACCATCCAATCAATTCCTCATCCACTGAACCATCAAGGCCCTATCTCTTCAATTTAAAGAGAAAGATGTTGTTGATGACTTTGTCAAAGACCTCACAGAAGTCCAAATAGATGATATTCATATTTTCATATGTGCCTTAGCACAGCTTCTAAGATCATCAGTTCCATTGTCTTCTCAGGTAGAAAGGTGAGGCTGACAGGTAGTCACCAGGCTCCTCCTTTACAATCTTTTTGAAAATGGGTGCAATGTTTCCCTTTTACCAGTTAACCCGACTGCTATGACTTTTCAAATATCATGAAAAGTTGGCAGCTGGTCACCAGTGGAGTCCCTCAGGGCTCAGTCTTTGGGACAGTCTTGTTTAATATCTTTATCAATGATCTGGACAAGAGTATTGAGCACACCCTCAGTAAGTATGCAGACAACACTAAATTGGGTGGGATTGTTGATTTGCTTAAGGTTGGCTCTTTACAGAGGGACCTAGACAGGCTGGATTGATGGGCCAAGGCCAATTGTATGAGGTTAAATAAGGCCAAGTACCAGGTCCTTCATTTTGGTCACAGCAAACCCAGGCAACACTACAGGCTTGGGTGAAGAGTGGCTGGAAAGCTTCTCAGCAGAAAAGGATCTGAGGGTGCAGGTGGACAGCCAGTTCAACATGAGTCAAGAAGGTCAACAGCATCCTGGCTTGTATCAGGAGCAGTGTGGCCAGCAGGAGAAGGGAAGTGATCATGCCTCTGTAGTTAGCACTGCACCTCAAATACTACATTCAGTTCTGTCCTCCTCACTACAAGAAGGACATGGAGGTACTAGAATGTGTCCAGAAGAGAGGTACCAAACTGGTGAGGGGCCTAGAGAACAAATAATATGAAGATCAGCTTAGGGAACTGGGCATGTTTATCTTGGAGAAAAGAAGTACTTTTACACACAGTATAGAATTAAATTGTAGAACTTGTTGCTAGAGGATGCTGTGAAAGACCAACAAATAAAAGTTTTAAAGAAGGAACTAGGCAATTTTGTGGAGGACAAGTTCATTAGTAGCTACTGAATCTAAGGGTCAGATCTGACCTTTCCTTGAGCACTACTGTGTTGAAAGCCCCTTCCTGGAATGGATGGGCTCTTGTTCTGGCTCAGCATGGCCAGTCTTATTTTCTTGAGCTCTGTAAGTGTTTGATGAAGTATGACGGTTATGAGGTGTTCTTTTCTTTTCCATCTATTTTTCCAGACAGACCCTAGTGGGTTTAAATCTGTGCAGAAAACACCTCATATGTACAATGTGTATCAGTTTTATTCCAATCCGCAAGTTCCCTCTTTATTGTCATCTCACAGTCTATCCATTGAATTCTTTACATGCAAGATCTAGCCAAAGCTGTTTGGAAAGATTATTTGCTAGGTATGTCACTGAAGACACAAACAATACTTCAGGGTGTCATGACTGGAATAAATACATACCACTTGCATTACCATGATTGAAGAAATTATATTAATATTTATTCACAGAAAAATCACAGATTGCACTTAGACAGTGCCAAGATTCAAAGTATCAGAGATGGAAAAGACCAGTTATGGTTTTGGCCACAAGGCAGACTCAGTGTAATAATGCTCCTTGATGTACATTTTCCATTGCTTCAACCATTTGTTCTGGTAGCAGAAAGTCAAACATGAAAGAAAACCAATGTGCTCAAATCTGTTACTACACTTGAATTACAACATGATTTGTTAGTGGCTTTAGAAATATTAGTTTTATCTTACCTATGTGGCAGGAGAAATCTGGAAAAGCTGAAGAGTAGATGAAGACTAAGACATCTCAGTTTGCTGAAACATGAACTTCATGTTTCTGATTAACTTTCAGAGCCATAAGGAGATATAATCTGCTATCTGAAAGATGCTCCTTGCCCAGTTTTACCAGTACTGCAATAAAGTAAAATGCATATTAATTCCTGACTGACTACAATAATGCTATTTTCCAGTTTTCTTAAGTAGTCTTCTATGTGGATTTTGTGAATATGTTGTCACACAGTTTCATGGATTGTAACTATTCCAGTTTTGCTTTTAAAACCAAGCACCAAAACAAGAATTCACCTTGTGAGGAAACCCCTGTAAATTATACATTGTTATTACTGATGCTGTGGTTGAACAGGAAAGCCCAATTAGCACCCCAGTTTGGCCCATATCAGCAAAGACAAAGCACAAGGACCTTCCAAACTGTTGTGAAGTGCAAATCATAGAATCAAAGAATAATTTGGGTTGGAAGAGACCTCTAAAGGTAATCTAGTCCAACCCCTCTGAAGTAAGCAGGGACATCCTCAGATAGATCAGCTTGCTCAGAGCCTTGTCAAGCCTCACCTTGAATATCTTCAGGGTGAAGCCTCAACTACCTCCCGGGCAACCTGTTCTATTTTTCTACTATTGTCATGGTAAAGAACTTTTCCCTAACATCCAATTTAAATCTATTCTTATCTAATTGAAAACTATTGCCCTTTGTCCTATCCCTACAGGCCCTTGCAAACAGTTCCTCTTCACCCTTCCTGTAGGCCCCTTTCAGACAGTGAAAGATCACTATCTGGTCTCCTTGGAACCTTCTTTTCTCCAGGCTGAACAACCCTAGCTCCCTCAGCCTGTCTTTGTAGGAGAGGTCTTCCAGCACCTGATCATTTTCATGGCCCTCTTCTGGATCTGCTCTATCAGGTCCATGTCCTGCCTGTACTGAGGGATCCAGAGCTGGATGCAGTGCTCCAGGTGATCTCTTACCAGAGCAGAGCAAAGCGACAGAATCACTGCTCTTGATCTGCTGGCCACACTTCTTTTGATGCATCCCAGGATGCGATTGGTCTTCTGGGCTGCAAGTGCACACTGTTATTTCATGTCCAGCTTTTCATCCACCAGCACCCTCAAAGTCTTTTTCTGCAGGGCTGCTTTCTAAAACCTCATCCCCCAGCCTGTACTGATATTGTGGATTGTTCCAACCCAGGTGCAGGACTCTGCACGTGGTCTTGTTGAACTTCATGAGGTTCACCTTGGCCCACCTCTCCAGTTTGTCCAGGTCCTTCTAGATGATATCCTGTCCCTCTGGTTTATTGACAGCACTCAGCTTGGTGTCATCTGCAAACTTGCTGATGGTGCACTCAGTCCCGCTGTCTATATCACTGATAAAACATTAAACACTATAGGTAAAATATTTGTGACAGGTGGGGTCCACAAATAGAAGGTGAGCTTTCAAGGTGATAAAGAAAGAGAGCAACCAAACCATAGCGGCTAAATATGCTATTTTTTAATGCAACCAGATGGTTCAAATAATGTTAGGGTTTCTGGGTTTGTTTTTTATTTTTATTTTGGTTTGGTTTTCTTTGAATTAGTTTTTTTGGTTGGTTGGTTGGTTTTGCTTTTGCTTTTGCTTTTTTAAATAAGTAAGCACATGCTTGTTATCCCCAGGTGCTGAGCTTTTGTGATGCATTGGTGGGCCTGGGGTAGGCACCCAGGTCACCTATGATCTGTGAGGACCCAAGCAGAGCAGCAGACTTGTGGATTAGATCTGTGGCTAGATGTTTTCAGATGATCTGATGTTAGGGGCAGGAGGATAGATTCAGCTTTTGTACATTTAGATTGAGATCTAGCATGATTTGTGATGAAACAATTGGTCCATTTTATAATGGTTCAATTGAACAAAAAACAAACAACAAAAAGAAACAAACAAAAAAACCCACAACGAAATTTGGAAGGGTAGACGTTACATTATTTTGTGGGGTTTTTTTTACAAGCTGCTATGCATTTCAGTTACATGCCTACTACTTTTTTGTTATCGTTCAATCACCTCACTTTAAGATTTCAAGCATATCATCACATTTCTACAAAATAATAATTTCTTTCTTGCCTCCTTTAACCAGTCAGAGACAGTTCCTCTGAAGTGTTCTCCACACCAGGGGGAAATTTCTTTCTACTAGTTTTAAACACATGGAAAATGAAAGGAAATTTGACCTGGAACTTTGGAACTTACATATAGTGCAACACAATAGTAGCACTTCCTCTACTCTGTGCTTTTTTTCTTTGAATAGACACGTTTCAACCTTTTTAATCTACCAGGGCCTTTTTTTTAATTTTTTTTTTTTTAATTTCCCAAGAACAAATGTAAGCTTTCTGACTTTCTGATAACATCCTTTTCTTCTCTTAGTTACATTTCACATCTCTTAAGAAATCACTCCCAGACAGTTAGTAGTCCACATGTTGAAAACTCTTTCACTGTAAAAAAGATAAAGATGAGAATTTCACTGCCTCCAAGTAATCCTAATTCTGGTTCCTCGCATGCTTAGTGTTTAATGGAGCCTTGTCTTGACTTCAAGGACACATCCAATTGTACTTATTCTCATCTGAAGAGGGGTAAGTTCCCAGGTACAAGCCCTTTGTCACAGGAGTGCCTATGAGTGTCATGTGGTGAGCAGTGGTTGCAGCCTCACTGAGATGGACTGAAAGTCAAAGGAGGACTGACCTGGAGTATAAACATCCAAGTGCTGTAACATGCTTTCAGCTTAAATATTTCAGATGGACTCCTTAATGGTATATCCATAATTCCACTCCAGGCTCACTCAGTCTTTCTTTCATTTCCTCAGCAGGGCAACTGTAGTGATGAGGGGATTTTTTTTTTTAAGTGGAACTTTTCCCACTGAGAGCTGGACTAAAATACCATTTATTTTCATCTCAAGGCCCTGAATCTTAATTTCTAGTGTTCTGGGGGACTCAAGTTGATTCCTCTTTCTTTTCTACCAAGAAGTCATTAAAAGATTAAGAAAAAAACAAAAAAACAGTTGTGAGAGGAAAAAAACCCCACCACATAAAATACTTTAGACGTGTAGTGTATAAGCTAGTAACAGCTGCAGCCCTGTTGACAATGTAATACCACTGTAATCCCCAGGATATAACTGAGATACTGAACTGCAGACTGGAAAAGAATGGTGCCTGAAGATTCTTGAAAAAAACTATGTTTAGGCCCACTGGAAGGGGACAGAAAATTTAAGCATAACAAAGAGGAAATATGCTGGTGGTCCAGTGCAGAAACCAAAAATATGGACTGAAAAAAAAAGAAAACTTAGTAAATAACTAAGCTGCTAATAATAAACACTAAGCTGATATGCATGCTTTATCTGCTATTATCCTAAGTTTTCAAGGAGTTTTTGGTTTTAGAGCTGTTAGGGACTTATGTCCATGGCAAAGTCTGTTGCCTTTGTGTTGACATGCTGTTTAGCAAGCAATGAACACGTGCTCATGTTAGAGCAATGGCAGGAAGAGAAATATCAGTAAAGTAACTGAAGGATAGTGAGAGAACAAGACCCTTCTTCTTTTCCTTTACAATGAGTAAATCTCAAGAGCAGATCCAAGTCACCCCTTTAATCCTTTTCCTCCTCTTTAATTACCACGATGCTTGGTTTCAGAAAGAATTGTAAAACATAGCTGCTTCAAGAAATAAGGCCATAGACCTTGTTCTAGTTTCTACTGTGAATCAAAGTTTACATTTTGCTAATACTACCCCTAAAAAAAAATTCCTAGAGCAAATTAAGCCAGTTTGTTTACAGAACGATATCTGCTTTTTAACTGCTGCTAAACCTGTTAGTTTTATGTGATAAACAGTTCTTAGAACAGATAAGAAACTTTGTACTAACCCCTTATCCCTTATCCCTAAACAATGTCTGCTTTATTCTATCTCCTCATTAATTATGCTTGCATAGGAAAAACCTGCCCAACAGCAGAGACCTGCCTGGGAGCATGTTACCTACCTCCTGGGACAACACCAGAGCTGACTATGAAGACTGACTCACAGTTCCAAGGGCAAAATTCAGATGCAGTCTTTCCCTCGTAGAACACTTGGAGCAACACCCACTTACCCTGTGATGATCAGGGATGATCAGCCCTGTGCCTGATCGGATGGCAGCCCTGTCACCTGCTCATCACCAGCTGATCTCAAGTTCCCCTTGAAAAGGTCCTAGTTACCTACCAAAGGACAGGCAGAGTTTCTGAAAATCTTTGTTCAGCCTTCTTACACAGGAGATGCAAACAGATCTGGTGGGATTTGTATCAGTTTAAATTTGAACCCTTGCAAAGGGGATGAACTCAGATGTTTGAGAAATGGAGAGAAGAGCCATCACTGACTTGGTTTAGCCTATGTTAAACATATAGTTTAAGATTAAATGAATCACACTATGGAAACAATATACTCTGAAGGTATTTTGAGGAGGTTTGTACAGACATTATTATCAACATAATAGATTTTTATCACAGGTCAGATGAATCCTACACAAGAAGCTGAGCTTTAGGAGGAAGCCAGAGTTCATATATTCACCAAATGTAGATGTAGCTAATCCTGGATACATCTTCCTGTTTAAGCAACAGAAGTAGAAACAGACTGAGTTTTAACAGTGTGATGTGTCTCTGCATGGCTCATCAATGTCTCACCAGTGAAGACAGTCATTACAGAGCAAGTGAAAACAGGATCCAGAATGCTCCCAGGCAAGAAAGGAAGTGACTGATGTTGAACTGCGCTAGTGAAAATACTAAAAAACCCCTGGATGTGACAGAAAATAAGACCTCAGAGTCAAGCACTCGGCACAAAGCATCCCAGATATCACTAATTTCCAGAATACCCTGTATCTGGAAACAGTCTTCATATGTCATTACACATAGTTCTCCTTCGACATTCACTTGAATTAGGTGGAACAATCAGAAGTGTGAAAGGGGATAAAAGGAGAAAATTCACTGGAAGTTTCCACTGTTGAGAAAAGACTAAGTATGAAAAGCTGGGTCAGCTGGCCTGTAAAACAACAGTACCACAGTAAGAAAGGAACACACATAGATGTCCACAATCATTCCCACAGTAGTGGATGAACAAAATCTCTCTTATTTCACACAGGAATGGACAGTCAAAAGTCACATCACCGGTTCCTACATTTTAATTGAAGAAAGATCGTGAACAGCTTTGTTGTGGTAAATCTCATCCTGCTATAGACAGCTGTATTGGCTGACATTGACCTTTAGCTTCTTCACCGATAGTTGGGCTGCAGGAAAGACTGGGGAAAACCATCAAAATCCTAAGGGGTGGAGTTCCTAGGTATTCAGGTAAATTGATAAACATATATATTTATTTATATAGAGGGGCAGCCTGTTCCAGGGCTCTGTCACCCTTACAGTAAAAAATTTTTTTCGAATATTCAATTTGAACCTCCTATGCTCCAATTTGTACCCATTACCCCTTGTCCTATCGCTGGTCACCACTGATTGTTACCTGTTACTGATTGTTACCTGTTTTGGTAAAAGGTCGTTTTAGCAATTTACTTTTTTTATTTTCCATGTTTTAAAGTTGCTGCAGACTCAGGGGATGGCTGCACACAAAATGTGTACCTCTTCACACATGTACCTCTCCACTGCTTTTGTTACCACCGTAGAGAGGACAGAGACATTACAAGAAAAAAGGCACTTATTTGATTCTAACTTCTTCCTGATTAGTAAAAGTAATAAATTATACCAGTACAAGCTTATACATACAAATCAAGAAAATGTCAGCTCCTGAGTGACAGATGTGGGCAACTCTATAGTTGCCACACTAACTCTGGAAACATTCAAAAATTATTTGGTAAGAACCTGGAGATCTATTGCAAAAAAAATATGCAGTTGTCTTAAAAACAGGATTGGGTTGGTTTTTGTTTCTTTTGTTTTGTTTGTTTGTTTTTTCATTCATGCCTCTTCCCTGTTCTCCTTTTCCCCCTGCTCCAGAGAAAGATGGTGAATGTTCTTACTGAACCCCATGTGCTGCCCTGCCTCCTTAGAGCCATTTCTATGGAAAATAAAATAACCAACACATACTTCTGCACATCTCAACTAGGTCAAGAAATTCAGACAAGCATAATAAACAAAATTATTCTCTTAATCCCCTGAATTGTCAGATATTTGAAGTAATGTAGCCTTGTGTTGTGCTTGCCATCTATATAAAAGGATATCTTTTTGATCTAAATGGCCAGCAATTGTTAGCACATATAACAATTATACGACAAATAATTACATAACAAATTTGCTTTTATTTTTCATGCTATTTTGACCTCCAGTAAATGTAGGGTTTACTCTGCGGTATTTGTTTTTCTTTCATTGATAGCTGAGCCTGAGCTTGGGCTGAGTGGACTGCAAAATCTTGCCAGCACATAGTAAATTCAAACATAAATCATGGTAGGGAAATGCTCAGGCAAGCCTAAGCTTGTCTTTCAGGAAAGATGCTTTACACAATTGAACTTGCTGGCAGTCATATTGTTCCTCCCTTCTAGAATTATATTTCCACTTTCCACTTTTTTTTCTTTAATTTTTACTTTTGTTTTGGTTTGTTTTGTGGTGTGGTTTCTTTTGTTTTGTCTTTTTGTTTGGTTTTTTTTTTTCCCCCCAGAGAATACTCAAGTTGCAATTTTTATGCCTTTAGTGAGCTTCTGGAAATCACTATTAGAACATTATTTACATCTTGAAGCCAGGCTGTGTCTGGAGGATTTAAATCACGTTATTTTATGAGTTTCTACAAACTGAGAACCAGGAAAAAGCTTTTGTGGTACTTTTCTTTAAAGCAGAGCAAGGAGCAGAAGGGAGGGGAAAACGAGGAAAAGAGAGAGAAATTTTGCATTGCAAATTAATTCCTCTGTTTTCAGTATTGCTCAATACATCTGTATTAAGATGATACCCTTTTTGTAGATTTGAGTTAGGATTGCTCTGTATATAAGCTATACCCTGATATTTAATTTTATTTCATAGAGTCCATTCTTAATATGGCTGTAATGAAAAAGAAATATTAGTAAGTGGATAGTAAGATGGATAAGCTATTCTCCAGTGTTGTGCAAGGTGTTTTATGCCTCATACACAGTACAAAGGAGAATAAAATTTTGTGTTCAGAAATAGCAAGCGTGCAAATAATGAATCTGAACTTGAAGAAATGCAGCAGCGACCACAAAAATTGAATTTAAGAGGAAAAATTGGCAGTAGGATGTTGATGGATGTAAAAGAGATGTGATAAAAACCACCATTAAATTGCTGCTTTAACATCAAGTGAGAATTCTAACCTGAACAAGTTCATAGTAGATGTAGCAGATCACAAGAGATCAGACTGTGTCACAGGCATCCCATCATTGCTCATATTATTTGTGTGAGGAGAATGCCTAGCAAAGCAGCCAGACAGAGAAATCACTTTGAGAATGTCCAGGTGTGCTTTTTTTTTTTTTTCTCAAAGAACTTTCACCCTGTATTTAATTAAAGTCATGTGACCCGCTAATGGAAGCCAGGTAAAGTTGCAAACCACAGTGTTGTTTTAAGTAATCTTTCCAGTCTCATTAAAGTCAATGGAACTGCACAGTGCTAAAAAGCAAAATTTGTCTTTATATATCACTCCAGCAGCAACTTAAGCAGCAACAGAGATGAAGTCTCTCAGAGATTAAACTCTCTTTTCCAGGTAAGGCCTGATTGGATGGATTCAAATCAAATCTTGCTACTCCTATATTTTTGTTAAGCTGTTTGATTTTGAGGTAATTGATGAGTCTGTCTGACTATTGATATATTAAAACTGTCATCAATATCTCAGGATGGATTATCTTTTATTCAAGACCAATAAGAACTAATCACTGGAAGTGGGTGTGGGTAAAGATTAGAACAATGAGAATCTCAATGTATCTTAACAACAACAATGCTTGATATTTTACATCTTTAAAGTTTTGCAGGAACATTAACTAGTTAACTATTCCAGAGATACTGTAACTTGGCTAGTACTATACATTTATTTTTCAAATGTATTTGGTTTTTTTATAGCTTAGGAAAGCAAAATACTAACAAATCATATATTATGCCCAGTGTTGCATCAAGTGCATTCCATTATTTCTTGATGCAAGGTCTTGATATTGTTCAGCCCCATGTCACAACAAATTTGATGGCCTTCTATGACAAGGTTACAGCATTGGTGGATAAAGGAAGAGCAACTGATGTCATCTACCTGTATTTGTGCAAAAAATTTGACACAGTCTTTGACATGTACTTGATAGATGTACTACTCTGAGGATAAGGAATTTGCTGGATGGTCACACCTAACAAGTTGCAGTCAACAACTTGATGTCCCAGTGGAGATCAATGACAAGTGGCATCCTTAAGGCGTTGGTGTTGGGACTGGTGATATTTAACATCTTTGTCAGCAATGTGGATAGTGGGATTGAGTGCACTCTCAGTCAGTTTGATGATGAAACCAAGGTGTGTGGTATGGCTGACATGCTGAAGGGAAGGAAAAACATCCAGAGAGACCTTGAAAGGCTTGAGAGGAGGGCCCATGCTAATCTCATGAAGTTCAATAAGGCCAAGTGCAAGGTTCAGTACATGAGTCAGGTCAATCCCAAGCGCAAATAAAGGTTGGAGAGAGAATGGGTTGAGAACAGCCCTGAGGAAAAGGACTTGGGGGTGCTGGTTGATGAGAAGCTCAACATGAGCCAGCAACATATTCTTTCAGCCCGGAAAGACAACCATATCCTGGGCTGGATCAAAAGAAACATATGTGGTGATTTTAGAGGTCTTTTCCAACTGTGATGATTCGGTGATTATTTGATTCTATGAAATGTGGCCAGCAGGTTGAGGGAGGTGATTCTCCCTCTCTACTCCCTTCTTGTGAGACCCCATCTGGAGTACTGAGCTCAGTTCTGGAGCCTCCAGCACAGGAAGGACATGGAGTTGTTGGAGAGAGTCCAGAGCAGGGCCACAATGCTTATCAGAGGGCTAGAACATGTCTCCCATGTATATAGGCTGAGAAAATTGGGATTATTCAGCCTGGAGAAGATTTCTTTCCAGTACCTGAAGGTGGCCTACAGGAATGCTGGGGAGGGACATTTTGCAGGGGCATGTAGCAATAGTGTGAGGGTTAGTGGTTTCAATTTAAACTAGATATTAGGAAGAAAATCTTCACTATGAGTGTGGTGAGACACTGGAAAAGGTTTCCCAGAGAAATTGTGGCTGTACCCTCCTTGGAAGTGTTCAAGGCCAGGTCAGATGGGGGTTTGAGCCACCTGGTCTAGTGGGAGGTGTCCCTGCTCACAGCACTGGGTGTGGAGTTAGATGATCTTGAAGATCTCTTCCAACCCAAACTGCTTTGTGATACTACAAAAAATAGCTTTTAGGCTGGATTTGCTTAAAGTTCATATGGACCATGGAAGAGTTCATGCAGCTACACGTTTGGTCCTTTCTACCTTCCTATTCTTCATTTGTGTCAACAAGACACCTCTTCAGCATACTGCTGAAGGATAAAGCCTTTTTAAATTGTGGTTAGGCCGGTCAGATACTTGTTTCTCTATCAATCTGGCCTCCCATTTAAATTCTTCTCTATATACATATTTTTAAGTATATATATGTTTGATGTTAGACTGAACAGCACAGACATGAGGCACTGGTTGTCCTGGGGACCAGGGTTTGCTTCCTGGTGTGATAGTGCCCTCCAGGTATACATGTTGTGGATCAATGAAATGCCTTTTATAGGTCTGTGTCTCAGCCACTCAGAATCCCACAGTGGTCCTTGAGGCAAAGTGAACTGCTCCAGATACAAAAAGTGTAAATTAGCACGAGGAGTACTAGGCTGCCCTCTTTCTCCCTCATTTCACATGTATAGCCAGTAGGGAAAATCAGTGGAGACAGAAACCCCTATTTGGCTTTAAGTCAAGATTTCATTCCTTTTCTGTACATTTGTTACTGGCTCTGTCTTAGAAATACGAGATGAGAGGAGCTGTAGAAATGCATGAGGGGATGCTCTTCCAAAAATACTTTATTGCTTCAGCAATAAACAGCTGGTTTCTTTCTGAGGAAAATCTGTCAGCTACACCAGACTCTATTGAATTATGTATTGTACATTTGGGGGAGTAAGGTGCAAAATTCAATGCACTGAGCAAAGCTTTCCATTTGCATTTTGCAAGGTTGAGACACAAATCCAAGTCCAAGAGATGATAAACTCAGTGGTTTGTGTTCCAAACAGTTATAGCTGTGTTAAAAAATAGTCATAGAATTATAGAATCATAGAATGGCTTAGAATGGAAGGAACCTAAGAGATCATCTACTCCAACCTCCCTGCGATGGGCAGGGATGCCTCTCATCTAAACAAGGTTGCTCAAAGCCTCAAATAATACCTTGCAAGTGCACATTAGGGACAATGAAACACAAAATTACACATACAAATATAACTTAAGACATTGAGCCTTTTTTTTTCTTTTTAAATAAATCTGTTTTGCAAAAGAGCACTGAAGGGCAGTGCTGTTTGCAGGGCTATTTTGCATTCTGCCATCTAAATTATAGCCCTTACAGACAAAGAAAACAGGATTAAAAAAGATTTCACTGGGGTAAAACAGTGAGGTACAATAGTGTTGTAAGTTAACACTGAACCATAAATCCTCTGATTATAAGAACTCCTCCTGGTTATGAAGATCTGTAGCTGGAGAAAAAATGAAAATTGGGGCTTGACATTAGTAGTCATGTTCCTGGACATCAATACCAGCTGCTTTTCCAACATATATAATATTAAATAGGTTATAGATTCAGTATCTTTACTCCTAGAAACAGCAAAAGAGAAGAAATGCCTTTGTCAGCATCCCCCATGTCAGGTCACTCCACCTGAATGACAACTCAACAACTTGCAAAGCTAAGGAAAATGGAATTGCCATTGTTGCTGGGATAGAAGACCACCTCTAAGAATCCCAGGATCCTTCTATTTACACAAACAGATTCATAGCACATAGCTCCCATACCTTACTGTGTACACAGCACAGTTCCCTGCCATGAAACATCTGGCACTGAACTTCCTGACTCTAATTAACGTTCTATTTCCCCAAACTATTTTCCCTCACCCAGGGCATTTCTGAAATAATTTGCTACCACTCAGTAGTAAACGTAGGTACTTAATACCTATTAAAAGGGCTGGTAAATTCAGCCTCTGGCTATTCCCTTGAAAGGTGTAGTTCAGGTTAAGCATCTGCTCTGTAGGTGGTTAATTAGCAATAAATGAGCTGTCTTCTGCATGCTAACAGCACTAACATGTTAACACCTCTCCAGAAAAGAAAAAATTAGATTCCTTCTTATTAGAAGTTATTTGATATTGGCAATTTATTATTATTAACTCCTCAGATGGCTGTAATATTGATGACTCAGAGTGGCTGTAGGGTCTGCCTTGAGGAGCAGACCACAAGCCCAGGGTTTTCTCATTGGCAGAAGCTGAGTGTGTTCGTTGAATTAAGAACACAGCAAACTGTCCCAAAACAGGTAAAAAGCAAGTTGATAATTGACAGCAAGATGGGAAAAGGGTCCAAAACACGGGTGTAATGTGAAGAAAAGCATCAAGGTGAGAGGAAGAAAGACTGACAACAGAAAAAGGAGTTGAGATACTGTGTCAGGGAGACTATCATAGTAAGACTGGAGGATTCTGCTCTGTATTGTGGAATCATAAAATCACAGAATGGTAGTGGTCAGAAAGGTTCTGTGAAGATCACCGAGTCCAGGGCAGGTCACACAGAAATATGTTCAGCTGGGTCTTGAAAGTCTCTAAAGGAGACTCCACAACCTCTCTGGGCAACCCGTTCCAGTGCTCTGTCACCCTTACAGTGAAAATGTTTTTCCTCATACCAAGGTGGAACTTCCTGTGTTCCAGTTATGTCCATTGCCCCCCTAGACCTACCACAAGGCACCACTGGGAAGAGACTAGCTCCTTCTTCTTCACACCCAACCTTCAGATATTAATAAACATTAATAAAATCCTATCTCAGTCTTCTCTTCTCCAGACTAAACAGCCCCAGGTCTCTCAGTCTTTCCTCATATGACAGATGTACCATTCCCCTGATCATCCTTTGTTGGACTCTCTTTAGTATATCCCTGTCCCTCTTGCACTAGGGAGCCCAGAACTGGACACAGTATTCCAGATGTGGTCTCACTAGGGCAAAGATGAACTGCTAATCCAAATATACTAAAATGACACGATATAGGACTCCTTTCTCTAGTTTTATGCTTTCTTTGATGTTAAGTTTGGAAGCGGATACCTACTAATTCAGAGTTTGGACACCAGGGTAAGATTTGGAAGGCTGGCAGCCCCAGACATCACATTTAGGTTTTGCAGAAATATAAGAGTCACCAGTAGGAAGGCAATTCCTGGATGTAATCACCTCTGTTGCCATTCAGCTGTTACCTGGATGGGGTGACACATTTGGAGATAAAAGTCACAAAATATGACAAATGAACAGGAGTACCAAATAACAGATATACAAATCTGTAATTTTTCTCATATTTGCCTTACAGAGAGAAAAAGTTGGAAGGGTTTAGCCTAGGAGCTGTGGGACAGCTCTTGCAGATTGAACAGGATGTATGAGATCACACAACAGAAATCCCACCTTGAAGCATTAGCACATAAATAAAAAAGTAATCCTCACTGGATTGATGACATTTCAATTTGGAGAAGACACTAGAGGTAAAATTCCACTGGGTGAAATAGTTAAAGTAGATAATAACAGGCCATGTGTGGAAATATAAGTTTTGGGCCAACACATCCTATTATCTACTTGGAAGATAAGCAGAAACTTCTTAAATTCATGTTCCTGCTCAGGCTTGGACACAAGCTGAAGTAGTACTCTTATGAAATCCTTCTGTGTAGGAACTGAGTAAACCAGAATATTTTTACCTTGAAATTTCCAGATTTGATTCAAGCAATCAAAGTAGAATTTCAGTTATTTAATCATACATCAGTATGAGTAGCAGTAGTTATAAAAAGTAGAGATAAAGCAGAGATAAAAAGAAATGATTTTTGCTTCAGATTGAATAACTTTCATTTGAGGAATATTTAATATTCTTTATTCTATTTTTAAAGCTTTCAGTTTCAACATGTAAACACTGTTTTCAATATTTGTGAAAAGCTGAAACAAGATATCTCACCCAAAGGAGAGTTCTTTCTTTTGAAAGTATTTATACAAAATATTCTGATCTTTTCAAGACTTTTTTTCTGCTCTCTTAAACACTGTTTACAAAAACAAAGTGAAAATTTTGAAGGTCTGATTCTTATTCTTAGCTGTTGATGAGCAGGTGTTATTTGCTCTGCAACTACGTTTTCTTTTTTCCTGAATTTATTACATTTGAAAATATTTTATCCCTGCTCTAGGGCAAAGCTCAGATCCATGGGAGATGAGGTGAGGGCTTCACTCTCAGGAAATAGCTTCAGCTGAAGCAAAAGATAATATCATGATCAGCATAGGACTGTCTGGGAAAGGACAGAGAAATCCTTTCACCAGGTCTCTCATACCCCTGAAAGCCTCCTGCTTTTCACCTTTTGTTGCTGGCATTTTTGACACAACACCATTCTGGAAATTGGACACCAAGGCTACCATGGTCAAGCACTATGTCTCCCTCCTTTGTGCACCTGGTCAATAGTCTCTTGTATCACTGAACTCAGGGCACAGATGGTTTACATAGCTGAAAGACCTACCACACTCTTCTGAAACATGATCCCCCACCAGGATTTGGTTTCTTAGGTAGAAGATATTAATTGTAATTTGACTGGATGACTGAAATATTCCAATGAATTTCAAAGGTCCATTAAAATATACTTAGGGAAGGTAAACATTTCTATGTCTTTGTTATAAAAAAAAGTTAGAAAAATCATGTCATGTCCCATAACACTTGTAGAAGGTTGTTTTGTTACATTACAACAATTTTTCTCAATCTGCATTTCCTGGATATCATTAGAATTTCAGAATCAATTAAAAAATGTAATGAAATTTACTGCAAAGAATTAATACCCATTTACTCTGCTTTTCTCAGAAGCTGAACTGGAGGAAAGACACTTCCAATAACACTCTAATCTGAACCCAGCTCCCAATTTCATCACTGAAAGTCATGCACATATTAGATGCATAGATGTCTTCCTGACCCAATTAAGCCTAATAGGATATACATAGCAAAAATCAATGTTACCATCCTTTAAGTGATGCATTCAGAATGCTTCAGAATTGACCTCTATTACAATCATTCATTTTCAAAACTTTTCTCCTACTTCTGTAGTACTTGCCTTTGTGAATTGCTATGATCAGTGGGTAAGCAATGGTCTCCTGCAATGTATAAATAAGGATTAAGGAGCAAAGACAGTCATAGTACAAGCAAGACTGTCACATCTTCAGGAACTGGTCTGCAATTGTTAACCTGATGCTTGCCAGAGCTGGAGATTGCTTAGAGGAAGGAGAACTTCCTTGAAACAAGATGTAAAATGTACTCTGCAGGCTAGTTTTAGATGGTCTGCCCATCCCACCTGAGGTTATCTCAGGCTTTTGAGAGGTAGCAGCACAAGCCACACTGATTCCTAGGCCAATATGTGAATTTACATTTCCTGGGAAAGTCATTCTGGACAGACACAGGATGCAAACAGGACTCGCTAAAGGTGAATTCAAATCCTCTTAAGTCAACATTATGACAGGATGGTAACTTCTGGCAAGCTAATGAAAAAATCAGATGGAGATATAAACCACTGCAAAGGAATTTCCAAGAGCTCACCTATCAGACCCCTAAATTTTTTCTGTTCACATAGGAAGCTGTTGGTTGACAGCTGAAAAAGACCAATTCCTCCAGCTACAAAGAAGGGCAGCACCCTAAGCCCTTGGCAGTTCATCTCCAGCCCTGTTGCCCTGCAGGCAGCTGGAGCTCTGGCTGGGGGGCTGCAGACCTCTGCCTGTGGTTGTAGACACATCTTTTCTCTGCATTTGTTTCACCATCACTTTGTCTGATACGTTTACCTTTACAGTTAACTTTGCGAATACTGTGCTACGCATGAAAAGCTTTCTGGAAGAGTAAATATCAATATTTTTAAAATATAGAATTATTTAATTGTATCAATATTTTATCATTAATTAACTCAAAGGTGGGATTTTTCAAGTTATTAATGTTGCATTTTCCTAGAGAAGTAGAATTTAATTTTATTTACAGTCTGTGAATCTGTAGTTTAATCCACTTAAATTGTCTGATATATGGAGAGGAAACTTGCAGAACAGAATCTTGCTGCTGCAAGTCTTTTCTCAGTTTTGCTTTCTTTTTCACTCTTTTTTTTCCCTCGCAGTTCTTCTTTTTCAGAAAACAGATCTCACGGAAAGCTTCAGAATGTTCACAGAGTTAAAGATATGCAGATGTTGATACTGATGTCTCTGTTGTCTGGATTCAAATTTATTCTTATGGGAAGCATTCCTGAAGTTGATGAGTAGTGCAGTTTTTGCAGAAACTTTCCATGACTTGCTGTTCATCTTGGGTAATTATCATAATCTTCTAATTTTCTTGCAGGTGCTTAATCTTTTTCAAATAATAAGCTGGAATCAATACAACACACAGTCATGTTTTTCAGGCAATTCACATAATTTTTTTACTCTAATTGTGACCTACTTCTGTTCTATGTAGCTAACATTTGATAAAAGTGTATCTATAAATAGAAGGTATCACATCTCTTGTTAACAGATATTTAGTGGGTGTAAATCTAGATGTGAGAACCCATCATCTCTCCTCCAGAAGCTGATCAGGAATATAAAATCAATGGGTACAGAAAAAAATGACCAAAGAAAGTCAGCCCTAGCTACACAGATTCCTGGTAAGATTGCTGAGCAGGAAGGAGACCTGAATCTCCAGATTCTACTCCTTCAAGTATTTCCATGTGTTGATTGTGTAAGGAGAATAACCAGGGAACAAGAGATAGAGCTTTGTCTCTGTTCACCTTTTTAATTAAGTCCTAAAAGCTATTTAAGTGACTGGAAAAATATATAGACCACCAGTGTATAGAGAAACTGTGTCAGCTGTGACTCCTCACATAAGCTCCCCGTGTGACACTGCACGTAAAGCAGCTTTTGAAGGTGCAGAGGAAGGAACTTGGACAAGAAGATAAATTCTGAACTGAAGCACTAAATCTGGAATGGTTTATGAGACCACTGGTTACACTGGAATAACACATTGACAAAATAGAAAAGATTCAGAGAAGAATGGAAGATTTAATGAATTTAGCCCTAATAAGAAAAGTACACTTCTAAAAAATACTCGTATTGAAAAAGAGATATTTGATAACATTTGCTCCCAATTCAATATCAGCAGATTTTAATAAAGATGTATCATCCATTCTTCATCACCTTTCATTCATTAAGTCAAACAGCGATACTTGTGGTCATTTCAGACTTTATAGATGTGAATTTATGACCCCTATCAACTGCACGTATAGTGGAAATTTGGAGAAGCTACCTTTATTCCTCTTTTAGTTGTGAAATCCCTTTGTGAAAGGGGCTAAAAAAATATAAGGTGAATTTTTTCTGAACCAGGTAACTTCTTAGCTTTTTCAGATAATCTTGCTCTCTACATTAACTGCTAGGCAAGGCAATTTTTCCTGTTATATAGCTCTAAACCTGAGATGGCTTTGCTTTCTTTGTACTAAGCAGTTTTCAGTAATTATTAACATCATTTGATCGATTGACTCTTAGTTTCAGTACTATTGCAGAATTCTCAGAATCTGTCCAAGGATAAAACACTAAAAAAGTGTAAAATATTGTTTTTAAGAAGAGCAAAATGTGCACTCCAGAAAATGTTACTTTTCAATTTCAGATATGCTACCATGTGGGTTTTTTTTTTAAATATTGGTTAATTAATATCAAACTTTAGTACATGGTTCTCTATGCGTGAAAATTTTCAAGTACAAAAGACAAACAAAATAAAACCTCAGGTGGAAACAATCAACAAAGTCTCAGGGTAAGAGGAACACAGCCTTCAAAATTCTAATACATTTTTAGATAAATCGGAAATAAGTAAAACCAACTAACTAAAGAACAGGTGATGCAGAAAGTGGAGGTGGTAGCTGGGTGGTATTTAATGTATGGCATAAATGGTAGAGGTGTTTTGGAGCAGTGACAAGGAAACCATGGAATATACCGAAGCCTTTATTTTCTCCCTACAAAGAGAGTGGGATTAACATAAATATGCATTCTCCTAAATATTAATTAAAGTTGTTGCTCACTGGAGACGCTGGTATACAGCATATGATATAGAACTGTCAGTGTCTGAGCTGCGTAATTAGGAGCACATCTCAGCCATTGATCCTCCTTCACGTTTCCTTTTCTGCTTCTGAAATGAAAGATGATTTTACCAGCAGCTGTGCATTCATCAGCAGATATATTTTACCTGGCAGTTAGTTCTGACAGTCTGATTAACTAAAGTCCTCTGTTGCTCTAAATCTCTTAATTTTAAGGACATTTTAGCCAGTTTTTTAATCTCAGGTATGTCACTGTATTTTCCAGGATTTTGTTTTATTCATCCTTCTGAGAATCTGCTTCATTTCCAGGGAAAACTCTATGGGACAAGATCTGCATTTGAAAGAATTATGAACTGAGATCTCAAGGTATTGCCACAGCACAAACCGACTGGTGTTTCTTTCTAAAATGGTAAAATAATTAAAAAAGCTTTGTTCCCTTTTTCTTTAGATACATGTCAGATTTAGTTTTCACTTTTTCCCTATTTTTTTTTTTTTTTTAATACAAGCTGATTTGAAATTAAAAGAAAATAAAACAGCAGAGTTCCTGATACCCCGTTTATTGGAATTAATCAATAAGGTATGGGATCCTATGTAACTGGATTTACACTGAAATTTCAGGTACTAGCAAAGTGCTAAGGATAAAGCAGATGAACTGTGTCTCATCAGTAGATATCCCAGAGAAAGATCTGTTGGCACAATTCAGACGTGACATCCCCTCCAGGGTGAGTTCAAAAGCCTCCATTGACTATATAGGATGTGCTTGTGGAGAGTGCATTCTCAAGGCTACATATATACCAGCTTATTAGATGTGTTTGGGACAATTTTCTGTCACTAAGGCTGGCTGCAGAGCACAACCTCTGTGCATGCTGCAGTCAACTCTCTTCCCCTCCAAAGGGGAGTAGATTCCTTCCTGGGAGCAGTTTGTGAAAGCACTGCTTACTAGAGGAAAATATTTCTAGGAATGAAACAGCAATGAAAGTACAAATAAGTCCCAGTGCTTAGTTTCTGCCCCAGACTTTTTAACTTACTAGCATAGACTTAGACCATCTCCTCAAAAACCAGAATCAAGATAGGCAAACGACTCTACCCAGGAAATCTAGCCCAGGCACAGACCTAGCCACATCTCTGAAATGGATGCTTTCTTTTTGGCAGGTGAGAGAAGACAAGAGTAAGATGTGCAGGATGCAACCTGAAAAAAGAAGGAGAGTAATTTCTTTGTGTAATTCTTCTGCATGCCATTTTGAACATTGAGAAATGGCTGCTTGGACAAAACTTGATTAGCTCGTGTCATTGAAAATGTAAGAGTAATAAATCTGTAAAATCCCTAAAAAATAAATGGATGTCTAATGCATTGCAAATAATTTCAAGAAAAATTAGGTTTAACAGGTTTCAAACAATAATTTGACTATCCAGTTATACTGGTTAACACTTAAATATAACATTGGGAGTAATATAAAACCTGATGTTTCAACTTGTAAAAATATTCTCAAATTTTAAGGATTAGCATGAGATCTTTCTGGCAAGGAGATGAGGACAGATTATCCCCCATGTGCCTGCTGTGGAATTTCCTACATGTTTTTCTGAAGCATCTGGTGCTGGCTGGCTTCTGAAATAGGGGGGACTGAATAAGCCAAGGTTTTCTGCTCCTCTGTCCTTTCCAAATGGCACTCTCTGTGCTTCCAAATTGAGATGGAGTTGATTGTTTTTTGCTGATTATTTTCTCTACACATTCAGCACATATACTGAGATTTATGATTTCTGGGGCTCCTTTTGGTTGTCATTTTCCCTGGTTTTATTAAAGTGCTAGCTCAGGGACCATTGCAATATGGGTTGCAATCAATAAATCTTCAGCCGTTTGCAC
The DNA here is from genome assembly GCA_038090715.1 of Florisuga fusca. NCBI lineage: Eukaryota > Metazoa > Chordata > Aves > Apodiformes > Trochilidae > Florisuga > Florisuga fusca. Next base: position 5,849,045 of record JAAWXA010000029.1, on the reverse strand, counting down.
TTACTTTACAAAAAAACTTACATTTCTATATTTCTATCCTCTGACTCCTAGAATGTTTGCTTATTTTTACATTGTTCCCTCTCACTTCATCAACCAACCTATATGAGTTTCTGCCAAATTACAAGCTGTCACCGAGATTTAACTGCAACCTCCCTTGGTGCAGCACCACTTGTATATCTTCTGCTGCTTTGGGGAAACACATGCTCAGGTAGCTTGCAGCAGAAACCAGCTCTTTTTTTCATGTAGACTCCCACAATCAGCACTTTGCCAGCAGATATGAGGATCTGCAGCTCCAGTAGACAAATATTCAAAAGATTAATTACATTCCCAGATTACCATCATAACTTTCTGATTATTATTGCAAAGAAGCAATTAAAAGATCCACCATGTGACTAAGATTTTTATCCTAGTATTTGCAATAGCTGCTTTGGGCTTCCTATACATGTGCATTCTCACCTTGCATGCATAGACTAGAATACGTAGACCAGCAGAGGATTAAAGACAGAAGTGTTGCAGGAGCTGTCACTTTGGACATTTAATTAGTTTGAAGTACAAAAAAAAAAAAAAAAAAAAAAAAAAGAAATGCTGGAGTCTTGACAATCGTAATGGAAATCCCACCTCTTGACACATGCACCAGTCACCTCCACAGCTTGTGTATTCAACCACCAATTCCAGTGGTTGCTAACAGCTTCTTTTCAATGGATGATATCTAATTAAGCACTTTGAAACATATTAGAATTCTGTCAAAATTTGAATATGGAGTTAAAATTCCATCTTTCACCTGTTTGTGTTTTAATGTCAGTAATGTGACAGTTTTGTTTGGTATTTCTACTTAATAGATAATTCTAATATATTCACATGCATGCTCATCCTTATTAAGGAAGTGAAACAGAAAAAAAAAAAAAAAAAAAAAAGAAAAAATAATATAAACCCAGCCAATCCTACAATCCTATTTTTCAGGTAAGATTTCAGGCTCATGATGAAGACACAAAGCTTCAAGTTTCATACAGGAACATTACACATATTTTGGGGGTTGATCTTGGCCCCTGCAGTCACAGCTTCTCTGAATGCATCATATCCCCAAGTGCCAAATGTAACTGCCAGCATTTTCCAGTTTTCCAGATTTATAACAACATAAAGAGGTAGCTGTCTGCTGACCTCTTATCTGAAAGAGAAATTAGCAAAGCACCACCTGGTGTCAGAAGACATCCACCTACTAGGCTAAGAACCTCAGGAATGTCTTGAATAAAAGAGTTATCTAACAGTAGAGTGTTTTACAAATCAGAGTTGATTCACAAAGCACCATCTTAAAATTAATCATCTGGTTTACAAGGCATTTGTGACAAATGAAGGTATGAGCCCTGCTCACTGTAAAATGCAGCTGAATGAATATGCTGCAAGTGCACAGCACCTAGTACAACTAAGACCTACATAAATCACAAAATAATAATTTGTAGGACACCAGCAAAAAATTAGGTTAATAATTAAGTAACAACCAAATTTCCAGCAAGCCCGTTGGACTTTGTCTCAAACATATGTTGTATTTTATTACATTTGATGAAGTGTCTAAATATATGATAAATATGAATAGTAAGCAGAAGGCTATGCACATGGAACAGAACTCATTAATTGTACAGGTGAGATAGTGGTAAGTAATTAAAAATGAAGTTGTCTGAGTCTCAAGTAAATTCCAAAGGTAGGAGAAATGTTACCTTCTGCTGGCACCTCCTTCTTTCTGTCCATAAGAAAAAGAAACCCCGCATGACTAAGATAGACAATGAACTTGTAGACAGGTAAAATTAGGTGAGGAAAATCCCACATTCTGTGACCAGGCTTGTGAAGTAAAACTAGCATCTGTTGGACTGTGGGAGACTGTTGCAAAAACAAAAGGGAAGAAAATGTTATCACATAAAAGTGCTCAAAAAACCCACTCTGAAAAAGCACCTTCTGTAAGGCTCTAGCTTCCCATTTCCAATGGATTTCAAGCTTCATTGCTAAAGCTGCGGCCTAGAAGTACTCAGGCTAATAAAAGTAACTTTGTCTTGGCAAAGAAAGCACGAACATGATAAAAAGAAGGTGACCCTTAGAAGCCTCATCCTTAGATGGAGGTGAGAACAGGCTCATGAATTAAAAGAACAGCATATACCAGCTGAGATTTCAAGGGTCTTTAAAACCTCAGCACTAGCAGCATCTCCCTGAAAAACAGTTAGCTATCTGACAAGTTAGATTCCTATTATTTTAACACTTTTTTTTTTTCCAAAATGTTTCTGTTCCAAATATGTTGCTTTAAGGAGAATGTTTCATCTGTGGATATAATTGCTATTGCTCCCAGCGTGAGCAGACACCTAGATGATGGATATGCCAGAGGTGCAGGGTTAATTGCTGTCAGTGTACAGAGGATTTCAAACTCCAGGTCCGGCCTGAATATGAGAGAACTGTGTGCAGCTGAAGTGATGATCAGACCTCAGAATAGGTTATACTCAATGAAACCAAAATGATGATCAAGTGATAAAACCCTCCAGTCTTAACCGGAACCTCAGTAGTTCAAGCATGCAAAGAGATTAGAGTCTACTTCTGAACTGTAGAAATTTTTTCCCGCTTAATGCTGGGACAAGTCACTTTGCAAAATCTTCAGTATATTTGAAGGCAAGCACAAGCACTGTGTGCCACAGAATTGTATTGTGGACCCATCAGGAAACAGCTCTTTTGAGCCCTCATCAGGCTGTCAAAGTGCTTACTGATAGTAACTATTTTGAAGTACATATCCAGTTGCATGTTCAGTTCTATGTGAGGCCTTTCCCTGCCACTCCATCCATCGTATATCCCCCCTCTCCTCTCACTCACCATGGTGAAACCTGTGTGAAGCACATGGAAGCATTACTTTTCCCCACATGTTTTTTTCTGTGTTCGTTTCATTCACATTCCAAGGCTCTTACTTTAATGATAGCTTTAAACTTTTTCCTGTACTTTCGTTAATCTTTCAGTACAGATCCACTCTCTGCAGACGGCTCCTCTTATTTGCATGCCAGCACAATGTTAAGCCCTTTCAGCCTGATTTGAGTGATTGACAATTTTAGTTCCTTTTAGCAGTCTGAAACAACTGATTTACGACTGTGGGTGTAACTGCTTTCTTTCTGACAATGCTAATTTACCAAATGAATTGTGTTCTTGCACATTTACTGAGATTAACAGAAATTGGAAGTTGAAACTATGGAAGTCAATTGTAAGCTTACTCTGAATAATTCACTTAAACTGTTTTTTACCTTTGCAAAGTTAGGATTCATATGCTACTGTTAACTAAGGTAACATTAATACAGATGGATATCACATTTTTATTTCTATTATTTTTATTTTTATTTTAAGTAAATTAAAAAACCATCTCTGACATAGAACTAGTGTTCATGGAAAAATCAATAATATAGCAATAACTTCCTGCATGTGTCTTTTATGATTGCTTTTCTCATTCTTTTTCATTCTATGAAACTACAAATGAAACTGAATATAAACCAAAGTATTTGTAGTTAGTCCAGGATTAATTTCAAATTCTGAATTTAACTGAATTTACTTTGAAGAAAAACAGAAGAAATGCAGAGGCAGTTAATTACTTTCATATGCTTTATTTCAGATTCCTTTGTGTTTTGTCAGGAGCAAAGAAGGTAAATCAAAGAATGTAGTGATATTTTGAAATGTGTAAACAAACGCGACATTAAGTACCTTATAGGTTTGCAGAGCTGCTCTCTGTGGCCTTACTATGTCAAATCTGAGCTCTTTGTTCCCAAGGAAGCAGGAGATGATTCCCTGGCTTTGCAGTAAGGCTGATCAGAACTTAAAAAACAGTTGGGTAGCGCTGAGAATTGTACTGAAAATTCCCACTTTTTAAAACCAAAAGTGTTTTCATAATGCATTGAGTTTTATGCTTTTTCAGGCTTAAAGAAAAAGAATGATAGGGTTTTCGCCTTTTTAGACATTTGTGAAAATCCCTCTCATTTGATAAAGATGTTCTATTTTATAATTTCAAATTGACTTGTTATGAACTTAGATTAAGCTATAGAAAAACAAAACAAAACAAACCCTATTACTTTGACATGGGATTGAAATCAATTACCTAAGGATAATCTATCTTCTTGAATGATATATGCCACAGTTACTCAAAATAATGTCCTTGTTATTGTGCTGTGGACACCTTTTTCCTTCCCTTCCCATTCCCTTCTCTTCCCTTCCCTTCCCTTCCCCCTCTTCCCTCATTCCTAATACTAATTTAGATTTAACCTTTATTTTCATTTCCACCCAGTTCTCACTTCTGTCAGGGTACCATGAACAGAAAAAGAACATTTACAATAAGCAAAACTCGAATGATATAAGCAGAGGTAGTTAATATATAGCTGCCTGTAAGGAGAAAACAGTAAAATAACAGTATCCTGGAGTGCATTAAAAAAAAAGTGTGTCCAGAAGATCTAGGGATGTTCTCCTCTCCCTTTACTCTTCTCTGGTGAGTCCTCCTCTGGAATACTGTATCCAGTTTTGGTCTCCCCCATTGAAGAGAGACAGGGGTCTACTGGTTAGAGTCTAGCTGAATGTTACAAAGATGACTAAGGGACTTGAACATCTCTCTTATGAAGAAACACTGAGACAACTGAGACTGTTTGGCCTTGAGAAAAGAAGTCTGAGAAGGGATCTTATTAATGTCTGTAAATACCTGAGGGCTGGGTGTTGGGAGGAGGGTGTCAGTCTCTTTTTGGTGGTGCCCAGTAATAGGACAAGGAATTATGGATATAATCTAGAACATTAAAAAGTTCAACCTCTACATGAGGAGAAACTTCTTTACTGTGAGGGTGACGGGGCACTGGAACAGGTTGCCCAGAGATGTGGAATCTCCTTCTCTGGAGATTTTCAAAACCTGCCTGGATGCATTCCCATGTGTCTTGCCATAGGTGATCCTGCTTTGGCAGGGGGGTTGGACTAAATAATCTCTAGAGGTCCCTTCCAACCCCTAACATATGATTTTATGGTTCTAGGATTCTCATGGAAGGAAATACTTTATAATGAAGAATATTGATTGAACTGACCGTCTAACTTCCATATACAAGTCATGCCTTATAGAAGGACTAGGTGAACATTTTAAGGTAAGTTTTAAGGAGCGTTTTAGTGTTTTCACAAGGTGTAGTAATCCTACAAAACTGCTGAGGAACATTCAAGGCAGAAATTGCCCTGCTCCTGCTAATATTGTTGTACCTAAGATCCACTGAAGCAACTAAGTGGGGAATAGGCTCTGACATGTTCTTCTCTCTCAGGAAGCTCCTCTGGACAACATCTACCAAGCACAGTGTTTTCAAGGATGATGCTATCCTCAAGAACACATACCTAGAGGAATGCACAAAGTGGGAGCATTGCCTTGCCACAATAGTACAGAAGGAGAAATGCCAGGAAAGACATGGCAGCAGTAGCTTAAGGAGACAGAAGAAAAGTGTCCAGGGCAACAGGCTCACTAGAAAATGAAGTATCTCTACAGAGCAAGAGAGGAGGCAATTGCAGGCACACCTCAGTCATCCCATGCTGTGAGTTTTCACTGCCATGTGTTCACTGTTACTGTCAGCCGTATGCCGAGATAACACTGACAATTTGGTTTACACTGGGATGCAATTGCCCTTCTGAGTGGGCCATGGACCCATCTCCTCTAAGGAGTTGCTTTTGCTACTTCTAATCTCTATGGCACTGATGAAGGTCTCCCCCAGTGCTTGCTGGGCTGGAAGCCCACTGCTAAATGAGCAACATTTCCAGAGTAGTGGATATGGGCAGTTGTGCCTGGGTGTAGGGTCAGTTAAAAGGCACACAGCAGAATGTTTTGAAATGGACATCTGGCATGCAGTAAATGCATTTAGGAAGCAATAAACAGCTCATTTTGAATGACTTCTGCAATTGGTTTCAACACAAGCAGTTGGTGGAAAAACAAGCTTTTAGAAAGGTCATTTAATGCCATATATAACCCATCTCTTCCAGTTAAACTGCTTAGCAGTGTACAAAGCAAATCCCAGCCCATTTCTGATCTGATAATTAATAGAGTCTCTAGCTGGAGCAGTACAAAGAAAGTGAATGCTGTCCTTGTTATGCAGACTTAATAATTCACCGTTTGAATTGTCAGGGTGTCTTTGAAAGAAGCTGATTGTTGAAATACAAGTGCAGTAGATGTGGAATATTGTATATTGTATCTTCAAGATGAACACAGAATTCACATTCTTTTAGTCAGCAATAGATCACTGACAGCTCTGGGAAAAGGAGAAAAGATTTTCTATCGTAAGACATAATATTGCAATTTTCTTGATGCTATTCTGTTCGCAGAGTATAAATAAAATATGGATACGAAAGTATTTAATTTTCTAACCCTTAAAGAAGGAAAGATTTTTCTTCCCTTTATTTATCATTACACATGATAGATGAGCATCTATGGAGGTTTCCAGTAATAAATTAAAGAATCAAATTTCTAAACTGCCCAGATGAATTGACACAGATACATGACAAATACATTGTAATTACCCTTAGAGAGACTATTAGTTAGTTCCTAAAATAAAATAAGTATATTTGAGGTATTAAACTGTCACTTCTAAACAATAGTAACTCCACATGGTCCAGAATCAAAACCAATCATCATCTTTGCTCCTTAAATTCATTGTGTTTAATTTGATTTAAATATACCAAATCTGCACTTATGTAAATGAATGCAAGTAAATCACATTTCAAGTTATGTGTAAAAATTGCAGTGGCCCAGGACAAGTTACTCTGATGTTTGGCCTGTAAAAGTGTCATGAATACATCTTGGTGAAATGTTTCAAAAAAAAAAAAAAAAAAAAAAAAAAAAAGAGGAAGATAAGCTTCAGTTTAGAATTTATTTTAATATTAAAGTATTCTAAATGAAAACTTTTGAAAGTCAACTTTAATTTAATTTATAAATCAAAGGGAATCATTTCTTTTCCCCCAGGGCTCTACTTCTTAATTTTTCTGTTGGGCACCACTAGAAAAAAAAAAAAGGTTTATGTGATTTTAACCAGAAATCCCAACCACAGCATATGGCTCTTTTCTGAGAAAAAAACGTGTCTCCTTTTCTAAGTATTATTTTTTCAATTATTAGATATGGATCAAGAGACATATAAATTATATTTAATGGCATAAGGCAGAAATGTAAAACTTCTGATTAACTTTGTAGCATCCATGCAGCACCCTGCCCAGGTGTGGCTTGGAAACAAGAACTATATTTTACCAAAAATGTCAGGTATTTCAGGTTTTTGTGTAAGGTGGTGAGCGTTCAAGTTTTCTGTTATAAAGCCATGAGAATGATGATCATCTGCAGGCCATCAGCTTGGGCAGGGGGGGTAGTGTGAGAAGGAAGATGGTGCTCTTAGCAGACGGACCCAGCAGACAGTGGGTCCCTGCCATGTTCCCACCAAATTCATACTGAGAATACCATTTCTTACTCTTCTCACCTGGTTGGGGGGAACATTGAGTGATGTACCTGGGTGATGGGGAAATACTCTGGACAAGAATTTATCTGTGCTGACTGGGGCTTAATGATCCTTTTGGCTGCAGATTTTGGTGAGAACTACCCAGAGCTGCCACTCGACCTTTTGCGTAGGTTCCTGATTAATTTCTTTAGCACATATACCTCTAAGAGAATACAGCTTTGGACAGAGATACAAACCAAGTTTCAGAGTATTTCATTTTCTGATGAAGCCCACAAAAGGCTTCAGTGGGCTGTTCACAATATTTACAGCAGCACAGATCAAGCCATAATAATCAAGCCCACAAGCAAAACCCACAGGCTCGCTAGCTTATTCCTTTGTCCTTTAATGTTCATTGCCTGCAATGCAGGTTAATAAGACAAAACAGAGACAGAGGGTTTATGATGAACCCTTTACAAGGGATTAGCTCTGTTCAGGAGATAGAGATGCCAGCCAGGGGAAGGTCACCACTTGTTGGAAAAGTTAAGCACTTCATAGAACATGGAGACTTGACAGTGGCACATGCCATGCTGGTGTTACCCGACTCAAAGTCAGATTGAGCTGAACACCTTTCAAAATGAAGCCACACTAAGCAAACCAGGTATATTGTGACAGTAGCTCAATACTGTTCTATCTAGATAAATCAAAATGTGAAGTTTTAGGAGTGCAATAATTACACAATGAAAAAACAGCACAGCTACGAATCACACCTCGCCATTTTAACACCTTTGGAAGGTTATAAGATATTTAAATTATTTTGATGCAGAGCTTGAATTGCTGATCAACATTGTTGGCGGGATATAAAATAAATTATTAAAAAATTGTTGTGTGCCTTATAAAATTAAGTAATATTAGAATCATAATTATAATCAAAGCTGTGGAAAAATATAATTGTAACAGAAGAAGGTGTATTTTTATTGCACAGTTTGGCTTCTTGCAGCCCACTGTGAGAACCTATAGAAAGACTATCTGTTAAAAATCAGTTTAAGAACTTAGGCTGGAGGTAAAGGGAAGAGAGACTGTAAAATAATTACCTCTTTGGCTTCCGGTACTTTCAACAGACTGGAACCAGAGAATTCTGGGGAAAGATGGGAGTTGTCTGACTTTTGTGCTTATCTAGGGAAGGGGACCACATATATGCAGACAGGTTGTATTCCATTTCCAGGTATAAATATCAGCCTCAAGTATTTTAACAGACTAGATGATCAGACAAAGTTATCAGCATGTCTTTTTGTCTGTAAAAATCATCGAGATCATTCTGTGCCAAAAATTTACTCAGCACAAAGCCAATGATTTTAGAGAGGATTTTGGTTGGAGGAACGCCTGTTTCCAATTACACAGATGGTTGCAGAAATGGGTGCAGGTAAGCTATGAACAGGATAGACCTAAATATAGTAGATGAAGGAAATTGAGATGGGGTCCTCTCACAGTAGGTCCTCACACAAAGAAGTAGGAAAAAAGGATTGAGAGGATGGATGACCTTTGAAAAAAACAGCTCTGCTTCTTCTGCTCCTTGAAGTTATCAACAATTATGGTTCTAGTAAGTACTACTGCTGCCTGACCATATCTCAGCACCTGGACATGACAGATAAAAAAAAAAAAAAAAAAAAAAAGCCAATCTTTTAAAATCAACCTTGATCATATGAGCAAAAATGCTTCCCCCAAAAAACTACCATCATTCCTCACCTTTAGGAATTGAGTCAAGGAGGTATCTAGCCACTCCCTGAGTTACAAACAGCCTGAGCTCACCATCCACATATGACAGGGACATGTAGGAATAAATGTCTTGCTCAGGCTGTGATGTGCCTCTCACTCCTCAGCCACCTTCCCTGAAATGCTGAAAAGAAAAATGGAGAAAAAACCTCACAGACCTGGTAAGAGGGACAGGCTGAAACCAGAGCTCTGAACTGTCTTCAGAGAGCATATTCAGGTTGTATCCATAAATCTCCCTCCTTGTCAAGCCTGACTTTTTTATAAGCACTCTAAGCAAAGAGTGAACTTTTACAACAGACGTTCAAAGTGGAAGATGAGCATGCAGGGGCAGAGGCTTCAGCAAGAAACAAAACACAGGACAGTGAGAGACACTTTTGTCCTCAGACTGATCCTCAGAAAATTGCCTTCCTTCAAGAAACAATTCTCTGCATGGAACTGATCCCTGATTTCACTCTGACCTCTCGGTCAGATGTCACAGTGGTCAGCATACTGAAAGCAACTGCTCAGTGTGCAAGAAGCAAAGAGAGGATGTGTCAAGAGTGTGAGAGAGGACAGTATCAGTAGTATTGTAATGCTAGACAATAAATTGATGGCTCTCACTGCTTTTGTAAATGTTTTAAATCTTTGCCATATTGATAGCCCAGGTATTCACAGACAAGGCATAGTGTGCCTTTGAGCCTCCTCGGACATTCTTAGTGTAGGTTATCAGTGTCTCAAGGTAGGCATGTGAGGCTCACTTCAGATTCAGAGTAAAAATGAGCCTCTTCAGCATTAAGTCAAAAAATAGACACTTAACATCAGATAAATTGCTATAGAAGGAGACAAGAGGTACTAGTTCATATGGTTTCTATATTGCTCACTCCTTGAGTCAGACACAGTGACTCACACCATCAAGGTCTGTGTGCCTGGATTTCCCAAGATTGTCAGATCCAGTAGATCTACTCAAAATGAACACAATTCACATGAAAAATACACACCTGGCCATAAGGAATAACAACTGTGGTCACTGAATGAATAAAATAGGCAAAAAGTTATAATATTGTCTAGTTTTGGAAAAGGATGCAGTAGGTCAGACCATTCACTGAGGAAGAAAGTAGAGGATGTATTTACCCCGGATGACACTGGAGCCTGACTCTGCAATAGACATTGGCCTCATGGTGCATTGGTGTGTAGAGTTCCTGCTTGCCTTGTTGCCTGATTGTCCTCTCCAAAAGAGGCATTTGTGATGCAGTGAGTCCAGGGACTACATCTCCTGACCACCACTGGGAATTGTGAGTAATGAGACCACTTCTCACCTGATTTGGAGATAATGGGCCTTAGTGTGCTGGTGCAGCTTGTCACTGCTCCCTACCCCCACAGCCCCAGCAATAACCTTTGAATCCAACAGTCAGTCCCAACTGGGCCAGCATATTGCTGCTGTCATCAGCTGCTGTCGTGTGAGCTTTGGTGCTTCAGTGAATTAAGACACTGCTTCAAATATTGCTCATGCTGTAAACCCAACCCCAAATGTTTTTATGAGGGTTTCTCATTTCTCTTCCTTGAAAACATTTTTTTTTTTTTTCATTTTAATTGGTGCCACTGCTCTCTGAGGGATTGCTCTGTTCCTACTTCTGTCTTGAGGAAGAGCACAGAAACAGTGGGTCTTCAGTTCCTCTGCTGAGAGTTAGTGGAGGAAAGACAGGGGGAAGGAGAAGCAGAGAGCATAATAATTACCATTAACTGCAGGCACATATGATTAATGTTATTTGTATAATAGCATTTAACCAACAGAAGCACCCTCATAACAATAGGTGGTTTAAGGGAATGTTGTGGCAAATGTAAGGAACTGCTGTTGTTGGATAATAGCATGCTTCTGCAAAAGACTCTCTTTATGAGTCATGCATTAGTTGCAAAAATAACAGTAAGGGAGGAAAAATAGCTTCTGGGTACAAATACATGAGTGCAGCTGAACCTAGCCAGTACCTTTATAAATATTACAAGGACACTGACTTATCACCAGTGTATTTTCTATATAGCAGAGTCTTCAAATTTTTAATAGGACTAAATGAAACTAGCTGCAAGCCTTAATTCTCTGTCTATATTCTACTCTAGTATCTAGACCTTATGAAAATCACCAAAATAGACTTTTAAGTCTTTAAGCGTATGGATATTTTTTGTGAGAATTATCCTTTAGTATTAACTCTTCCAGTAATAAAAAGAACAAGCAAAATAAAAGAAGATTGTCTCAAGCTTTTCCCAAACTCCAGAGAAACAGACAGCTTTTATTCTAAGTGCTTTCACTACTGTTCATCTGCAGCCTACAGGAAATCAGGTCTGTGAGGGTCACATCCTTAAGTCATTTTTCTGTGGCCATCTAATGGTTTGTTCAAGTCACTTTTCCATGCTGGTCCCGGGGAATATTAGGAATGTTCTGTTATATATACTGTGGCTCCAGCTTTACAGAGACATATGTGATATGCTAAATTTAACCCCTCCAAGTCTGGCTTCAATGAGATTATTCATTTGGGGAGAATAGTTCACCAGCTATAAAAATAAGCATGGCTGAGCCATGCATTCAGGATCCCTAATTATAACTATTGTGAGCTACTATTATCTAAGTATTTGCTAAGCAGACACAATTTGCTTAGCACTGGCCATCACTAGACAGGTGAAAAAAAGTAAGGACTAAAACTAGGTGCTAAAGACAATCCTTCTAGGCTCCCATGGAGCCACTATTTCAGCCTTGGAATTTGTAAGAAATATGTGAAAATACAAATGTTCACACACCTGTAAATATACATGAGATCATGAAAATGAAAGAAAAATATGTATTTATTTACCATAATAAATAAATAGATAAAATTACACACATTTGAATCTGACAATGTTTTTGATTCTTGGAAGATAAATATTTCATTTAATTTTTTTAAGAATTTTATGATGTTCTGATATAACATAAATCTAAGTCAGGCAGGCATCTTTGGTGACTTAAATGCATATACAGATGCCAAAGCAGAATAGCTGATACTAATCAGGTCTCTGCTTGTGCACTCCCCTCTATGAGACCAGGAGGAGAAAATCCACCTAAAGGCTCACTAATTGATACAAGGACAGGGAAGTTTTGACTCCCCAGTTATGATAACTGGCAAAACCAGACAGACTCAATTTGAGAAGAAAAAAAAATAAAATTAATCTACTGGGAGAAAGAGAACATACAATCAGGTCTTAATACCTTTCCCCCACCCCTGCCTTCTTCCCAGGCTGGATTGCTTCACTGCTGCCTCCCCCTCAGCAGCACAGGGGAGGGGGAGGGGGGATTTAGGGTCAGTCCCCCACACGTTTCTGCCGCTCTTTCCTCTTCATGGAGAGGACTCCTCACAGCCCTCTCTCACTCCAACAGGGTGTCCCTCTCAGGGGAGAGAGTCCTTTATGAACCCCTCCAACATGAGTCCCTCTCACCAGGTACAGACTCTCAGGAACAGACTGCTCCAGCATGGGATGCCCACAGGGTCACAGTTTGCTTTAGGAACAGACCTCCTCTGGCATAGGGTCCTACACATCTGCAGATCCACATCTGCCCACTTGTGACCCTCCCTAGTAGCAATTCCACATCTGACCACTGTGGTCCTTCAGGAACTGCTCCACTGTGTTCCTCCATGAGCTTCAGGGGAACCGTCTGCCTTCTCACTATAGTCCGTGGGGAAATCTCTGCTCAGGCACCTTCAACCCCTCCCTCCTCACTGGTTGTGATATCTTTACTCTGACATTGCTCTCACCTCCTCCTCTCTGCAGGTCTTTTTTAAATTTTATTTTTGCCCTTTTTTTCCCCTTCTGGGAAATGCTTCTTGCAGAGGTGCATCCAGTTTCCCATATTTGCTTGGCCTTGGCCAGAGGCAGGTCCAGAATTGGAGATGGGGGAGCTTCCAGCTTCTCCCTCCCTGCCCCCAGCTTCCAAAACACCAGAACACTAGCACAGGATTGTGAATCTAAAAATCAGTGTCCCTGTTGAGTCCAGAGATTTCTGCACACTGCAGAGCAAAGAAGTCAAGCTTCCAGACTCCCCATGTGCTTGCTTTCTGTGAGTCTCCCTGGAGGACCACAACTGAGAGGTCAGGGATTGAGTATATGCTTTTCGAAATATATTTACCCACTTGCAACTGGGAACTGTCATAATTTATTCATAATCTATGAAAATTCACTCCAACAGTCCCAAGAATGCCTGTCATCTTTCAATAATATAGTGTTACAGGATTTTAAGTAAGACTTGGTTCTATCTGATATTTTTACTAAAGGTTCTGGTTAAAATGGTTTTCAAGAAGAAGGTTATATAAATTTAGATGTTTTATAATAGGAATTTGTTGTAATAGTATTTAATTATCTTCTGTGTAGATTTCAACATTGTGGGTTGTTATTTTATCCACAGATGAGCAACTGAAGTTTTGCTGAAGTTTTTCTTTCCTAGTAATTAGCTTATATGATGACATGAACATCTCATACTAAATTAAATTTTATTTCATAAGAGAAGTATCTCCCTGTTGAAATATTTTATTTTATTTTTTTAAAAAAATTTTGGTTAATTGGGTTTTGTGATTGTTATAAAAACAGACAGAACATTATCTGAAAGCTCAACTAAATGCCAGAACATATTGATTTTATTTAGAGAATTGCTAGCTTTCTGGAAGTGTGTTGATCTGTGGATTTTTAAAACATATTAACTGTGGATGATAGGTTATCTTTTCTGTATTTCTTGAGGAGTCTAACAGTCTAATGTTGATAGTATACTAGTTGTAGCTACTGAATTCTTGATGAAATTAACTCTAGTTTGGAACGCCATCATAACATAAGAACAGCATAGTTTTGGTTAAGTAACTATCTAAAATGATCTGTTTTCAGTGGAAAAAGTTACAAAATGGAGTTCTCTCAATCTTTTCATCCTTCAGTCTGTATCGATATTGGGGTTTGCCTGAGACTTAGTTTAAGACCTTGTTGAGCTCCATCACATTTGCATGCGTCCACTCCTTAAGCCTGTCAAAGTCTTTCTGGATGACATCCCTTCCTTTTAGGATATAAACTGTACCATAAAGGTTGGTGTGATCTTCAGATTTGGTGAGAGTACACGCAGTCTCACTGTTTATGTAGTTGATGAAGATATTAAATAATTTTGGGCCCAGTACATACCCCTGAGGGATACCACTTGTTCCTGGTTTCCACTTGGACATTGAGTTGTTGACTGTTTGGATGTGCCAGCTAGCCAGTTCCATATCGTAACAGCTCATCCATCAAACCCATATCTCTCCAATTTAGAGACAAAAGTGTTGCTGGGGACTGTACAAGGTGTTGCAGAAGTTTGTGCAGATCACATTCTTACTCCACTGACATAGTCACTCCATCATTGCTACACTGGTCCCACAAAAAGAACTGGAAGGAGGATCCAGGAAACTCAAGGCCTGGCAGCCTGATCTCCGTGACTAGCAAGGTTATGGAGCAGATCAGCCTAGGTGCAATCACACAACACCTACAGGATGGACAGAGGATCAGACCCAGCCAACACGGCTTTAGGAAGGGCAGGTCCCGTCTGACCAACCTGATCTCCTTTTATGATCGGGTGACCGGCTGGTGGATGAGGGGGAGGCTGTGGATGGAGTCTACCTGGAATTCAGCAAAGCCTTTGACACTGTCTTCCATAGCATTTTCCTGGAAAAGCCCAGGGCTCAGACAGGAGCACTCTGTGTTGGGTTAGGAACTGCCTGGAGGGCCACCAGAGAGTGGTGGTGAACGGTGCTGCATCCAGTTGGCAGCCGGTCACCAGTGGTGCCACCAGGGATCAGTATTGGGCCCAGTTCTGTTTAATATCTTTAATGATGATTTAGATGAGGGGATTGAGTCCATCATTAGCAAATTTGCAGATGACACCAGGTTGGGGGGGGAGTGACGATCAGCTGGAAGGCAGGAAGGCTCTGCAGAGGGACCTGGACAGGCTGGAGAGTTGGGCTGATTCCAATGGGATGAGGTTCAACACGGCCAAGTGCCGGGTCCTGCACTTTGGCCACAACAACCCCATGGGGAGCTCCAGGCTGGGCACAGAGTGGCTGGAGAGCAGCCAGACAGAGAGGGACCTGGGAGTCTGGATTGACAAGAAGCTGAACATGAGCCATCAGTGTGCCCAGGTGGCCAAGAAGGCCAATGGCATCCTGGCCTGTATCAGGAACAGCGTGGTCAGCAGGTCCAGGGAAGGGATTCTTCCCCTGTACTCAGCGCTGGTGAGGCCACACCTCGAGTACTGTGTCCAGTTCTGGGCCCCTCAGTTCAGGAAGGAGATTGAGGTGCTGGAGCAGGTCCAGAGAAGAGCAAGGAGGCTGTGAAGGGATTGCAGCACAAGTCCTGTGAGGAAGGGCTGAGGAAGCTGGGGGTGTTCAGTCTGCAGAAGAGGAGGCTCAGGGGAGACCTCATCACTCTCTACAACTCCCTGAAAGGAGGTTGGAGCCAGGGGGAGGTCAGTCTCTTCTCCCAGGTAGCTACCAATAAGACAAGAGGGCATGGACTTAAGCTCTGCCAGAAGAGATTTAGGTTAGATATCAGGAAAAAATTCTTTACAGAGAGGGTGATCAGAAATTGGAATAGGCTGCCCAGGAAGGTGGTGGATTCTCCGTCCCTGAAGGTTTTTAAAAAGAGACTGGATGTGGCACTCAGTGCCATGGTCTGGTAACCACAGTGGCAGTGGATGAAGGGTTGGACTTGATGATCTCAGAGGCCCTTCCTAACCCAGATGGTTCTGTGATTCTATGATCATAGAAGGTTACAAGATTAGTCAGGCCTTCTACAGGCCAGGATGCATCAATGAATTTTCATGTTTCTTTAGTGAGGAGATCACAATTATGTGATTGAATCCCTAGCTCTACTTTATGAAAGTTGAAAATCAGGTAAGAAGTTTGTAAGGTGGGAGTGTGAGAGAAGATTGTAGGGGACCCATTTGAAAGGGCTTTGTTGATTTTAGCAGGAAGAATGAAAAGACAATCTAAATGTTTACTCTGCTTTGATTTTCTTATCCTCCATGTTTAGAGGTTGCCACAAAAGTTGAAAACAGAGTGTAACAGAATTAAAGACTCTTACATAAGCATAAGACAAGTGTTAACTCTGTGTGTGATCTCAATTCCCCCATTGCAAAACTTCTTTATGTTTGAAATTTTTGTAACTATGAAATTGCCTTTCAACTTTCTGTACTGAATTTTTAAATTCTGGACGGAATGTTAAGAATTCAGGTGCTATGCTCTACAGCTCATGGGTTAACTAAGAGCTGCTAGTTTAAAACTTGAAATTTAAAACCTGATCAGACCTGGAATAATTATGACAAAAGGGGTAAAGATACACCTTTTATACCAAGACAAGAGCCCTCTGTTTTCTAGTTCTTGCTCAAAAGCGAAGTAATGCAGGGGCTTTTCAAGTTGAAGAGTTATATGTATAACTTAATATATTAAAAAAAAACTAGAGTATTTCTCTTTGTTATCGCTGGAAGATAGAGCTTCCTTGTTCTAAATGTTTGGTTTGGGATTTCTGGGATTTTTTTTTCTGTTGCGGTCTTTTTTTTTCTTTTGGTTTGTTTGTTTGTTTTTGCTTGGGGTTTTTTTTTTGTTTTGTTTTGGTTTGGTTTGGTTTTGGGTTTTTTTTAGATACCTGGTAGTGAAAATTTTCATTGCAAACAGGTAAAAATTTAAGCAATCACAACTAAGACTTTCAATCAATAGCATATGAGACTTATTGTAGTCATTATAACCTATCTCATAATACATAAGCAGGTGACCTTTCAATTAATTTAAAAAAGGCTAAGCTTTGAAATCAACAAAGATTTTTTTAAATTATAAATTGTGCAATTAGACTGGGTAGCACATCACCACAATGAATCATTAAAGTCAAGCTTAGGTAAGATTCAGAAAAGATATTTCTTTTTCTAATTCCAGTAATGGCTGCTCAACACTTAAAATTAATTATAATGTCCTTTCTTTTTAAGTCAGGTATAGAAATATTCAGGACTTGATCCTTTCAGGGTGGGGTCTAATACTTATCATATTTTATACCTGCCTTTCTGTATAATAACTGGTGCTATGGACAGAAACAGGATGAAAGGGACACAGCATCTCAGCCCTTAAAGTTATTGCCCTTCAGAGCAATTCTATGATGTAAAGTGCTGCTCAAGATAAATAAGGTCAGCAGAATGTAAATGTACTCAGCATCTGTCCCTGAATTTTGATGAAAGTTTCTGGTAAGGAACCAGAATTGCTGGCTTGACTCAGATGCATTTGACTGTTGTGGTGGGAGCAGCTGCACTTATCTACCTTTATTTATGGAGAGCTTTAGTAATTACTTCTTATTACACTTTATTTAATTTGAGAATTTAGTATTTCAGTAAATATTAAGAGCTTCTATATATTAATCTTTTATATTAAAAATATTTTCCAAGAGATCTATATTTTCTGAAATTTCTTGCAGGATTAATCTAATGCCACGGTGCCATTTTCACAACAGCTGGTGGGAGGTGGATCACTGCAGTAATTATTTGTCTACAGAAATTGTGATTAAATTAGAAATGGATCTTTAGAAGTCAATGAAAACCTATAAAAAGGACAATTATTTCCTGTCTTAAATTAAGACAAGAAATTTAATGTTTTTTCCCCCTGTAGGTTAAAAAAAGTGCAAACATATGAGCACTAAAGTTAAAGTTACCATATTTCCTTATTTTATTTGTTAAGTTAAAAAAATACATATATTTGAAATTAATGTATCTGTTTAATTTTGCTATTTTGATTCAAGAGAAGGCCTGAAGTGCTCCTGTGAGGGCCTATGGATAAGTCTGTGTTAGAGAGGGGTCAATAGGAGGAATTAACTGAAATATTAAACCTTATGTCCAAAGGTCCAAAGGCACCAGGGGTGGTGTTTGTAACAGCTGTACTTTTAAATTGTTGTAATCCATTATTTGAGTTGCATTTTATGGGAATTGCTATAGCAAGAAGCACCCAAACCAATGGAGGATGATCCTTACAAGAAGCAGTTAAGTGCAGGAGTGACCTGGTATCACAAGGCTTCTGTCCAATATCTTCCCAATATCTTCTATCTGTCCACAATATCTTCTTGTAATAGACTCCCTCCCCTGACCTGAGTGACCACTGTAATAGATAGACCCCAAAGTCATGGACTAAATTAACTCTGTGGACATGTTTTGACTTTTATGGAGGTTTAATGGACATTTTACAGGGTTGTTCCATAGACTAAGAGTATGATATCTGTGTCTATAACACAGGATGAGAAGGGGAAAAAAGTTTAATAATGATCTCTTGCATAGTGTGGGACCTGAGAATGAAGCAAATGATATGGAGTAAGAGCTGGAGAATATATGGGCTTGGGCTGGGATAGAATTATTTTTTTTTTTATAGCACCTGGAATGGTGCTGTGCTTTGGGTTGTGCTGAAAACAGTGTTGATAACACAAGGATCTTTTAGCTATTACCAAGTAGTGTTTGCACAGGGCTAAGGCCTTTTCTGCTCCTTATGCTGCCCTGACAGTGAGTCTTCTGGGAGTGCACAAGGAGCTGGGAGGGGACACAGCTAGGGCAGCTGACCCCAATTGACCAAAGGGATATCCCCATGCCATATGACACTGTGTTCAGCTATAAAGTCTGGAGAAAGGAGGAGGGGGAGACGTGGAGTTACACAGCTTGTCTTCCCAAGTCACCTTTATACATAATGGAACCCAGCTTTTCTGGACATGGCTGAGCACCTGTCTGCTGATGAGAACCAGTGAATTAATTCCTTGTTTTGCTTTGCTTGCCCAAGCAGTTTTTGCTTTACCTATTAAGCTGTCTTTGTCTCAACTTGCAAGTATTCACACTCGTGTGAAAGTGAGTGAGCAGCTGTATGGTGCTGAGATGCCAGCCAGGGTTAATATACAACTGTAAAGCAGAACATAAATTCCACTCTTCTTGGATTGTATGCAGCCCCACATTGTGCAGCTGTTGTGGTAAAAAAATGTGTGAAATTTTATCTTTAACTTTCCTCCACGAATTGCTTTAAAAATAAGGAGCTGAGGCTTTAACTTTGCATCGTGATATGACTTAGGATTCCTAAAGGTGTGCATGTTCCATAATTTCTCTTCAGGCACAAGTAGTCATGGGTGATCTAGAACTGAGGTGAGAAATACTTTGTATTTCTCAAGAAAAGGTGTAACACTTCTTAGGAAGATGGAGGAACCTTTTCAGCATTGATCTGCCTCATATAAAATAATCAGATCACAGCAAAAAAAAAAACCACAACAGAATACATTGACGAATGTTGATTTGAAATAAGAGTTTATTTTAAACTTTATTTTTGTGTTTTACTGACAGAAGTTAAAATAACAACAAAGATATTAACTTTTTTTTTTTTTCTGAAGAAAAATGTAGTTAAGAATTGGAGAATTCTAGTAAAGCCTATTTTTTCATTTCCACCCAAAATGTAATTCCTTCCCCAAGGATATTTACTCCCTCTTGCACTCCTGCATAGTCATTCCCAACACAATTTCTCTCCATTGTGGCCTCTAATATTAATAACAACAGTAATTACATTATGTCTTCTGACCCCAGTTTAACATAACACATTTGAGTTCACACACTAAGTGAAGTATTTAATCATGAGCTTGCTGAGGGAGGAGCAGGTGTTCTCCATGTCTCACCTCGAAATGCTTGCCCTATGGCTGGTTTCCTCTTACACACCCATTTATTATAAAGCTGATGGAACTCACTGCTACTGCCTCCCTGAGCTTCTTAAGTAGCACCTCCGGCATCAACTTTATTAAAAAAATAAAATCAAATGTGAAGGAAATAGGGAAGGTGAATGGTCGTAAGGAATTGGTGCTATTTAGATTACACAGTTCCTTAGGTATGTCCTTACATTTAACGATGAACATTTGGTACCTGCAAGTATATAATCACCCCAGTTCATGTCATTACTTGGTTTAACAGCTAATACTTAAATCATGATTCTTGATGGATTGACAAGAGAATGTTTTTCCCTAAATACAAAGGATAGGGATCCAGTTTTCCTTTTTTTCAAAGGTTTTTTTTAAGGTTTAGTTTCTGAACCTGCAAGGGCTAGTCAAGGGATTTAATGTAATAATGTGAGTTACATACTTGATACAAAACTTGTGTTATTCTGTGCAGAAAGGTAAAGCACAGGTCACTTTCTTTTTAGTATAAGATGATTCAGAGTAAAATAAATCTGGATTCTCTTTCCGCATCTCTAAGTTTCAAAATAATGAAAATGAAGCCCTTGACCATTATTAGAATGGTCAATGGAGACAGATGTTTATTCTGCATAACTGATATCTTGATGAGAATTTTAGAAACTGCTACCACTTGTATGTTTGTAATGTACTTGGAGCTTTCCCAGTGATAACCTATGTCTGAAGGCCAGAAATGAATGCTATTCCTGCTCCCTCTGACTTCTACCACAGCAAGGACTGGAGAATATTTCTTGGTAATACCAAAATAAAGACTGTAACTCCTGGATGAGACAGAGCAGCTGTCCTTCATATAGCCTTCGAAGACCTTAAGTGATGAGAAATGCATGAAATATTTAGATAATTACCTACTGTAAGAAGTTTTTAATATAAAAATTATGTTTTCTGATGAGATGAAGAACCTTCTTCACTTGAAAATAAATTCTCAAAGCTGGCATTTGTGTCCTATGAGCAAATCACCTCTTAACCCTCCTTTGGATAAGCTGAAGAAATCAAACTTCATTATCCACTGGCTGAAAACATGTTTTTCCTGACCATGACTGGTTCATGCAGCTCTTGTCAGCCTTTTCTAATATCCTTTAGCACAAACATCAGGACTGGCAGTAATGCTCTTGTTAATGCCAAGCAGAGCCACACTACTACATGCTTTATATTTTTCCTTGTTTCCACTTCAAAAGATCCCACAAATCCTGCCCAGAATTAATAGTACTGGAAACTGCTGCTCAGTTGGTTGGCAATTTTGACCCTTTGTGGTCTTTAGTGTTACTGATTGTTACAGTAAGATCCCTTCCTATAAATGTGGCCCATTTCCTTGTAGCTGAATATATTAAAATATGAGTTGCTAAGTGCTGTTTATAGTGAATATCAGATTACTCTGCAGAACCGACCTGTTCTTAGCATTATTTACTGCTGCCCAGATTTTTCTTCAGCTGCTAATTGCCTGTTTGGTTCAATTTAGTATCAGTGTCCCATTAGTTACCCTCAGACCATTTGATGACCCACCTCTCCTCCCCAAAGGAAAGTTATATTCATCTTAGTCCTTTTCTTTCTGAAGTTCATCCATTACTTTCATTAATATCCCTTTGTGCAATCTGAAGACTTTCTTCTCTCTCTCCAGGAAGCCAGTCTCCAGTGCTAAGCCTGGCAAAGGCTTAGGTGGATTGCAATAGGGGAAAATCTGGTTTGTTTCTTTTTAGCCTGCTTTTTTCCCTTTGCAGTTGTTCTGATTGATTTGGGAATGACCTGCAGACAGTCAGCAAGCATCTTCTATCCCTATCCATCATAATTTAGCCCTTCTTTTATTCTGTCTCATCAGGTCCACTAAAGCATTTTTCAAACAATCTGTCATTTTATTTCTAGTGTTTTCCACATGGCAGTGTAGTACCAAGGCTGGCACAAGACCCACTGCAGGGAAAGAAATTTACCCTACAACCAACTAAGCCATTTTCACAGTTCAAAGGTTAGCCAAAAAATCTGCTATTCCATTGTCCAACCAGTTTACTGCAGCTGCTGTATCTAGAAAAGCTTTTCCCCCACAAGGGGAAATGGTATAGACTAGCATAGATGTTGTACATTACAACAGGAGTAATCACAGATGTTCCATTTCTGTCTGTAGGGTAATACACTTTGTTTTAGCCAACCAACATATCCTTTTACTAGAAGTTAGCCCCAAATGGAACTTTACATATCAGTCATGGGCTACTGACAAATATTTGACCACGTGTCAGCACTCACGTTGCAGCACCTTCCTCCTATGCTGAGACTCACATACTTGGCTGAGCTGTGGCACTGATAATACACCATGGTACCCAGCTACATACATCCTTGTCTCTCCTCCTCAGCTCTCCTCACAGTATACGTCACTCTCCTCAAAAAAACTGTGGAAGAATATTTTCCTCTTACACCAGGGAGCAATTAACGCACCTGAGATAACAATGAACCTGCATGTAAATCCATTTTCTGCCTGGTTTTGAGCAAAGATTTTGGTATCAAATTATGACAGGTATTTGTAGGAGTTCCCTACTGTAGATCTTTTAAAAATGTCTCTTTAAGAAGGGCTTGATGCTTACATCCACATTTTTAGGAGAAAGTTTATGCTCATGGTCATAGCAGAGCATCTTACTGATCTTCTGATGGGACTGCCCTTTCAAGCAGCAAAACTCACAGCATGTGGAAAGGGACAGAAGTAAGAAGCAGCAGAGGTAAAAGTTTAGAAGTCTGTGCCTGGGAAGTAATCCAGATACCTGGACTCTGCAGTGGGGATGCTGATACACAGTACCCAATGGCTTTTCTGTGTAAGCAGCAGAAGCAAGGGTGCAAAGCAGTAAAGCTTTGTAGCTCTGCTCTGTAGCAGCTGTAGGTGTTTTGTCTCAAAACAAGGTTTTGAACTAGAGAAGATGCAAGTGCCTGACTAAAGCCCTTACTCAGAGTATTCGGGCACTGGAAATGGGAGGAATTTTACTGCTCTGTGCTGAATATACCTATTTCTTAGCAGGAAAGTCACCTTCATTCAGTGTGCAGAATTTCTAACACTGTTTTTTATTGGTTTACCTTTCAAGTAATTTGGTGCTCTGGATGTTGATCTACAGCTTCAGGGTACTTAGAAGGTTAAGCATCAACATGGTGAAGAGTGCCCAAATCCTGTGCTGACTCCAACTTCAACTAAAGCAGAAAAGCAGGTCAAGAAGGGGTAGTGGATCTGCCTCAGACTGGGGAAAGTGGTGATTATGAAGGGGAAGTCCCTCCAGCTGGGATGAATTAGGGTAGGATGATGTAAGGATGAGGCTGAGACAGATTTTTTCCCAAAGAAGGAGTTGAAACACAGAACAGGAAAAAAAAAAAAAAAAAAGATTTTCTTATTGTGAGAAATTTTTATAAGTCACAAAGGCATAATAAGGCCCTAGGTAAGAGTATCTCTCATGATCATTTCTTCTTCTGAGTTGCAGAGTGAGTCCTAACAAAAGAAATAATTTTTCCTCAGTGTGAGGTGGTCCAGGGGTCAAAGTCTCCCCTGTCTCTGTAGTCCTTAAATGGTTCTCACTGCTTGCTCTTTCTTCACTCCTTTTGTTTATCCCTAATGAAGCCATCTGGCCCAACTTTCACGAGGCTGCTCACTACCTCTCTGGGTAGGGCCTCAGACTCCCTTATTCGTGTCAAGAATTTTAGTCAGACACCATTTATAGTTTTTCTCCATGTAAAAACTACAGCAATTTGGAAACAATAACTGAGGGTTTTTAAATTTTTTTTTTCTATTGTAATAAAAATAGCAGACCACAACAATAAACCTACTCTTCTACATTAATTAAATTAAAGCAAAACAGTAATGCTCTGATTCAAACATGGTAAGAAGAGGAATTTAAAGCTAGTGTTGAAAATGCCTGAGTGCAGACAAGCTGACACAGACTGAGTTAATCCTTTGTGCTGGGAAACCAGGTCCTCTTCGAAAATGTCTCTAACTTTGAACAAGTCACATATCTGAATTTCCTGGACTTTTACATTCTTAAAATGGTGCCTGGAATTTTAACCTTAAGCTATCAATGGGTTTAGTGGACTTTGGAGTGCATCATGTTTCTATGGCACTGCACTTTCCTACTGAACCTCATCCTTCCCAAAACTCCTGTCACCCCTGTCACCACTGACTGCATTTATAGCAATAAACAAAACCTCACGGGGTTGTTCCTTTGGCTCTAAGGACAAATGCTAAAGAAAGACTCACATCTGTACACCTGAGCTCTCTTAATCCTTCCTCAAACTGCTCATGGAGAGTGTTTACTGGAATGAACTGGCTCCTGGATTGTCCCCACAGAAGCGCCAATTGGCTGAGACTTAAAGAATGCCAAAAATTTCCTAGTATGTATGGTCTCCTCCATACTGTTTTCAGGCCCCTAGGCTCTCCTCATTTAGTTTATTAGTATATCTGAGAACATTGTGGCCACAAACAACTACCCATAGGCTGCCCACTGACTTTGGGTAAAGTTGTTTCTATGTACCCAGCCTTTTATGTGAAGTTGCATGACGTACAGTCCTGCAGTCTATCTTCACAAAAAAGCAACCCACAAACAAGAAAAAATACCCAAATCCTTGCCTGAATATGCAGTTAAAGGTGGTGATGTTGGTGGGGTTTCTGAACTTTTTGTCCTTTTCGTTTCAACATTTTAAAATTTAGACACCACAAATAAGTAGAAAAGAAGCCAAGCATTGCAGAACAAAATCATGTAAGAAAAAAAATTATAAGTACTATATAAGGAGTGTGTGGTTTGGAAAAAAAATAAAAAAGAAGGGAAAAGAATTTTACCTATTATATAATTATGCTAACAAATAAACAAAATTAAAGATGGGGATTTTGTCACTGATTAGCCTTTGACCACTCCAAATCATTGTTTTGTTAGTTAAAAAAAATTCAAACTATCCCATAGGAATATAGCAATGACATAAGAACTAACTGTTATGTCACCGTTATTTTTGAGGAGTGATTGTTATCAGATGCTGAAATTGTCTTTTAATCTTCATCCCCAGAACTGGCTTCAGCAGTGATGCCACAACTGCTAAATGGGGAGGTGGGCATCCCCAGGTGCACAGGTTTCAGCTGGCATTAGGAAAGAGGATGCTTGATATACCTAAAATTACTGACTTCTTTTTCACAAATATCCAGGGTTTTTTTCCCTCCAAATAAAAACCAAAATCTTGCAGCACAGAGTCCAATATGTAATAATTTCTTATATTTAAAAAAATATTATTAAGGGATTCTTTTTATTTTTATTATCTTCTTGGTATAACACCCATCCCGGTATTTTTAAAAAGAAGGAAAATTTTGGTGTCTGCCTTGCTGGATATGGATGATGTAATTTGAACTCCTAAAAGGCTGTGAGAAAGTTCATTTTCCACATTGTAAGACCAGTTTTGAATTGGTAGATTGTAGTGTAAGAAGCAGGAGAAGAGATGCTGGTACTGCTGCTTCCCCCTGCTGTGCAAAGCGTGGTGGCTGTGAGGAGTCTCGTTCTAGAGAGCAATAGTTTGTTCAGAATTTATTTTGAGGGTATCAGTTTTTCCTAGAAGATATCCTAGCTCTTAATTTTGAACACTTTTCCCTAATCAGATGTGCCTGCTATAGTCAAACAGGCGATTTTCTTTTACCTACAACTCTTTTTCAGTTCAGCAATAGGGAAGCATCCATCAAAACTAAATCTGCACGTTGTGAGCACAATCACCTTGTAGTCAGGGCAGGTGATGAGCAACTGGGGGAATCTGGGCCCATGTCAACAGTTTCTAACCCAAAGGTGAGGTGATGGAGAGAGGGCCAGAGTCTTTCCTATCCTGAAGCACATCATACCTTAGGTATTTTGGATCAGAGTGGAGGCTGAAAGTGCTCCTCAGACCCATGCCCCTCACTTCCCAGGCACTACTTTGGCTGTTATTATTATGCTACTTGGCTTTGCAAACCTACTTTGGGAATCGTTTGCAGCAGCCTTTGCAGGGACAGTGTCAGAGCACGTCTGCAACACTTGATGCTAGACTTAGCCTTCTTGGGTGCTTCTTGACTCTCAGTGTATGAAACACAGGCCTGAAATTACACAGTTGAGGCATATTTCTGTTGTGCTGTGCCCTTGAATAAAGGTGCAAAATTCACTAGAATATACCAGGTGAGATGAACAAGCAATAGCCATTAAAGAAATGCCAGTTTGAAGGGAGAAAATACTTCTAGAACTTTGACTCTTGCATGAAAATGCAGAGTGAACTATATGGTTATTAAAAGCCACTCCATATTTTCCATCAATTTTTATTTTTGAGGTCTCCTTGAAATGACTTATAAAACTTGGGAACCTAGGCAGGTTTTCTCTAAGGAATATAAAACTATAGCAGCTGATACTGGTAAAACAGGTTATATGGAGCTTTAGAAATGACTGCTTGACTCGTTCAGTATTTATTGCCTGATAAATGTACAGAAACAGTAAAGCAGAAAAGCACAACTTTCCATCTGTGGTGCATTATGCCATACAGAGGAACTATTTTTCACTTGAAATGGTGGTAGCCCTGTAGGCTTTCTTACTTTGATATCCTATGCTACCACACATGATATGATAGAGTATAAACAGACTGACTATAAATTTGAATCTTTACAGTTTTGAAAGCTGAAACATTCCAGCACTCCTTTCCCACAAAACAGGCCTCCTAAAGTGTAGCCTGGGTCAGGTGTTTGGATTTTTTTTTTTAAGCAGAGACCAAAGGTTGTTGAGTCAGAAACCTGAAGCCAGCTAGGAAAAAAGAAAAAAAACGAAAACAAAAACAACAAAAAAAAGGTTTTCACATCTGGTACACAAGATGTACCACCCAAAGCTCATTGGAACATAAGGAAAGGTTTGCTGTTTACAACAGATGACTTTCAAGCATTAATTTATCTTTATTCTCAAAAGCTCTTCTCATAAGTTTGCACAGTTTAAATATCATCAAAGTGCAAGCCTGAGTGACACTGGAGGAACACTATCATCCTTTATGTCTATCCATTAGTAACCAGAGAGAGACAGCAGGTTAAAACAGATGGGCTGGTAGCCTTAAAAGGGATCAAAGCTGTTTTTTTTTTTTTTTTTTTTTTTTTTTTTTTTTTTTTTTTTTTTTACTATAAGTTACAACTCTTATAATTGATTTTCTGGTATGCAGTGGATTTTGTGAATTGAACTGATTTCATTACTTCAATATTTTATTCAATTTTTCTGCCTTGAACCTTATATAATTTGATATGTGTATGAAATTGTTAGCATTGCTAAGCAGCATTTTGGATCCCAACAAAATCCTTCTGACTGTAGTGAGGTGGGTGGGAGGATGATTACCAGGTATTCTGAACAGAAACTTTACAAATACATATTTAGAAATTAACTGGTAGCAAGAAAATCTGTATACAGAGTTTAAATTAAGGAACAATAATAACAAATGAGCCATACTGTGACATTTTCTCAGCAGAAACAAATCTAGCAGCAATAAATCACACTGGTGAGGAGAGGCCAGGGGGTGGAGAAATCCAGATACCTTGTCCACAATATTCTGTCATTTCCTTAGATGTTTTAAATCCTCCTTTTGGAGGAGATCGAGAAAGTACTGAAAACATTGAAACTTCAGAGGGAAGAAAACAAAAAAGAAGTCTCCTTGTGCCTCCTGACTGTTCCTCAAAGAAAAAAAAAAATAACTGGAAAAAAATGTGTCTCAGTTATTTTTCATCAAAACATTTATGTTTTCCTTTAAGATCTGTATTGTATATAATTTTCATTGCCAAGGAAGCACTGCTGTGTCTGTTTATGGAAAAGTACAAATTCTTCTTGGAACAACAGGTACATCTGCATTACAAACAGAGTTGTCCTGCTCTCTACAGTATTTCTACATACGAATGCATATAAATTGCTATTGTATATAAAAAGGGAAAAAGTGAAAGTAGAAAATTTCAATATTGTTGACTTGTAAACAAAAAAGAAGATTCTGACTTTGAAAGCAGAAAGACTTCAAATTTTATAATACAGTTATTAAAGAAAAGCACTTCCAGGGGAAAAACTGAAAAACAACAATGACATTCCCATGTATATAGTTACTATAATGTAGCCCAAGGAGACTGAAGATACACTATACCCTGTTGAGTGGAATTACAATTGCTTAATATTAAAGATCTTAAATGAAATTATTTCAAATTTTACATAAATTATAAACCTAATGACTGAAGTGCCACAGTTATTTCATTTTCGATTTGTTACAAAAAAAAAAAATTTCTGTGCTCATTTAATAAAAAAGGACATTGTGTGTGAGGGCTGTTTTGTTTTTTTGCTTGTTTGTTTGTTTGTTTGCTTTATGGGGGGTGGGCTAAATTCTACTGTTTTCTCTCAGTCCCCTGATGATGGGAAAAGTAGCCTTTTCCCTCCTTCCCAAAGGTTATCCCAGTCACCACTTCTCAATACACTAGATATTATTCTTGAAACTGTCCCTTATCACACCAGATTTTTGTCTTGAGTTCAGACTAAGCAATCACTCTCTAAAACACTGACCCATCCTCAACTCCATAACCATGTGTGCCCTCACAATCCAATAACCTCCCTGTTTTCCTCAGCATTGCCCCACAGTTTCCTTTGACCCAGAGTGACCACCAGAGCCCTTTGCACACCTCTGCTAGGGGACAGTCTTTGTCCTTTGAAGCTATGTCTCTAGCTTTCTTTGTAAAAAGAAAAAATCCTACCTTTATCTTTCTTAGTCAAATAGGGTATGTCAAGTGTTTTCATGACCTGTGTTGTCAAAGGCAGATGCCTGTCTTGCTCTGTTGATTGCAGATGACTTAACAAGAGAAGGAAGAAAATTTCCAGACTTGAATCAGGTTGGTGTCTTCTTTGCCTAGTCTGCTGACACTGTGCATGGTTAGTTGGATTTCTTTCAATACACATATTTATGCTGATAGTTTAAGTGCTCCAGAAACGATCAGGACCCCTCCTGCCTCAGCAAGGCTGTGGGTACACCTGATGCTTGTCTGCAAGTGTAGGCAGGACCAGCCTGGCCAGAGGGGCTGGGCAGGCTGGGATCCTGCCAGACATGGTAAAACAGACTACATTCACCATTTCTTGGAGGTGCAGGTATTTAAATAATGTCCTGAAGCTATTTAAAAACCACGTAGATGAGGCACTTCAGGACATGCTCTAGAGAGCATGGATGTTGATGGTTGGATGTGGTGATCTTCGAGGTCTTTTCCAACCATGACAATCCTGTTATTCTGTGATCCCTGGGACACAGGCCCCAGTGCTTGCCAGTCCCTCCAGTGCCACTATAAAAGGGACCCACACCCAGCACCTCTCAACTTTAAAGAGCAGCTAAAATGGAAGTGAGGAGGAAAATGATTGAAAACTCTTACTGATCAGGAGAATTACACTCCTCCTTATGTCCATTCTCTACTGACACCAAACTTAATACTTTAGATGGATGTAATTCAGTAGATATTGCCATTATCCAAGGAAACTAAAACACCTCAAAGCCAAGTATTATCATAACCATACATTATTATTATGGTTATTTTCTGCAAAAATCCTGGACGTGCCTTTTTGTCTTTGTAATTTGAAACTTGCTGTAGCTGATACCCATGATACAGCCCTGGAATGGCCCTCTTAATTTTACAAATCAGCTTGCAGTTACACATCCTCGTTGCAAGCAGAATTTTTCTCCTCAACTTTTTCTTGCCCTGCAGTTTCCTTATCTGGAATCATGATGGCATGGCCAGCCTGTCAGTCTGTGAGGATAGGCACTGGTTGCTTAGCCTTGTTCAAATTACTTCTTTATAAATTGTCCTATGAAATGCTCCCACCTTGACAGATCTTTTTAAAATCAGTGTTCTCTTAAAACACAGAAAGCATTTGTAATGCATGCACAAAACTGGGTAGGAGTCAGTAATCCTTTCCTCTAGAGTGGCAGAGTAAGCTTTCACATCAGACGTAAACCAGGAAGGTCTTAACTATCTAAAGATATTACTGAAAATAATCTAAAAAAGTAAAATGTAATGTAACATGGGAGAAACAGATGCACTTCTAATTTTGATTCTAAACTGATCATTCAAAACTCAAGTTATTCAGGGAATAATAACAAATTAATAAATATTAGGATAAATTAATAATAAATTCAGTATCACCAGCACAAAAGGGGTGGCATAATAATAGTTTACATATTTTGCATTCATGAAGTATACATATGCTGTACCCATTAAAGCCGACTTAAGTTACTTAACATTCAATTGTGCATTTTGTGGAGTGAGTCAATAGAGTGACTCACTAGCCCACTACAGTGCCATATGGGAAACTTTCCCTCTCCTGAGCAGATGGAGACTAAGCATGTCACAGACAAAATGTGTTTTGTCTCTGGAGAAAGGATGTTGGCTGCTTTGTTCTTAGACTTTTTGACATGCCAAGCCTTCTGCTCACATTGGGAGTCCTACATTTTGGGGTCTCACAGTTATTTCTGAATGTCTCTGAAGTGCTGAGCTGCAGAAGTCAGATAAACCCAGGCTATCCAGAATCCTCCAAGTAAAATATGACAATTGCTGTGCAATCCAGGATTTAACTGGTGGAAGAAAGTAGAAGAAACCATCACCTTTACCATCCTTTTAACATAAGCCCCTCTGAGGGAGGTAATTGCTTTCCATTTCCTGGTGGAAGATATAGATGGAGGGTGGCTTAGATGGTGTTATACTTCTGCAGGCAGCTGAGGCCAAAGAAATCCTATTTTCTGTTCCCTCTGGCTGTATCTACCTTGAACTACATTTTTTTCTCTCTTTTTTCTTGTACTCAGTTTTGCTTCTGTACTGCTCCTTATTTTCCTGTGCACAACATTCTGTGGGTAAAGGATGACCACATCCCTACAAGTTTATTTTTATTTTTTAAATAGCAGAAGGAGTATACCGATAGACATTATTTTTTTCCTTGCTTTCTCAAAAAAAATACAGCCTGGGCCATACACATCCACCCTAACTTCTGTAAATTAACAGGGTCCTCATGGATAAGTCTAGGTATTGTTGGCCCCTTCTGTTCACGTTGCTTTTATGTTTAATTAAGTCAGAAGCTCATCCACACAGGCTTTTTCCTATCTTTACTTGAAAACTCATCCAGATATATGAATCATGAGCTTGGGGAAGGTAACACTTAAAAATCAACCAGCATTTCTAGAGCTCTCTTCTACCTTATTTCACTGTTTTCAAGGTCTCTCCTGCCAATATCAGCCTGCACCCTCTTACCAATCCAGTCCACAACCTCTTCAATTGATGTATATCAGCATCATCTCCAGTCCCTTCATTCCTTATTCGATGCTCTCTCCCCCATATTGGTCAGACTGTTGAAAAATACACTTTGACACTTGGTATTTGCTCCATTTGGTCAGATGAATGCCATCTTTTCTTCACTCCTCAGACAGGGTCCCTAGGTTGTAAAAGACAAATCTCTGTGGCCAACACGGGCTGTGCAACTTTTTGTCAACCCACAGGATCCTTCTGTTTTTCATTAAGCCCTTCCTATTCACTGGAAGAATAAACAAGATGACACCTGGACCCCCATGCCCTTGGCCTTCACCTCAAGTGTGATGCAGTCATGCTTGCTACAGTCCAGGATTCCCCTGCCAGGATCATTGGTGCCCACATGGAAGAGCAGCAGGGGGAAATAGTCTGAGGACCAGACAAACCATGGAAACCTCTCCACAGTGTTCTGGATCAAAATGCTTGGCAAGCAGCAAATAGATAAGAGGTTAAACCATCAGATGATGGTCTCCATCCCCTGCAGCAGTGAATCTCTCAC
The DNA here is from genome assembly GCA_038090715.1 of Florisuga fusca. Classification (NCBI taxonomy): domain Eukaryota; kingdom Metazoa; phylum Chordata; class Aves; order Apodiformes; family Trochilidae; genus Florisuga; species Florisuga fusca. The sequence continues at coordinate 5,817,307 of JAAWXA010000029.1, read as the reverse complement.
AGCTAATACTTCTGCTCACCCCTGATCTCATTGCAAGGCTTAGTCTCACCAACTCAAATGCTTCACTGGACATAGCTCTCAGTTCTTCAATCTGCTACTTGGGCACTGAATCTCCTATGTAGTTGCAGACTTGCAGATGAGGCAGGAGTTAACCTACTAGCGTAAAAAGTTGCAGTATTCCAATCTTTGCTGTCATTAAAATCTCTGGTAAGCACAGGCTTGATCTGCCCCTCACTCAATGCAGTTAGGTGTTCAGGGTCTTGAAGAAGATTCAGTGTCTTTCTCACCATCTGTGTTGCTGCACTGTCTGCTGACCTCCTCCCATCATTGTTTTACTTGACTGTACACCTCCTAGTGGCAGGAAGCCCAGCTTCAAAAAGAGGACCCATTCATCCTTTCATCCTATCTCAGGAGGCTGCTATGAGTTGAGCTCTTTGGCACACCAAGGAGAGCTGCCCCAGTGAGCAGTGGGAGTTGCTCTGTAGTACTTTATCTTCATGGCCACCATACACATGTATGGCAAGCCCAGTAGAGCCTCTCATACCTTTCTGTGCCTACTTCTGCTTAAATATGTGTACAGGACTCTCCCTAACACCTACATAAGAGTGCTTGGCCCGCCAAAATCAGGAATCATCTGGAAACAGAAAACTGAAAGCACCCTTTGATCAAGAACCATTGACAGAGCTTGTTAGATGATATTAGAACTTGCTAGCAGTCCTGGCCCACTGTAGCCACTCTTTCCCATGGCAGCAGTCACCTCAATATTCCTCAAAGAATTTCTGGGAGACATTCCCAGAAGATCTAGGAGAAGAAACCAGAAACTGCTGCCACCATTGCTTGGCACTTTTACCTGTGGTTTCTTAGCTAGGATCTTCAGTGCCATTCAGTCCTATTCAGTATGAGATAAATTCGTCCAACTGGCTGCTGTTTTTTAGTGACAACAGATTAAGTTTCTGAAAAGGTACCTTCTTCAGTCTGTATTCAGAAGCTACAGCCATCAGAGCTGACAGGTGTCCTATTGAGCTTCCCAAAGTCTAATGAGGCTCAGTGTAGTTTTTCAGCTTTAAATATGCTACCACAGTTCCAAGGTCAGAGACTGCAGGATCAAGTGACTGTAGCTGCAGTAAGTTGCTTTATCCTCACCAAAACAAAGGGGATCACAGAAATTCACAGTTCTCACATTGAAGTCTGTTTTCTCCATTGTACATGTGAATAACACATTCAGTGATGAGACAGGACCAGACTGAGCCCTCAGATTTCACTTAAAATCACTGTCACCCATACATTTGTAATGAGAAAATGTCAACTATGGCTAATCAAAATATGTTTTCAGAAACTGCCTCAGCACAAAATACTATTAGTTCTATCACACAGAACAAAAATTTTACTCAAAATCTGCTAACAAAGGATCCAGATTTCAAGTGACTGTCATAATTGCTGGGAGAGGGGAGGGGGCTTTACAGAAAGTATGTTTGTTGGTGCCATATAAGCAAACAAGTCAAGTCAAGTCAACTAATTTGCAAATTTTTATAGCTAGCTTTTTCAATTATAATTTTGCCAGAGTATTGGATATGTTTAAGCATAACATGTTAAGGTGCATAAATTATTGTTAGCATGTCTTAAATGCTCACATGTACAATATTAAAAAAACTTTTACAAAATGATAGATTAACAGGTTATAAAAGCAGCAGAAACTGAGTCTCTTTTGACTATAAAAGTTATCAATCTATCTTTTCCATAGAGCATCAAAATAAGACCTTCCTTTACCCAACCACAGGTTTACATTTACACAAGAAGGGGGTTATTCACCAGCCAAAAAATATTTATCTGATTAAGGAGTATGTTACAGATGGAAATAAGATGATTGTAAAGCCTCTCAAATTAAAAGCCATAATCTCACTGACCGTTGTAATACTTGGAAGAGCAAAAAAGAGACATGCCAGAAATTAATAATGCGATTTATAAAATGTGGTTTTCAGTATCTTCCTCCCTAATTGTCTTTTTTTTTCTTTTTTATTAATAGTAATTGTGAAATGTTATTTCAGCAGCTTGGTGGAAGAAGTATGCCCACAACCCACTCATAACATGGACAACTATGTTGAATTCTTCCCTGAGATAACAGATTATTTCCCTTACTCTCTCATTCCAGGAATCTGAAACATAGTTTGAGTGAACATTAAAGCACAAATCTGATAGACATCAACCGAATTTGTGATTTATGGATTTTGGATAATGTTCTTTTCTTCTCTGACATTCTTTTTCTTTACTGATTAGTTATTTATCTTCAGTTTACTGTTTCACACTTTGATGTTTACATTTTTATTTTTATTGAGTTTATTATTTTTATCTAAATGTTTGTTTTATGTATGACTGTTAAAATTAGATGTAAAAACTGAGAGCTCCAATACATGAACTTATTTGTTGAAAGTGATCTTAAACACTGGGAAAGCAGCTTAAACGCAAAGGAAACCTATGTGAGATTGAAGCTGGTAGATTTTGGCAGAGGAAATTGTCATTCAGGACATGCCTTCTTGCATTTGTAAGGTGACAGCAAGCCTTCTATTAAAAAAGAATACACAACTATTTGCTTTTCCTTAAAATCTTTTTTTCCCAAAATCTGTATTTACATGGGGCTGATGTCAAAAAACACTGGGGAGCACAGCTGATCAGCCCATTCACCACAGGTTTCTAACTACAGCTAGATATGTTGGAAAAGTGAGGCTGGACAGGAGTTCCACCTCGCTCACAGACAAGATGTGAGGCCAGAGCCCAGTTACTGGCCCAAGGCCAGACAGGTCATGAGTAGATGATGTTGTTTATTTAGAGTGTATCTTTGTCATAACATCTCCAGGGAAAGTTTGTTAGCTTTGGCAGACTTCTCACTTCCCTGCACTTTAATCTTCTGATATAAATTGACGACGAGGTCACAAATGATTCACAGAGGCAGGAGTTTTTCTAATACTTGGCAAGAGTGACAGGACTTCCAGAGGAACTATTCATTTAATTCTGCAAATACTGTTTAAATGCAAACATAGATGACTGATTTAAAAGTAGAATTTAAAATTATTTGATCTGCTTTGCAGAAACTGTTCAGGAACAGCAATTTGTCCCGCACATCCAGCCTGGATGTCACCCCAACTCCTGACATCCAGTGCTCTGTAGGACCAGACCATGCTGCTCCCAGGCACTGCCTGGGCACATTATGAAGCTGATAGCAAGATGTGTCCACGACTTCTTCATTGGACTGAAAACCAAAAAAAGTGGTCATTTCAGGTCATGTATCCTGCAGTGACTTGCCTAAGTCTGAGCTTACCAAATAAAAATAGGTAAAGAAAATTCACTCTTTTCTGAAACAGGCGACAGCAGGAGAGACACTGCAGAGGTGTCTCCCTCTGCTGAAAGAAGGGCTGCCAGCCCAGATTTACATGACTGTTTTTCATGTGTGAGAAGTTAGGTGAGATGAAACCCACCTCCATTGCTTGAATTAGAGTCACAGCTATTTCTTTCCCACCAGCTGTAGTGGAGACAAGATCTGGCAGGCCTGCATGGCCTGGATCACTCATCTCACTCTTCAATTTAAGCACTGTATTAGTAGCAATGCCTAAATTAGGCTTTTAGAGTAGGTGGTTTAAATATGGTCCCTGATCATAATTTCATATGCTTCTACAGTGCCTGGAAACTCTTGGGCTTCTTTCCAGACTGAAACATCCAAAGAGTATTGCATTATAAAGATATTGTGAATGATGTATAGCTCTATATCACAAAGTAATGCATAGCATTTTTATCTATGTTTACTTTTTCCCTGAGTTTGGTTCGAATATCCCTAGCTAAGTTGCTGATACTAAGCACAACAGTGACAAAAATTTGATTGCACCGTTGTAAAAAAAAAATTAAAATCTCTGAGTATGTTTTTTTTTCCTCTCTCTTTCTCATTGGTGGAGGATGTTGCTTCAGGATCAGCCATTTCAGTTCTTTCCAACTTTTAAGAGGCAGTAAGATGGTTGCAGACCTAAAGTCATCCTTATCTAGTTATTTAATTAAAGAATATATGATAATTGTATGCTGAACACTATGATGTCTTCTCTGCCAGGAAAAAGTAATCTCCAACTCAATACCTTTCTGGTTTACAGTTCATTTTGCAGTGGTGAAGGTTTTATGAAATTTAATGTATAATAGAAAATATAAGTTCACTTGTTTATTTTGGGAAAAGAAGTATTGGGGGACAGGATAAACAGTCCAATTTATGGGCCTCAGAAACGTGTACAGCTATAAGTTCAAAAAATATTATATTCATGTGTATCATCTGTTTTTGTTTCAGTTTGGTTACTGTTAATACTATGTTTAGTTTCTTTCTGTTCACAGTGGTGAAACCCTTATTAAATGGACAGGAAACAATACAGAGATGATCTGGAAAACACATTGAAAACACAGGGTATTAGCTTTTGTTATACAGATTTATTACACACGATACTGGGCACCTTTATGCATGGGGGGGATATGCCTCCTTTTGTAACTATATCTTGCTGTCTGTTAGGTGTATCTTCATTTTACTTAAATATAACTGAAAATGAGCATTCATTATGGACATTCTCCAGGCCTTCCTGAAAGGTGAGTTCTGCTTTCAAAGGAAGAAAGAACAGTGAAGCTAGGTGACATGAAGAGGTTTAGAATTATATGTATCTGTGTGTTTATGTGAACATGAATTGTGTTCAATCTAGGCCTTATGTTTTTTGTCTCAAGGGGTATATGACTCTTTCAAAGAAAAATTAGATATAGAAAGCCAGATCTAGAAATAGCTCTCTTATTCTTCATATTTTCCGTGCATTAAAACTTGTGGACGCCCCAGCCTCTCCCTATTTTTGCACGTGGTCTATAATACAGTGGCACCATTCATCTGACTCTTCTCCATTTGATCATCCCCATCCCAATCCTGCTAATAATTTTCTATTCTTCTGCTCCCAGGCAGCTCAAATAAACACTTCCAAGACTCTTTTTGGTCTTTTGGAATAAGATACATTTACATACTGTAGAAATATACATCCAGTGCATGCCAGGGAAAGATATGCAGATTCCATTAGTGCAGGGACTCCTTGGAGTATAGTTTAAACTAAATCCAGGAAAATATACGTGAAGATGCCATATTAGAGAAAGGAGTATTCCTCTGTTTAGAGGTTTGAACCAGAGCTTTTGTGGGTTGTGTTCCAATATTCTGGCACAGAAAGATTAAATACAAGTTTTCTCATAGACACTTCCTGGATAAAGGAAAAATCTCTAAATGAAGGTTCAGCAGTGCATGGATACTCTGAGTATTTTAGTATGATATAGGATTTACAGATACTGTGATATCTGTAGTCATTGCAAAGCTAGACCCATGAAGTCACATAGCAGAGGTAACAAGCTGAGAGACCTCAGAGAACGTTTAGCAAGTAAGTATGTGACAGCTTCTCAAGGTGAGGACAAAAATAGGGAATGTTCCTAGAAACCCGTGCTAATAAAACTGAACCATAGTTTTGCATGAAAGGGAATATCCAATGATAATTTTATTTTTAATCTTCTATTACTTTCATAAGAGTATTTTTGGGAAAAAAATGCGAGCTGTTCAGACTGTGTGGATACGATGCCCTGGCATGTTAAAACCACAGAAGTATAAAGCTTTGGTGGACACTAGTGCACATTCTCCCTTAATGCCATTGAACCACAAAGAGAAAGAATCAGTTGGTATTTCTGGAGTGATGGGGGGAACTCAATAATTGACTCTTTAGGAGGCCATAGTGAGCCTCACTGGGAAGAAGTGGATATTTTAAGGACTTAGAAGGGTACTGGTGGGCCTCTGGTATAGCAGCTGTAGAAACTAAGGATAGAACCAATTGCTAGTAATTTTACTTTTCATTATATTTTCTTCTAAGTAATCACCCTTGCTGAAATTACAGCATGTTTTTCAGTCAGTGTCTGCTTGTAGGACTGATAATGCTCAATGTTTATAGTTACTGCAGAAAAACCCTTGCTTATACTTATTTCTATAGAAATTAAGGTCACTGTTCAGTTCTGCTAAACTTCTTATGCACTGGAAAAAAAGCAGAAAAAGGGTCATAGAATCATAGAATCATAGGATCATAGAATTGACTCGGTTGGAAGGGACCTCAGAGATCATCAAGTCCAACCCTTGATCCACTACTGCTGCAGTTACTAGACCATGGCACTGAGTGGCACATCCAGTCTCTTTTTAAATATCTTCAGGGACGGAGAATCCACTACTTCCCAGGGCAGCCCATTCCAATGCCTGATCACCCTCTCAGTGAAAAAATTCTTTCTCATATCCAACCTAACCCTCCCCCAGCACTACTTAAGACCATGCCCTCTTGTTTTGCTAGTCACAGTCATACCTGTGACTCTTCTGTATGGACAACTGGACCAGACAGATAACCTAAAAATGACCAGATTCATTACTTCATCCCATACTTCATCCCTCACCTCATACTCGGTATCAAGATCACAAGGGATCTTTGTCCATGACCACCATCATGGGAAGACTCCATGCACTCTTCTGCTTTTGATCCTGATCCCTGTACTCCTGAATCCATGCATTTCTGAATCCAGTTCCTGTTTGCCAGTGAGTCCAGGAGTCCAGTCCAAGACTTTGCCAGGCTTGCCTTGCAGCCTCAGTGGTGATTCCTCATTATTGGCAGGGGACTGTGATACTGGTTTGTATATATCTGTATATATTTCATTATTTTCTTTTTCATCATTGCCATTTCATTAAAGGTGTGTAGATTAGTTTTCAATTCATGTCTCTTTCCCTTATTCTCTTTCCTTTCTTATTCTGAGAAAGGGTTAATAGAGAGCATCTGTCATTTTTTAATTGCTGTCCCAGTGTTAAACCTTCACAACAGAAAAATTAATTTAATGAAAAAGATTTAAGAAAGACTTTCCTAGGTGTGGTATGAAAGACCTTACATTACTTGATATGCATAAGCAAAATTTCTATTAGTTAGGAAATTATTGATGCTTTTTTGCTATGACAGCATTGAATCTAGATGCTGTTTAAGCTTTTGCATATATACTCTGGCATTAACAGGCATAACAATATATTTAATTGTAGTTGTGTTTGTTTAACAATGTCAGCTAGAGGACTGTGATTCAAGTACTCATAATTTTGTTAAATTTTAATAATCCAAGATAAAATTTCCCATATTAGAGGGCCACCTTGGGCCCATTTTTTTTTTTTTTTAGATAATGCTTTTGAAACCAGGGTAAAGACAATACATATAGTTGTGTCCACATAAGAAATTCTTACACCATTTTTGTTGAGAAGCTGCATCAGTACAATGCTTGGAACCAGGGATCCCAAAATTGGCCATGGATGTTGTGTGGATGTCAAAGATGTCATTTTACACATGGACATGTTAAAGTTTTGCACTAAATTCAGTGAATACTGTCTGTACTAACTCTGCAGATTTACAGTTTAGCTCTTCAGACTACATGTGCACTTTTGCCTCCAGAGCAAGTGAACACATGCCTTCCCAAGCCACAGGCATCAGGCAGGCAGATTCCTTTCCCCACTGGTGTGGTATGAGCAAAGCAAGGTGCACAATATTGTAACTTCACTGACCTCAACCAAACAACTGCCCAAACTGTAAGAATGGGTCAATTGTTCCTTTCCTTGCTTCATTCTTGGAAATTGCTGAGCCACTTGAAACTTAAGGAAGTGAGATGCCTGAGGGACATTGCTGAACTTTAACTAAGTTAAAGAACAACAGATTTTCAAGACTTTGCAAAGGAAGATAAGGGAACTGTTTTGCATAGGGACAAATCTTCATCTTCTGCAATTGTGTAGCATCAGTGACTTTCAATAACAGGTATCTCTTAAAGATGAAATGTCTTGGATTATGTACATCAAATGCTACAATTCCTTAGTCTTCCCATCTTGAAAATAAAGTCAGACCAGACCAAAGCACAACTGCAATCAGAATAAAAACTTGTCTAAGTATTACAGTTTGGAGAAAGCGTAATTTTACTGTGTATTTCATGGCTGAGTAACAGAAATCAAACACTGGTAGGAAAGCTGTTCATGCTGTGCCATATGCCTAACCAAACTGAAAAACATAATAACAGAATATGTCATGAGATCTTGTCCTCATGAGATTTACAAATTTGAGAAGGCACTAAGATAAGTATTTGAAACCATGAGTGCTCAAATTTCAGAATCTCAAAGGATTTGAAGCTTGCCTTTTTTTCTACCATATTGTTTTAGGCTACTTTGTTATGACCTAAAAGTGTTTACACTTCTTTTATATTTCTTTATAATTCTGTATTTTAGTGAGGCTATTTAGAAAAACTGTCATGCCAACATTGAGGTCAGAAAGTTTTATAATACCAGTAAGTGGATCATTTCCAGAAAAGATAGAGTTTTTATTTGCTTGCACATATACAAAGAGTGTATTTGGTGTAGAGCTTCTAATCATGTTTTTTAAACAAACACAGAAGTTTTGATTCAGAACACATTAGTCCTGACAGAAAGAGTAGATATTCCCAGAGAACAGAGGATTTATCCACACATCCCACAGCATTATTAGAGAAAATCTTCCCTGTGTTATTCAACATACTAACCTCGATTTAAACTAGGTATGAGTCAGTTCTTGGAGCAATCTCAAAACCACTTGCTCCTTTAAAGTATTTCTTTCCAAAAGCTGGTTATAATATCTCAAACTGAGAATAGTATGATTCTATATAAAGTTTCTACTGATGTGAGATTAAATGTCTAAGGGCGAATAGCAAGAGCAAAGCTACTGTCCTGATATCCCAACAAAACTCCTGACAGTGGTCCTGGTCAAAGGACCCAGTCCCAAGACCACAGGCTATAGACAGAGTCAGCAATATATGAATGGAGCCTGTAATTTCTTCCTTTACCCTTTCTGATGAACTCCTGCTCATACCTTTTACCCCTTTTCCTTCCTTATTTCAAATGCTTCCCTCTTCCTCAGAACTTTCAAAAAGCTGCTTCTGAAGACCACAATCCTCATAGCTCTTGTGCTGATTAGGCACAGTAATAAGTCCCTAGAAAAATAAGGTGTTATTTCTCCAGTGAGTGCTGAACTGGGCTTCAAGGACAGAGGACATCTTGCTTTTCACTGGGCCCCAGTTATTGAAAATGATGGCACATAAAACAAGAAGTAGGATAGATGATGGGACAAATGCAGGCTGGATAAACCACTTTTTGTTGCTGCACAACACCTAAAGGTCATAGAGAACAGTAAAAACATAAGAACAGAAAGACAAGGAGCTCTGAAGTGTGGGTGAAGGCTTGATCAGAAGGCTTTCATTAGTTTTACTGAGTTTAGCTGTAAATTCACTGTGACCTCAACATTTGTTGTGAAAATTTAGTGTTTCATAGATTTTTGAAGCATCTCATCGCTTCCATAACCCAACCTGAAAGAGTGTGGGCTCTGATTTAGTTTTCCAATAGGAAAACCCAGGACTTTTTAGGATTAAAATTTTCCCATTCCCAATCATCAAATGAAGTTTTACCAAAAAAACTTTATAAGGGAACCACAAATGATTCTTCCAAATGTTACTGCTCTTTAATTTCTCTTACAAGTTTGCTTTTCCTGCTTTTCTCCAGAGTTTTTCTTGCCCCTCTTATGATCTTGTCCTCCCTCTCCTTTCTCTGCTAGACTTATCCTCATATGTCTCTGTCTCTTTCCGTAGTATTTTCAGAAGGGATTTGGGTCAGCACTGGTCAGCCGTGCTTCCTCCAGGCTGATTGGACACTTCTGTCTCTGTTTGACAGATGAAATTCCCAAAGCTCCTAGTTAATTTTAGGGTGTCTGGGGGAGGAAGGAGCCTGGCACTGAACCAAACACACATTTAAATGTGCCAGAAAATTACACAGCAGTCAAAAAATTGCAAAATCTGCAAATTTTATGCAGCCCACAATTTTCTAGAGGTCTTGATTATCATCCGGAGTTCAACATTTTACAGGAAGTGCAAGAGGTTACATTTCCAGTGATTTTTAAGTGACCTTAAAACTATTAGACTGGAAAAAAAAAATCATACCAGGATTAACTATTTCAGTGATAATTCTATTTATTTCAAGAATATTCAATATGGAAAAAAGCTTTTTTTTGTTAAAGGGATTGCAGTTTTGAAGGTGAACATTCTTAAGGTTTATAACCACAACAAATTATCCAAGCAATGGTAGATCTGATGCATTTTGCCTTTGGGAAGATCCAAACTGAAAATTCTGTCATATGGGTGTGGTTATGTGTGTAACTGTATATCAGTGTGCAAGCTTGAGGGGATAACATCTTACAAGGCAAGAGCAGTGTAAGTTAGTCATTATATAGATAATGTTAACAAAATGAGAATTTGTATCTACTGTCTGTTGAAAAAAAAAAATAAAAAAGGATTTTACCATGTTACTGATCTTGTAATGTGCTCCAATATGAACACTTTGTGTGTACCCCAAGCTGCCAGAGGCTAGCTTGCAAGCTTAGGAGTAGCCAGCAAAAACCTATCTGAGGTGACTGTGCAGGTGTCTGAACATACAGGAGCACATATGTTCTATGCATTCAGAGCAAAAGGAAAAGAAGAGAGATTTTGCTGGAGGTTGTCAAGACCCCATGAACCCTAAGAGCTGCATCTGTATCTAAGAATCCTTTTAAGGTTTCTCTTTCAGCTTTTAGTTTTCTCAGCTTTTTAATTCCTGTCAACAGACAGTTGCAAACGTTGACACTTGCAGAGGTTGTCTTAACATGCAGAGGCTGTCTTATTTAGGAAGAAAATGTACACAGCTGTGATTATGCTTTGCTGTGCATCCCAGAGCCTCCAAGCACTGCCTGGTCAGTGTGTCTTTGTGCAGGGATGGGAGCTGGGCAGATGCAGCCATCTCTGAGGGGGCTCAGTGAGAAGAGAACCTTCTGGTTCCTCAGACTGGGAACAGGGAACCTGAGGAGCTCCAACACACTGAGACACCGCCACCGTGTACAAATTCTTTGACTCAGTATTTAAGACATTTTAGCCCACTAACCACAATATCATTATCATTCTGTAAGCTGTAGCACATTCCTGTTTCATGGCAATTCTGTCACACTTGTCCCCTTCTCTAGGGAGAAAGTCTTTGCAGACGTTATGCCAGCCTGCAAAGTGAATGATTAAGGGGGACAGGAGCAGGCAAAAAATAAGGTTGCACCACACTGGAGTTGCAACCCCATCAGGTAGATAACTGAGTTTTGCAGGAATGAAATGCAGTGAGGATGTAGTGATAGAAGCAAGCAACTTTAGTACTTGCTAGGGTCCCTATAGGCACCTATATCCTAAGCATATGAGGGCTGTCATACACTCACTTTTCTCACCAGTCTGTATCCAAGCTGCATCTAGGACCTAAGTATTGATGCAAACAGAGGGACCATTTGGGGTCTTCTGTTGAACCCAAGTAAGTCCCCCAGGTGAAGGAGATGTCCCATGTGTCCCAGTAGACTGTTACATACAATTAACTTTCAATATAATGTTTCATTATATGATGAGAATACACATGTACAGCACGTGTGTGAGGGGCAGCACTTTATGTACAGATTCTAGTCTCCAGCCTGTGAATTTGTTACATGGAGAATAATTTTTGGCCTACTTATCTTAAGAAAATCGTGCAAAAAATACAGCTTGCTAATATGTATTAGTTAAGAGGAATTCATATGAAATTAATCATATAGTTGTTACTTACAGCACAGGGTTCATCCTTTCAATTAATTGTCATAGCTCATTTATAGTGACACATTTCCTAAGCTGATATTTAATAACAGCATCAGAAAAATGTACTTATAAGCTTAATTTCTCCATGCTAGCTCTCCTTATAATTTACAAATGTACATGAACTTAAAATTGTGCTCCTCAATACTGGAGAAATGGTGATAATTGTGAAGCTCTTTTTATAAAAAGAAAACTAATAAAATTAAGCAATAATCTGTAAGCATGAGAAGGCTGCAGTTTTAAATAATGTCTCCTGCTGTGAACTGAATAGCAAGGTAAAGTAAAGGTTTTAGCATTTATAAATGTCAAGACAACACAGACTTTCATTTTAACAGCATGACATGCATATCACTTATAAACTTACTGCATTTAGAGATTATTACCACTATACTATACAGATAGTTTCAGAACGTAACTTAAAATTTAAAATGGTTTTGAGTTTTAAGGCTTTGTTGAAATAAGTGACAATTCTACTAAATGTCTTCTCACTAATGTCAGGAATAACAGTAATGTTATAAAAAGCATAACACTCTTACACAATACTACACTTTTCAGTGAGAAAAGAAAACTTTCAGCAAATTGACTACAACCCTGGATGCTGTCTGTCTCAAGTATTCTAATTAAAAGAACTGGTCAAAAATGTCATTTAGCCCAAGCTGTATCTTCTGTCTGCTTGTTGTCAAGAGACACAAGAAACACTAGAATTAAATGGTATAGATTCAGACTGTCATTTAGACACTGTGCTTTCAAAACAGTGTTGAAATGTATTTACTGAGCCAGGAAGAGATGAGGTTGAAAAAAGTGAGAGATGTCATGTCAACATTTCCAACTGGGAAATAAGATGTGGTCTATATGCTAGTTTATTGCTCTGATCAGAGACCCTGACATTTTCCTTTCCTCTCCCTCCCCTTATCCTCCAACCTGCTCAGCTAAAAAGAATGATGAAAACACACCATGGTGGTTTCTTCCAGCATGTCACTGCCATTTGGTGATCTAATTGGCCCCAGAGGGCCACTGAACCATTTCCATCAGAGATAGAAAAGATTTTCTTCCTTCTGCTAGAGACTGATAGGAGGCATTAATTATGCAGACAGCATCCAAGAGAGCAACAGTCATTCTCAACTAAATCAACATGCAGAACAGCCATGGAAAGTGTCACATCATAGCTGCAAATGGCTATAGTAGGAGGAAGAAAAAAACCCAACTTACAAAAAAGAAGAGATGCAGAATTGGTTTGGATGTGCAGATATTATAAAAGTACCAAAGTCTGTGTTTGATAATGTCTTTCATTAGTGATGTTATTTAAAATGGTGTATTTCCAGTTTCGTAAGAAAAAGATATGCAATAGAAGCCAGAAAAGGATCCTTGAGGCTTTTATTTCAGTTTCTTAAACAACTAGAAAACAAATATACATTTCAGCCAGCCAAAACAGGATATGCTGGCTTTGTAGGGCCATTCTTTTTCCCACCTTGAAAGACTAAAACAAAACAAAATGAAACAAACAGGGGAAAGCCCCCTAGAATTCCAGTTATTTCTTTCTCAAAAAACATGAATCTTTCTTAAAGCATAAACTGAAGATTCTGGGAGAAGAAGAGAAAAAGAAAAGGTTTTGCAAAATGAAGCCTGCTCCATTTTATAGCAGTACAAAATGGGATAAAATGCTTCTTCCTTCAGGGAAAAAATTAAAAAGAAATGTAAGGCAGAGGGAAGGAATTATTTCAGAAGGAATGTTAATAAGAGAAAGCAGGGTAAACAGATAACCCCAGTTCTACAGAGTACTTATATATTACAGAAAGCTGCATAACCAGGAGAGAAGCACCACCTGGAGCTGTTGTCAGCACCCAAATGAACTCATTTGAAGCTAAAAAGAATGCTCCAGCACCCTGACACTGCCCTGCCACCCCCATTGAGTTACCCTACTATTGTCTCTAAGAAAAAAATTCAATCACTGAAGAAAGGTCCATGCTGTGCTATCACAGGGACTTAGCTCCCCCCTGGCCAACAGACTGTACATGCAGATAGGCACTTTGCATGTGAGCTGCAGTGTGGTTGATGCCTGCAGGGGGAGGGCTGTGATCTCAGCCAGTGTCAGGCAGCAGCATGTAGCAGACACCATAGAATGTAAATCAACACTGTCCCACATGACACCTTGGTCTCCAAGCTGGTAAAACATGGGTTTGATGGATGGACTACTTGGCGGATTAAGAACTGTCTTCATGGCTGTACCCAAAGAGTGCCTGTCAATGGGTCTGTGTCCAAGGGGAGGCCAGTGACAAGTGGGGTGCCTCAAGGACCAGTTCTGGGACTAATTCTGTTTAATATCTTTGTTGGCGACATGGACAATGGCATTGAGGGCACCCTCAGCAAATTCACTGATGACACCAAGCTGTGTGGTGCAGCTGACACCTTGAGGGAAGGGATGCCATCCAGAGGGACCTTGTCAGGCTGGAGAGGTGGGCCCATGGCAACCTCGTGAAATTCAACAAGATCAAGTGCAAGGTCCTGGATCTGGGTTGAGGCAATCCCAAGCACTGATATAGGCTGAGCAGGGACTAGCTTGAGAGCAACCCTGAGGAAAAGGACTTGGGAGTGCTGGTGGGTGAGAAGTTCAGCATGAGCCATCAGTGTACACTCGCAGCCCAGAAAGCCAACCAGATCCTTGGCTGCATCAAGAGAAGCGTGGCCAGCAGGTCAAGGGAAAGGATTCTCCCCCTCTACACTGCTTTCCTGAGACCCCACCCTGGAGTATTGCATCTAATTTTGGAGCCCCTGTTACAAGAAAGACATGGACGTGCTGGAGCATGTCCAGAGAAGGGCCACAAGAATGATGAGAGGGCTGGAGCACCTCTCCGATGAAGACAGACTGAAAAGTTGGGGTTATTCAGTCTGGAGAGGAGAAGGCTCTGAGGAGACCTTATTGCATCCTTCCAGTATCTGAAAAGGGCCTGCAAGAAAGCTGGTGAGGGACTTTTTAGGATGTCCAGTAGTGACAGGACTAGGGGAAATGGATTCAAACTAGAGGAGGGAAGATTTAGTTGGAAGTTAAGAAGAAGTTCTTCACCATGAGGGTGGTGAGACACTGGAACAGGTTCCCCAGAGAGGTGATGGAAGCCCCATCCCTCTAAGTGTTCAAGGCCAGGTTGGACAGGGCTCTGAGCAACCTGATCTAGTGAGAGGTGTCCCTGCCCATGGCAGGGGGGTTGGAACTAGATGATCTTAAAGGTCCCTTCCAACCCTGAAAATTCTATCATTCTATAAATCCACATGCTGACTGGAAAATTACAAAATCATTCATATGATAGCTGGCAATAACTCAGAGATTGGACAGGGCAAATAAAAGGAGTGTAGGCAAGCTCATGTTTTGAGGTGGATTTGTTTCTGTCCCAAGCAGCTATAGCATGCCAGAACACTTCAGCTTCAGTGAGGAATAAGTCTTTCAGGCCATGGGCAAAAAACTCACTGCTCTTCCTGTGCCAAAGCACAAGTTTCAGTCCCTGGGGAAACTTCGAAAGATCCAGAAGGCTGATCTTTCGTCCTTGGTGTTTGGTTTAAGCAGCCAGTGGTATGCAGAAAGGTGGATTCCCCTTTCTCCCATCATTGGAGTAGCAGAAAAAAACCTGGACCAGCATGTGGAAATTGTGAGTCTGATTCCAGCTAAAAAATTCAAGCCAATGTTAGACATAGCATTAGTAGACTGCAAGCCTTATTCTGCAGTGCTGAACTAATCTCTGCAAAATCTTAGAGTCCTTCAGGAACACTTCTCCCAAATTCAGAACAAGAAAATCCCATTATTGCATGCTGCACAGACAAGATACATTAATAGCACTGAAAAACATATTTTAGAAAAGGAAGTTTACCAACATGTATGCCTATCCCCTCACAAAGGAGTAACTTTCACAGTAATTCAGAAATGAAGAGGACCAAGCCAAAACAGTGAAGAGGATAACACAGTGTCAATTTTTTGCTGCTTTTACAGTACTTTGAAATAGAAGTATCTCACTTTTTGCACAAGTGTCTGTTGTCAATCAGAGCTCACTGAAATTGGCATAGGTAACTGTATCATTTCACAATTTCACATCATTTCACAATTCGCAAGATTTTATGATAACATATCAAAAACTTTCATGATGCCAACCAATCTGTTAGCATCACTATGAGAAACAGATTCTTTTTAAATTAAGAAAATATGGTAAATGTAGTTAAAATGGTAATACAACCAGGGGAGCCAGAACGCAATAAAGTCAACATTGTACAGTGTACACAGTTTGCTTTCACCTTGAGAGCTTCAGAGTCTTATGACAGCTAATGGCCCTCCTGACTTAGGAAATCTTCATCTGGAAAGGCAAGGGGTTTGGAGGTTTTTTTTTTTGCAAACATTTTTCTGTGTGTAATGTAATGTTCTTCTCAGTCCCAACTCAATGGACCCCATTGACCACTGGCTGTAGTCAATGGGACTTCATGCAGAAGAAAGGGTCTTCTCCCACTGTGTGTGGAGACCAACATCCTGGTCTAGTAAGGCACTCGAAGCACCTGAATAGAATAACACTAGTTATGTAGTGTAAGTTTACCATCAGTTAAGAAATCTGCCAGATCAAAGACCTTATGGATTTCTAAGAATGTGATGAAAATACATTATACATAACAAGCATTAGTGTGTACAATTCTGTGCTCCTTCCACTCTAGACACTGTTTTGCAGGGATAAAGACTACAGATTCACAGCTGGACCTGGTCTTTTTTTTTTTTTTTTTTTTTTTTTTTTTTTTTTTTTTTTTTCTTTAATTCTAAAGTTAACTTTGTTTTAATTGGCAGCTAATAACTAATGGAAAAGAAAGAGAGGCAGAAAAACAATTTCAGGCTGACATCATTATAACACAACATTCATTTGTCAGGCCTGCAGGGAAGCTAGGGTGAAATGGTAGCATGCAATACCAGTGTGTATGCCACAGATGCTACCCAGGGATTCAGGTTAATTACATACCAGGCATGCTTAGGGACCACCCATGTTAAGCAGCTGGCAGGATGGAGGCTTAAAATTGCTCCCTGCTGGTCCCACCATTACACACTGCCCTCTTCATTCAGTCTGAAAATCTTTGTCTGGGTTGATATACTTCAGGGTATGTAACTTATAGTCACTTATCTCTTCTCTGTGAGCCCTACTGGCTTTGGAATTGATCCCCTCCATTTCCTACCTCCTATGTTGCTTCAGTTGTCTGAATCTAAAGAATTTATTGATGTGGATGGATGTAGTTTTCTAAGTGCCTTACACAACAAAACCCCCAAGGAAAGAAAAATTAGTAACAAAGACGACCCTCTCTAGTGTGTGAACTCCCAAGAAAATGAGTTGACTGTTCTACTTCATGTTCTGATGTTGTTATGCAAAATATTCTTCTCCTATCTTCACTTCAATATTGAATCATCTGGGATGCCCCTGAAGTCATCCAGTTATGTTTGTCTTAGTTCTGAACTTCCAGTATCTTCTGGCTTATTGCTGAAACACTACAGTACTTCAGGATAGGGAGGACTAAGTGCTTTTTTTTTTTAAAAGACATATTATGAACACCAGTATGACCATAGCTAATGGAGGGTAATGGAATATATTTATAGTAATTCTTCTCATCCAGATCATGAATTAGATTTAGTTTCTTAACACACTCCATAATCATAAAGTAAAATGGTGATAAAATGTCCTTGGCTTTACAAATATCAACTAAAAATGACCATCATTCTCAGTATAATTTTATTATTAAATTTTTCTCCTCATATTTATGTACAGTAAATATAATAATATTTCAAGAGGGTGGTGATTACAGAATGGATATTGTCAGGCAAGTTTTCCTAAAAGATTTAGTAAACTGAATACAATGAGTAGCACTAATGCATACAATGCTTTGCTGATGCTCTAATTTTGCTTGGTCTATGGAAAAGAGATTTTTTTTTTTTTTGGATGCTGCATGAAAAGCTGCCTGTAAACAATGTGGACAGTCAGATGGAAGCTGCTAATAGTGAAAATACTGTTCAGACTTCCACTTTCACCTTCCTATTCTCCCACTGTAATATCCTTTAAACAGAAGTTTGCTCCTTGACTTCAGTTCATTTTTCTACCTCAATTATTCAGCAGGCAGCCTAAGACCTAACTCTGGCCTCAATAACTAACATTCATATTACTAAAGACCCTACTCCAGCACTTATGTGTAACTTGAGTAACTGCTGGCACTTGAAACTCAATCCACAGCCCACTAAAGCCACCAGAGAGAATGTCACTGACTTTGGTAGGCTTTAGAGTAGGCTCTTAAGCAGGGATGTGTGCATTAGGTGCTTATGCATGGATATATCTACACTAACATCAAAACTGATGGTAGATGGATAGGATTCCACAAAAAGAAGCTGTCCCAAAGTTCCACTTTTTTTCATTCATATTAATAACATAATGTTCTGTGATCTGAACAAGGCTGTTAAGATGCAATAGTGAATTGTCATCAGGTGAAAAAAGTCAATTAAATAAACTTAGAAACTTGACACAGTCAAGGAATATGAGAAATATTCAGTAAGTGGGGTTGAGAGAAATTCATTCTATGTTCAGTGACCAAAATGAGAAGCTGAATAATGCAAAAAGTACTGAGTTTCACCTCGGCCTACAGAACATTGAGCTCCATTTGGGAGGGTGAGCTGAGAGTTAATGCAGTATAAGACAGATCTACTTGCATTTAAACAAAGGTGTGGCACATACATTGCCCCCTGTCCACTAGGAGTTACCAATACAGTTCTATTTCTGTTCAACTCTTTTTTGACCTAGTCATGAGAGGGCCGTGCAGGATCAGACAGATTAGCATTGCCTGGAGTTCCCATGGAGTGGGAAGGGGAGCATCCTGTGGAAGGAGTGACTTCAACAAGACTAGTTAAAGCTGAGGTTGCCTAATAGCTCTCAGTAGTGTACCAGCAGTCAGTAGCTACACTCTAACACGCCACCGTGAGGAAAGCAAATGGTTATATGCTTCTTAGCCAAAATTATATACCTGTTGTAACTCCCCCTTCCCTCATTCTTGGCATCTAATCACAGCCACTCTTGTGCTTTTTATGAAATCAAGACACAACAAAACTAATACATTACATTTTTATGTATAGCTATAAACATATATATGTATAAATATGTACAATATATAAATATATAGTCTATCAGTGAATTATAATAATAACAATAGATGGATTTGCAATGGAGAGGAGGTATGACCACCCTGCATTACAATTGCAGTCCTACCTAGTTTAGCATCTAGCCTCTCATGGTGGCAAATGACACACTTTAAGGTACTGGAATCCGGTAATCAGGGACTTCACCTAATCTGACCTGAACTCTAGGTTGTATAAGATTACATTTCCTTTACAAGAACATTATGATCACAAGATTTTGATCCCAGACAACCTCTGTGGTTGGCAACAAGCTCCACAGTCTAACCCCCATGCTGCAAAAGTTATTTCTTGCTGTCCTTTTTGAATTTCTCCTTTTTAATCATCACCAATCCCATTTTACCTTGTTATTCAAAAACAAAAGAATGTTTCTGACATCTTCGTTAGATGTATTTTAACTATATAACTAGGTATGCTTTTTTCCTGACTACCTAATAAGAAGTCTCATGATTTTCATAGCAAAATAAGCAGGCACTCTTGCAAACACAAAATGAGTATTACTCTTAAACAGCCTTGAATACACCAGCTTTTAGAGTGAAACTCTGGTGAGCTGTGTATTTTAAATTGGTTACTCACTGGTGGATTAGATCCAATAGTAAGATCATTTTGTTACCCCGTAGCCTCTAGCCATGTGGGTAGATAGTCTTTCTGAGAGATGAAATGAAAACTCTGGGTCTTTTCAGTCTGAGGGAGAGGGAACCGAGATGTTCTTGTTCAATATATGCCTCACTGAAATGCAACTATATTGACTATGAGGGGTACCAGGAATTTTAAAACATATGTGATGCAGAGCTCTTTTCTGATGCTCAGCTCAGCTCCTTGCTGTGATCTGCAGCTCAGCCTAGGGCACTCAGTAAATGTGCACAGAAAAGCTGTATGAAAGGACATCACAATTATTTTCCCCACTATATTTTTTTTAAAGACCCTGTCTGTATTTTCTTTTTTGCTTTTAATGCTTTTAGTCTCAGACAGAAGTGCTCTATATATGCCTATCAGGTCAGGCCTTACACTGAATTTAGGTGTAGTTCTGGGCATACACGAACCAGGAGTTTTAGGTGTTTGAAGACCATTCGTACCAAATAAGAACCTTCTCTGAAGCATTAGTGCCCCCAGGAATAAGGGATAAGGAGGTCCTCAAGTCCTTTTTCCAGAGCTGCATAATTCCAGTTTGTCATAGCCTCATCACTTCAGCACCTTCCGTCACCTACCACAACCTCCAGCATCATCTTACAGCACCTAAATCTCTGCTGCTTTACAAGCTGCTGTCAGGAATTTATTACCTTAAGGCTGACTTCAACACCTTTCCTTTATGTTTTATGTTTTTTCCAGTTTTATAGCCATTACACAACTGCAGTAAATGGCAACAAATCAAGTGAATGGCTTAAAGCATTGCAGAAAAAAACAACCTCATCTGGCCATGCTGCTCTCTCAAAAAGAGTTAAGTGCTTATTAGAGTAATAAGTAATATTTTGACCTAGAGAACAGCACAGGTTTTTTCTTTTCCTTGTTGACGGTTTAATATAAACAAAATAAATGACTCTCCTCTAAGGTCTTTTTGATGAGGCAAAGCTAATAAGCAGCACTTGATTTCAGGCTCCAGCCATTCCAGGTGCAGTTCAAACTTGGCTAGGTGCTGTCAACAGGTCCTTGAGGAGCCCCTTTTCCTGCTCCATGAAAATAATTAACCCCTTCCAGTCCTGGCTGCTCAGGGTGCGTCATTATTTGGTTATGCAAAGCCTGACTACTACAGTTTTGATCTCACTGGAATCTAAATCAGGCTTTAAGCTGAGAGACACCCAAAGTCTTGTGATCAAAGAGTTAACTAGGCAAGTTATGGTTTTCTCTTGGATTTATCCTTTGGGTCGCCAGTGAGCCAATATGCTTTTTCTATAACTTATATTTTTTCAAGCTCCTGGAAATAGTATATATCCACTGGCAATAGGCCCAAGAACTCCAAATGTAATCCCTAAAGAGCACCCAAGAACAATTAGATGATTGCACTTTGCTGTTGTTACAAACGTGAACCATCTTCAGACAATTGCAATCTAAGCAATTTTCTAAACTAAACTACTAGTTTATCACAGTGCTATTAGTCTTCATTCCTCCCCTGAAAAACCTTTTCAATATTTATATATTTATTCACACAAACACATACACACGCACGCACACAACTATACAAAATAATTAGAAAAAGATTATACTATGTGAAAAAGATTTATGCCATCAACCCTTACTTTCCCATTAGTAGCAGAAATTAATCATGTTAAGCCTGAATAGAAAACACCAGACCGAGGATAACTATTGCAGCCAAGAAAACAAAAACGTATAGACTCTTTCTAGCCTAAGTGTGTGCCTGAAAAATATAGCTGGGGCCCAAGAGAAGGGGTTATTGTGCTGTTCTTTATAACTTCAACCAGATGACTCTCTGTGCTAGAAAGGTTGGGGCTTCTGTCTGATGGAAAATCTTAGTGTTTCACTTGGGAGGACCAAAATGCGTGGGTGTTATAAGTTACCAGAAGTGACAAGCTGGGTAGCCAGGGGCATCCTTCTTAATTTTCTTTTTTACCTGTAAGTCTTTTTCTGCTTCAGAAAAGAGCTTCATTCCTCCTCCCCTCTAGGCAAAAATCAAAGCATTCCACTTAATTTTAATGGATAGTTTATCTGTCTCAAGTTTTCTTGCCAGAACTTTCAAGATGTTTACTATTTGAGAGAGAGTAGTGTACAAAGGAGTGAAGCAAAGTAGGAAGACAAGAGGTGGGGGTGTAAAAAAAAAAAATCATTCTAGTGACATTTAAAAGGAGCAGCTCAGAGTAAGTGTTCCTTTTATCTGCACCATTCTCCCTTGACTCAATCATATTTTCAAAGTGAGGTCCAGGATTTTAGCTGTGCTATTCATATGACCTTTAACTGGATCAGCCTCCCCAGCCTCCCAAGACACTTTGAAGATTTCAACATTATTATTTGCTTTAACTGTGGAAATATTGATATCTTCACTCTTTAAAGAAATGTTGATAATTCAGGACTAGCATTTGTTTATCAAATTTGACTTTGTGTTCCCTCTTAAGGCTAGGCATCCTCTTTAATTAAAGTCAATAACAGACATTTTCCCAGTTGTGTCTAGTTCATTAGTTTCATTAATTTGTCAAAAAAAGTACTAAAAACATTATGTAGAAGAAATGGAATGCCTTTTTGTTGTTCTTTGCTGATTTCTTTGTTTGTTCATCTGATTGCAAATTGGAATCAGGAAAGCAGATGTGCACTTTGGGATCAGCACACACTTCCCATACTCCTAATGACCTGACACCACAGTCAGCATACAAGCATCATGGTCCCCTGTGCCTGAAAGGCTGCAGCAGTGATGCATTGAAAGCAGCCACCTTCTGGCTTTACATTGCTGAGCTGGTACAAAGCAGAGAAGCCTGGGCCCAGAATCTGGTTTATAAGACAACACAAACAGCTGCCAAATTATAGCCTCAACTAATGCCCTTAGAAATATATTTTGCTGGTGCTCCAGAATTAATAAGTGAACTGTCACCTCCAACCAACATCTCTGTTGCAGTATGTTGGGTAACATGACTTTATGTTTTCATCAAAGCCAAGTTTTGAAAGGGAAAATTCAACATATCAGGAGGCTTAAAGTTCAAGTGGATCCTTCCGCATCTTTGAAGGGGTCCTGCAGGGAAGATGGAGAGGGACTTTCTGCAAAGACGTGTTGATAGGACAAGGGGGAATGGTTTTATGCTGAAAGAGGGTAGATTTAGGTTAGATATTAGGAAGAAATTCTTCACTATGAAGATGGCAAGACACTGAAACATGTTGCCTAGTGAAGCTGTGGCTGTCCTGTCCCTGCAAGCATTCAGAACCAGGTTGGGTGAGGCTTGGAGCAACTCAGTCTAGAGTGAGGTGTCCCTGTCCATGCAGGGGGGTTGGAACTAGATGATCTTTAAGGTTCCTTCCAACTGAAACCATTCTATGATTTTATGATACGTGGTCATGTGTAAAACATAGGTTTTAGGGCATATTCTTTTCTTTGCTGTACAGAACTGAGAGACTACACAGAGGACTGATTTGTCACTATTGTTGTCAAGCGAAGCAGCATCTTTAAGCAGGGGTTCAAAATTACATAGTGTGAGATAATTACGTTGAAGATCCTCTATCCCATTTAGGTTAGTGCTTTAGTTTAGTATGGAACTTTAAGAAAGCTAATCCTGAAACTGAGCTTTTTTAAGTTTAGTGTATTTAAGTACTTTTCTGAACAGGGGCAGTATCAAAGAATTTAGAAATCCATAGCTTTCTGCCTCATAACATAATGTATATTATGGGAATACTGATAAAATTATTATTTATTGACTGCTCCCCTTACTCTGTCTCTCTATTCATTTTTCTACTGTCCAGATTATTAACATCATGCTGAAACTCATTAAAAGGGTTGATATGTCTGGTGATGGCAGTTACATTAATTCCCTGCTGATGACCAAGTTGCTATAAACACATCTACCTGCCTAGGTGCAGGGCACCGTGAGTTCATGCTGTCTCTGCTTTAAGTTAACAAGAAGTAAATCAATACAGAAGCTGTTTTGACACCTCCTCATGAAACTTTCCTGGAGTTAATATATCCTGCCTCTTTGAATAGACGTATCCTGACAAGAGTAGACATTGCCTGTATGTGTGTGGGTGCTAATCTTGGCAGTAACACTGAAGACCCATATGATGATGAACTCCAGACACTTGTTCCCTAATACAGAGAATTTATTGAGAATGTGGTGCTCCTTTAAGCACATAAGTGGTTCTTTGGACAAGTTCTTCTTACCAATTATGTCTTAATTGATAACCTTAAAAAAAGGAAGAAAAACAAACCCAAAGATTAAATAAGTATGAAACCAAATAAAAATATCAACATTTTCCTGGCTGGATTGCCTTTGGTTGGATTGCAAATTTTTTTACTGACATTATCTGTTAATCAGTTAATCTTAGATTTGAGGGAGACTGAAACCCCAACTTCTTTTCTGTATACATTAAAGGAAAACTAAGTTAGGCAGTAAAAATTATACTCCAACAACCACATTAAATAAAGAGGAAGAGATAAGCTTTTGAAAGAAAGTCTAGAAGAGTATACAGCTCCCTCAGAAGGGGAAGAGTTGGGACTGGTACTGATTTCTTCAATCCTGTGACTGAAGACAGAACTCAGGGGAGGTTTAGCTTAGATATCAGGAAAAGGTTTTTCACCCAGAGGGCAGCTGAGCACTAGAACCAGCTCCCCAGGGAAGTGGTCACAGTACCAAGCCTGCTTGAGTTCAAGAAGCATTTGGATGACACTCTCAAGCACATGGTGTGATCTTGGGCATGCCCTACACAGGAAGAGGAGTTGGACTTGATGATCCTGATGAGTCCCTTCCAACTGTCCTGTTAAACCATGACAACAACTCAAGCAGATTCTATGATTATATGTCTGAAAGATTAAAACTGGAATTCAGATTAGAATTATCCATGATAAATAAGAATTCTTTAGATGAATAGATGAAAGGAAACTGAACACCATGTTCCATTTACAAGTCAGAAATATAAAGCACAATTCTTTCTAGACAAGATGGTACACATCCACAGGGAATTTCAAATCACACTCAGTTATTGTCCCACTGTGGTGGAGTGGGATGGTTCTAAGACACTTGTCCAAAAATCAATTGAGTTTGAACAAAGACCATGTGCTTGAATGTTTTCTCACTGGAGAACCTCATTCGAGAAAAACTCCATTTTTGTACCATGGTAGACAGAGGCCTTTATCACACATGCACTCTGCAGGAGAGTCAAAGCTCAGGAGGAAAAGAGTAGGCTTTGATCTATGCAATCTCTTTGAAATATTTTGCTTAGATGATTCATACCCAGGATACAGAAAATAGGTATCCATTATAATGATTTCACGTGGGTGACAATGAAGCACTGACACCCAAACAAGGGTGAAAGTCATTGTTTTCTTACTAGATTCACACCTGTGGTTGAAATCAAGGTGGACACAGCCATGTGACAGAGACAGCAGAAACAAACTAAATAAGAGAAAGATTTTTTTTCTATAAAAGACAGAGAGACTTGGCAAATATTTACGAAAAGTGAAGCGAAATGAGCTGGAGTCATTAACATCAGCTTTCATGCAGGCATTCTGGAGTCCATAGGCTGAGGCAGTGAAAAACATGGTCTTTTATATTTGGAGCCTGTCTTTCATTCTCAAGGGCTACAGTTCTAATGGTGGCTTTTCCCTCAGCTCAGCAGTTTTTAGGAGGCAGGAGTAGCTTTATCAGTCATTGTGCCAGTCCTTGCTTTCTCTTTATGTAAGCATCTCTCAACATTCAATCTGTCTTCAGGCAGCTGCCAAGGAGGGTTTCTTGTTCTGCAAACTGTTCAGCAAAAAGAGTCTCCCTCGATGCTGACAGACGATCTTCCAAGTTCTCTGTACATGTCAAGGATTCAAAGGAGAATGACAATGAAAATAATTTTTACTAAAAGTGAGAGCTATAAATATGACTTTTAAAATACGTTTTTTCTAAACTAGTGCTCATACATTTCTATAGCAATCATTTTGTTATTTTTTTCTATGTCTTGGTAATTTTTACAAAGTAAAATAAAATTGTTTCAGCAGTTATTGATAACTTATGATATCACTTCTATCATATTACTTTGGAAATTATTTTTTTTTATAATTATCCCACTAATGATATATTTTTTTGTTTTCCTCCTGAAGTAAAACACAACAAAAATTATATTGAAAAACTAACTGTTGTGAAAACTTCAGAAGTTAGTTTTCTCAATGTTTCTGCTTTAAAATACTAGACTTAGTTAAACATGGGTTAATAATGGAGGACAAGTGAATATGGAGCCAAACTCCAGTGTAGGTTGATGTCAGAAGTATCTGCAAGCTTTACTGCTGATAAAAGAAAGATAAATATTGGATTTAGATCTGTATAAAACCAGAAAGAAAACAGGCATCTCCTAGCACTGATAAGAAATAAACCACCAGTGCCAACAGCAGTAACAAGGCAACAGGCACCACCAAGACAGCAAGAGATAGGTTGGCAGACGGATGTAAGAAAGAAATTTCACAGACCTGATTATGGTGACAGGATGAGAGTTTGAAGGCTTCCAGCTTTGTGCAACTGGGCAAAAAGCTGCCTGATCCCTCCTGGGGGAGCATCTAACCCATGATGGGCTGCAGGGCTGCATGGGCACCCTTTCCCAGACTTCTGAGCTTGGGCTGGAAATGACTGTGGTTTGAGAGCTCCCCAGGGTGTCCCTCATGAGCATCCTAACTCCAGCGTGCAGAGGCAGGGAGCTCAGCCTGGGGACTCTGGAGAGATGGGCACTGAGAGCAGTTGTCACTTTCTTCCAGAGTGTGGACAACAAACATCCCAGGGAGATATTCAGTTGATGTAAGTGCATCAGGTGATCTGATCAGATCTGCCCTTACCAGGCCAGGTACCCAGCTTTCTAAGAGCTCGTGGTGGAAATAAAAAAGAAAAGGAAGCTTCCACCATGATACAACATGGAAGAGGGTCAATAACACCAAGTGACTTTTTGAGGCAGATAGATGGGTACAGCCTCTTCTACCAGCAAGTCTCATAATCACCCTGAGCAGAAAACTGTCTATGGCATTGCTCTGGGTTGCAAGAATGGTACTGTAAAAGGGACTACTGGTAACCCATTACCATTTTAGCAGGTCTGCTTGCTAATGACAAATATAATTTGCTAACCCAGATTTCCAGCCTAGATATCAGTCTTCTATCTAACAAATGACTTTCAGCTGCCCTTTGAAAAGCGAGTGCTCCCAAGTGTTGCATAGGAACGTAGCTATTTAAAAATGAGTCTAGACTTTGAAAGAACATAAAAAGCTCTGTAAATAGAGTTTAAGATGCTGCCGGCTCAGGTGGGAAACTTTGTAGGTACTAAATCTGACTGTGTCCCTGGAAATCATGAACTAAAAATAAATCTGTAGCTTTGTTTTCTAAATTTTTTCATTCTTCAATTCAGACTAAAGTAGGTGACAGAAAAGATGATGCCACAGAAAATAGGAAGGATGTTAGCAATGCAGATTCTGCCTCAGTTATCAGGTTAATATCAATAGTGTATGAGTGGAGAAGAGATGAAGTATGTATCTTTGTTTTATGACTTGTTAGAGACACCAGGACCTTGTAACAGTAGTAACCTTCAGATTTTTCCAGCTAGAAAAAGAAAGAAAACAAGCAGGGAAAGAAGTGATTTCTCTATCATATAATGCTAGTTAAACTGATAGAAAACTGGGTTTTCTTCTCTTTCCTGATTAAACCTAATTTACTATATAAACAGGGAGGTAGAAGAGCATACAGTCTATGCCCATAAACATCTCAGTGTAGATGTCAAAAAACTCTAATTTGTATTCCATTTGTTAAATGCAGGTTGAACTTCTTTTCTCTGGAGTTTTCTGGAATACCAGAGGGAATAGTGAAAGTGTGAGGAAAGTGCTTGTTTCCTCCATCCTATCTTACAAAGGTATTCACAGAGAAAAAATTAGTGCTTGCCATTATGGATCATATGATGGAGCTCAAATTTTATAAAGTAAAATTCAGTAATTTCAAAGCTTTTTGTCATTCAGAAATATCTGTTTGATGAAATAAAGAAATAACTTTTCTTTCATCACTTCAGGTAAAAAGTGGGTGGGGAGAACTAAAGAAAAAATGTAGTCTCCTGATTTGATACTGCTCTAACTCTTCCCCAAAAGAGGTTATACATAGATTGACATGTTTTCAAGGAAACAGCTATTAATAAATGACATTTCCAACCATCCCAGAGGTTAAATCTGTTTCTAAGATGGCAGTCCAAGCAGTTCAGAGTGCAGAAATCCCACGCAACTCATCAGCTAACGCTCAAATACATCAAGTCATATATTTACCAAGCTTTTAGAGTAGGAATGTTCACATAACTTGTTTAAAATGCTCTTGTTCTGTTTGGAGACAGCAAAAAGCCAGGAGATGTTGAATTTCAGCATCATTCCTAATATAAGATGCAGACTGTAATGCTGTGAAGGCTGTAATAAATTTCTGGCCCTAGCTCTTATCAACAACTGGAGCAGACTAAAGTACCTGAATAGTTTTGTAACCTGGTCCTGGCTAATCCTTGGGTAGTGCACTGGGCTCAAATAGGACTGGGGACATACTAGAGGGGAAAAGCACTACCCAGGGAAGACCCTGTGGAAGGGGTGTTTCATCAGCAGGGTGTGCTAGCCTTGGTCATCCCTAAAGCCAGCATGCAAAGGTCACAGGTCAGTCATACATTGATTCTTATGCTATTGCAAATGCTCCGTATCCTGCTTTAACACTAATGGATGTTATGTGCAAAGATACCAAATACTAATCTTTCAGAAATTATGAGCCCATTTAAGCAATAGTATACTTTCTAGGAGGTGCCTCGATTACTCTGTGAGAGGTCATAAAGAAGCTATGATACAACTGAGCTTAAATAATAATGCATATTTTAAGTACACATTATTTCTTTGTTTCTAAAGACCACGCATAAAACTGGTAATTTTATTCATTATGCATATTGAGTCATAGCATAGGTTATTTCTTGCTCTTCTGACTCCTAAATAGGCTTGTCTTNTCCCCACATTCTTTTTCACTGCGGTTTTTGGCCGCGTTGCAACCATGATGTGTCCAGCTAGTAGTTGCTGCCTGCCTGCCCTCGCGCCTGCCCTGTGGAGGCTGGCTGCCGCTCCCTGCTGTGCTGCCGCGTGCTCAGAGTCAGAGGAGGCTGCGAAATGGCCGCTTTTTAAAGCTTGCCGCCCTTCACAGCCCCGCCTCCTGCCACGTCAGCCCTCCTTATCCTCGCTGAGACTCGGGTCTCCTCGCTCTGCCCTGGCTTCACCGTCTCTGGGAAGCCCAACTCCTCTCAAATCCTCTGCGATTTAAAGGCACAGCTCACGCCGGTGCCGGTGCCGGTGCCGCTCCCTGCTGTGCTGCCGCGTGCTCAGAGTCCATAGTCGATAGATTCCAAGATGAAACTTGAACCAGGTCTCACAAATTATACAGATTTTCACCCTTTCCAGTCCAACACTAAATATGCAAAAAGTGCACACTGCAATAAGGTCGAGAAAGCTGCATTTCTAGATGAATTGAAGCGTATTTTACCTTGTGCTTTGATATTTTTGTTAAAAGCAAAACCTCCTAGGAACATTTCTTGAGCCCTGTTTTTGCCATGCAGATTTGAAAGCTTTACAGCTGACTTTTCAGGTCCTTGGCCATCCAAAGGTAGTCCTGTCTCTGAGTTGGAGCTCTAAGATAGCCAGGACCCAAAGATCTTCTGTGATGACTGCTTGAGGTAAGTAAATGCAAAACTTCCCAGTATCCAGGACAACCTGGACAAGCTCTCTGGTGGTAGGTCTGGTCTGAGGGAGACCATCAGGTCCCTCCTGACACAACAAAGAGTGAGCAGCTTTGACACCATAGACACAGTAGACCTGTTAAATTAGGACAGTTTTCTCAGTATTATTCAGAGGCAGACATCACTGTAAGTCTCAGAATATATAACCATTTCATCCAGAAAGTCTGATTGGAGAGTGCAGTTTTTTCTGGAAACACCAAACCAGAACACATCAAGTCAGTTCTGGCAGCATGAACAGACTGGGGACAGGTCTCGGTCAGACTTATGAATATTTTTCTTTCTCCTCCCTAAAGTCAGAAATCTAGTCAGATTTCATACCTGGATCAAATGGTTTAAAAATTGAGAGAAATACAGAGAAGAGCAAAGAAAAATTCATGGGTACAAACCCTTCCTCTCNTTTTTTTTTTTTTTTTTTTTTTTTTTTTTTTTTTTTTTTTTCCTCCCCCCTGTGCCACTGAGAGTATGTATTGATTGAAATCCATAACCTGGCAGGGTGTGAGAGAGTATAGGCTGCTGCATTCCCAGGCTCCACTTGCCATGTGTCCAGGCTTCCCGGGAGAGGCAAGGGAAACCTGGCACCCCTGCCAGTGGGATGCGGCACTCCGACTTCCCAGCTGTCACCCTACTCTCTGATTGTCACAACAGCTTACAACAGATTAGGGGAAGCGGTTTTGACTGGCAGGTTAAGCAAATCATTTGACATCATCCTACCCAGCTAGGTAGACTTAAACCTGCTATCTCCCCAGCAGTATCTCCAAGCATAGCTATCCTTTGTTTGATTAATGAATGGTGTTAGCAATTAAAAGCAAAGCACATGATGGGCATAGTATATCCTTTGCAATTCTATTTAATTTTTTGTTGAGAGCTAATGAAGAGTAAACAAGAAGCTGAGATAAACTAGGATGATAAAGAACAGCGCCTGTAAATGTGTCTGTGGGCAACTACCAGACTGAGATTTATTTGCTTGCTCAACTTGATTAATAATTTTGCACTTTTGACTTGGTTTAGTGTTTTCTTTACTTTTTCCCAGATATTTGAAGTAGATAACTAGCAAATGACAGCTTAAAAGGCATTAAGTAGGCAAATTTACAAACCCACCCTGCCGTATCTGCCTTGGGTTTTCATGTGAATGACATGTGTCAGCCTGATCAAGGCAGAGAGGTGCAATGATTTGCTCTTTGTGCAGTTGTTCACAGCCATGTTTGTGTGAAAGTTTGTTCAAGTAAATTAGTTAAAGTCAATAGCACTGTGGAAAAATGGGTAAAGTTCTAAACAGACAGGTGGATCCAGTCAGTCTTTTCTTTATTTTTACCAAATCTCTGGGAAGGGTCAGGGGATCACATTTCCCCCTGCAGCAGTAAAAGCCACAGAACTCCTCCTGGTGGCTTTGGGAGACCATTTCTGTGTTTCTGTGGAGGACTGAGGGGATCCCACCTTGAAACTGCCTCCGGTGGGTGCAGCTTAGGGGGGGGAGAGAGCAGGTAGGATTTAGGAAAAAATTCCTGAGGTCTTCATGATAACTAGTGTAATTTGGAGTGTCTCTGCCCAAAGGTTTTTATGCTTTTTCCAGAAACTACCTGAAAATCTTGCCTCTCTTCAAACTATAGGTCTAGAGTATCAGTCCTCGTTCTGTGTGGATGACAGGGTTTACCCATCTAATAGAGGTATTCAGCCAAATGGAGCACAGATTTTGAAACTGTGGACATGATCAAACAGCACACAAGTGTAAATATACAGTACCCCCTTGTACCCTTTTAAATACGTATTTTAAGGTGAGCTGGCAAAGAAACCTATTTCTAGTGCTGGTTGAAGGGCACCCCCCTGCTTACTTACACCCCCCCGTGCTTACTCATGGACCCAAAAAGCCTTCACTTGTGCTATTTCCACCCACAGAAAAACTGCTACCCTTGGTGTCAGCAGAGTTTATGTCCAATAATTGAAGTCTCTGAGGATGTAAAAATCAATTCTTGGCTCTAAGTCCAGCAATATTCTGTATCAGCAGAACCATGTAACTACACTCTGATTACAGTGGTTATAGTACAAGTTGGTTAACTAGTATCAAAATGAGAGGCCAGAGAGGAAGACAAGCTTTTCACCTTTTAAGTCACATTGCACATTGTTTCTATCACTGTTTTGTCCTGCTGGGGGAAAAAAAATCATAATAATAATAAAAAAGATACTGTGTCTGGTCAGGAAGAAATGGAAAGTTGCAAAATTATATAGCCCAATGTGGTCCAGTTCCACATCTTCCTAAAACTTGTTGGTGTTTATCCGCTTGTATTTTTAAAATTTTATTTGATTTATTGTAATTGTAGTGAAATTTTTTTCCCTGATAGAATAAAAGGAAAATAAGACTGGCAACAGCTGACTTTTCCAGAGGGGAATCTGTTTATCTATCAAGGTTCATCTGTCAAGTCATGCCTAAAGACTTTGATTTTCTAGAAGATCCTGCATATCATTCTTCCAGGCTTTAAAGATCTGTCTCTGGTTGTCACTGACATGCCAGTATGGGAGAGTTAAACTTTATCAAGTATAGTAGTGCAGCTCCAAGTGAGCTACATTCAGGATTTTATCCCAAAGCATGACAAAGGTGTTGATGTGGGGAGGATGAGTAGGTTGCATTGGAGGCAGCAGCAATAAGAACATCCTGCAAATTCGCTCTCCTAGATGGAGACTAAAAATGGTATTCATGTCTTTCTGTCAAATTATATAGAAGATCTGCAACCCTATGATCCCACACACTGGTAGACCTTCAGGGAGATATGGGATGCTGCCCAGATCACTGGCAGTGGGAATGGGAGCTGGCAGCAGCCCAACAAGTGATGAGGGGCTGTGTGCAGGTTTCATCCCACAGAACATCTCATATCTGTCACTGCAGGCACAAAGTAATGTTTTTCTGCAAGTGGGATGTTTCTCACTTGCTGCACACAACCCTACAGAAGATTTGTCAAGGTGAGACAGCAAAATTAATGTGTAAAGCATGATCAGCATTCTGTAAAATCGGAACTGCAATGGTTAATGAAATAATCTTATTGGTAACTGGAAGTAAACCCAAAGATCTTAGATTCACTTTAAATTCAAGAGAGTATAACATATTATTTGGCTATCCTGAGGAACTTCATCTTCTACATTGACACTTGTATTCCACACACTTTTATTTGCAAGATAAGGCATTCAAAGAAAATTGCAGGTATCAGTTATTTGAAAAGAGCTATTATTCTCCATCTCAGATGAGAAATTAAATTTCTGGAATCAAAATAATGACAAAATATTCCATACATAATTATGATATATGTGTCATATACACAGAACCTACATTAAATTGTCCATTTACTTGCTGGCTAACAATTTTTCTTTTGAAACTCTTTGCATGTCTTGAGGATAGTGACTGAAAAATGCAAAAAGGCTGGGTTCACTGTGACTATTATATACCCAGAATATATTCAAAATATATTCCAATCTTCTTTGCTATAACCCACCTACAAATTATGCAAAGTTCAGGACTGGAGCTGAATCCTTACTAGTTCAGGTTAAACTGTCAAGATTGGACCAAGCAGTTCCAATTAATATCATACTAATCCCTCTGCACAGCTTTAAAACTTGAGCCCTGGAGGACTAACCTGTTTGCCTACATTCTTTATTAACAACAGGATTAATAGAGCTAGTTAACATTAGTTCATCACTGCCACCACCTGGTAAAACTCCAAAACCCTATATTCATGAGCTCAGGTGTATCAGAAAGATAGTAAAAATGTTAAAGAAAGCACAAATTTGGTGGTAGCAATCCTGAATCAGTGTTTCATTGTGGAATCAAAATGTGAGGACTCACACAATATCCTCTCTGGTTTGCCTAGAGTGGAAAGATAAAATAATAAGGGCAAACTTCCAGAGACATAAGTGATTTAATTAGGCTTTTTAAAATTTCTATTTTATTATATTTTATTTTTAGTTTTTGTTTGGTTTGGTTTAATTTTTTTGTTGTTTTTGTTATTTTTGTGAGGTTTTTGGTTTTTGTTTTTGTTTTTTTTTAATTGATTGAATGATCTGCCTGTGTGTGTTTTACAAAGAGGAGACTGAGAGTGTTGATGTAAACCTATCTGAAACCCTTTGAATCTTTTTTGATCTGCTGAACTGCTTAATACTATCTCCATAGGTTTTTCTTTCCATTTCTCTACACACTGATAACTGTTTGCCTTACCAAAGCAAGATGTTTAGAACTAAACTGGTGGATGATAGTGTCTTCCTTATTTCCACTTATTTCCGCTTCCCTTTCTAATACCCAGGCAAAAGTCTACAGAATGTTTATATCCTAAAAAAACTTTCCTCTAATTCTTTACTACTACTTCATCATCATCTCTTTAATTTTATAGTGATTTGGTCTTTACTACTATCCAGGTAGATACCTGCCTGTTAATCATCCAGAGCCAGGAAGTCTTGTACTCCAAGTGGAATTGTGAATCACCCCCAGCAGTACAGGATTGGGCAGGTGGCACAGTCACACTCAGGAGCAGAGATCAGCATCTTAGCATTTATTTCTTCCATAAATGTTGCAATGTATTTTAGGTGTGTGGCATTTACATGTAATTTTAAGCAGAAAATTTCTACAGCAGATGCAAAGAATCTGCATTAATGCTGGCTGGGAACAGGGTAGTAACTTTTGGGCTGAGCTCTCTGAAAAACTGTTCCTTGCTGCAGGACATTTCTGCTGCTCAAGGACTAACACATTTCATGCAATTTTAATAATTATTTTAAAAAAACACCACACTTTAAGGTCAACGGTTTCTTCTCTGGTGGGATGCTGCAATGCAAGATTTCATGCAAGCTACTGAATAAAAATTTGTTAATATAAATGTAATTAATTAGGAAAAAATATTTTGGACAGTTAGAAGGTGGCTAGTCACTGCTCTGTTGATGGTTTTATTTCTCTCCCTGTTTTAGCTTGGCACTTTTTATACAACTTACATTATCACAACTGTCTTTGTGCCAGGAGGAGTGAAGTACTCTCCCGTTCCAAGCTTCTGCTACTTTAGATAAGCCAGCAATAATTATTTCTGAGTGAAAAAAAATTAACCCTCACAATGGAGCCTGAGTCAATAGCTGAGCTCCAATTTGGAAGTCATTTGTCTTGGGATACAAGGGCCCCAATTCCCCATAGTACCAAACTGTCTTTTTACAGGCACCCAGCTATACTGGCAAACCAAAGTCTTGAAACCAGTATTATAAATCTGTCATCATTGTTTTATTGTAACTCCCTGTTGCTATAACTCCACAGTGAGGATTATGCATTGGGAATAAAGCGTAGATGAAGCCTGTCTCCCCATTAATTTATGAACTAGAGACACAGTTTCCCTTACCTTGTTTCTAATAATTTTGTAATAGATAGTAGAGGCTCTTGTTTTAGCAAATCCTGTTTCATACTGCACATTTCCTTTGCCTGTATTTTGATCCTGTTAATGCTACTATACTGTTGAAACAAATACAGCACAGCCGAATTAAGGGACTACTGTGTGCATTCTCTAGTTTTAGGTCAACACAAGGGAATGGATTTCTACCTAAGGAATACAGAAATTGTAATTTAAAAGTAGCATGAACTGAATCCTCACTGAATTATAAAAAACAAGCAAAATAACAGAAAAGGAAAATTACAGCCAACTCCAAATGAAAAGAATTCTTTTTTTCTGCTTTAAAGTGATGTATGACAGTTACATACATCAGCAGATAGTGTGATATATTTGTCTTAATCTGTGGAAGAATGGTATCTGTGGAGGATATGTCCTGGTACACCTATCTTCATATTCCTTAATCTGTTACCAAGTGCAGCTCGTCTGGCTGATAAGGAACAGCATTTCTGCTGACTCCTCCCACTGAGTAATTCAGTAATATCACAGTGACAAGCAAAAGCATACCCTCATGTACTAATAGAAAGAGATTTAGACTGCAAATAATCCTGAATCAGGCATGCCCACCTGTAACAAGCCAGACATCTGTTGAAGGTGGCTATACTATACTGTGTTTGGATACACAGTATAGACATACCTACCTAATCCTTGACATTCACGTGTAAGTCATGTTACACTGCTCCACTGAATCTACCATATCCCTCTCTCCAGTTATTCACGGGTGTGCAATTAGGAGTGAAGCAGGCAGACAGATGTTGAGCAAGGACTGAGACGTCACCATTCATCATCAGCTAGCAGATACTGAACTTGGCTGACTATGCCAGCTTAGTCAGATAGTTTGGCACACTGTCTCTCAGCACTAGGTTTTTCACTCGGGATCTTAAATTGTACTAAAAGTTCACTCTGTAAATCATGTAAAATTGGGGGATGGTATTGGCTTCATTTTTTGCCATCAAGCAAAGTTATTAGAAAGTCAGACCTTTTACAAGCAGTTTTGCTTCTCTGTTTAAGCCTCACCTTTCATCTCAAGATAGCATCGCTGCCTATTTAAAAGAGAAAAGGGCATATGGCCAGCTTTTAAATTGAATTCCTTTCCTCCATCCTGCAAGCTCTTTGTCTTGCATAGGAAGCATAAAAGGCAAAACCAAAGGTCTAATAGATGGGACCATAAGGGTCTTCACATGCCATCTCTGAGTAAGAGTTCAAACAAAAACTTTTGGGAGCTCAGAAACATGTCATCATATGTGGTATTTCTCTTGACAGCAGCAACGATGTCTCTAATGCACAGCACACTTAGCAAATCGAGAATGCTTCAGGCCAAATTTGGGTAAAAGTTAAAGCTTGGCCTCCCACAGGTTTTATCTGCAGCTGCTGAAGCAAACATTTCTACCTCCCCTCCCTCACTTGAACAGGAGACTGTGTTTCAGACCATTGTTTTCTGTAGACATTTATTAACCCTGTTGAATTTAGAGCAGGGGATTGCACTCAATATCTATTGATTAGCAGTCAGTGCTTCAGTAATCCTTGTGCCTTGATCAATTCAGGCTGTTGACTAGGACTTGGTACACAGCAGTGCCCTTTTCGGCAGTCATTGATATGCATGCAAGGATGTGGGAGAGGCAGGAGGGAAGGTTAGCGTGAAGTCAAGTGTTTATACATTACAGGAAATTCCTGGTGAGGTGATGGCAGCTTTTATCATAGCCTGACAGAGTCCAGGGTTTAAATCATGCAAGCGTACATCAAATCAAAACACTTCTCGAGACAACGTCGGAAAACAGAATCCATTATTCAGTGACTGCAAATAATAATAAGCTTTGCCTAGGTAGAAATACAATCAGCAAATTCTTCCAAGCTCACCTCCTCCAATTAACAGTAATATGATAAATCTTTATGGATAATTTTTTTTACTCTCTTTTCTCATCCTTTCTGCTCAGACCTGGATGTTATTGAACCTTCTGCCTTCTCCTTTTTTTTTTTTTTTTTTTTTTTTTTTTTTTTTTATTATGTTAATTTTGTCCTCTGGCTAGCTTTCATTCAGCACTGACTTTAGCCTCTGATTTACAAGGAGGGATGGTGGTCCTTGGGAAGATCCTGGCGTATCTTTTTTCCAGTTTCCCACCACATTTCCCCTCCAGCTTAGATGCCTGTGGAGCAGCTGCCAAATTGTAGCTTCCATAAAATAAATAAAGAACTGCAATGCCATTTTTATTTAATATTCTGGTCTGAAAACAATGGCAATTCAAAACTGCAGAATTTGGAGCTTTTTGGTATGTGAGCATAGACTTCCAGGAGAGTTATAGGGAAGGCAGCTGAGGAAAATATTAACTTTAGCTGATTTCAAGTGAGTTTTTGACCCCTCATGAGTCAGAACCCCTTGAGTATCAAAATAAAATATCAGAATGTGTAAAATTCCTGATTTTGATTAGTGTATTTTTAAGGAAAATGTATTTAAGGAACTAGAATGTAGCATAGTCTGAAACACTGGAGGTATAAATTCTTGTACACTAGTAATATTCAATTGTGTCTGTGTATTTCCTTGTGGGTTTCATTGAGTGAGTCCAGTAGATGGCTGTGGTTAAATTTCAGAGGAAATTAATAAGTTCTTTGATTATGAAATGGACTCCCTGGTAATCAGGTATAATTGGAGCAGTCTGTCTGTCAGGTCATCATAATTTGTTTTTATATTAACTTAGAGTACTGTTATAATTCTGAAATAATTGGAATCACTGAATCAGTGAGTCGTTGGAATTTCATTTTTCTGGCTGCCATGTCTCTCTATAGGCTTCATCCTGTGTATGAAGAGAACCTTTCTACAAACACCACCCTAGATACAACTTAGGGAATAAAGACATCTAAACATTATCTAACTATGGACTCCCATCCCATGGACTACCTAGTAACCAGACCATCCATCTGCCCAGTTACTAGTTCAAGGATGCTTGTTTAAGTGTGTCATTTCTTATTTATTGACACTCACGTTCAGTCACGCTCTTACATGCCCTCTTTCTTACATTTATTTTTTACATATCCAGTTTTAACTGAATTCTTGAAATCTCTTCTTCACTTGAAAAGGAAATAAATAAAATTCAAAAGGTATTGGTACAGAACAGATCACAGAACAATTGGTTCTTTCTATATATTCACAGAATCCTAGAACAGTTGAGGTTTTCAAGAACTTCTTGAGATCAGATAGTCCAACCTCCAGGCTCAAGAAGGGTCAGATTTAACAGGCTGACTAGAACCATATCCAGTCAGGTTTTTAATATCTCCCCATTCACGATGGATATATTTCTCTTGGTAATCTGTTCCAGTGTTCAATCATCCTCACACTTTTCTAGTGTTCAGATAGAAAGTGATGTGTCCTAATTTGTTCCCATTGCTTCTTGTCCCCTCAGTGGACTCTACTAAAATCTTCATTCTCTCACATGAGATATATATACACATCAGTAAGATTCCCCCAGAGTCTTCTCCAGCATGAACAGTCCCAGCCCACTCAGCCTGTCTATATATCAACAAAGCTCTGGTCCATTCATCATCTTCATGGCCCTTTACTGGGCTTGCTCCAGTGTTTTCATCTGTCTGCTGTACTAGGGATCCCAGAAACAGACACAGCACTCCAGATCCATCTCTACAGTGCTGAGTAGAGGGGAAAGATTACCTCCCTTCACCTGCTGGGAATGCTCAGGCTAATGCAGCCCAGGATGTTAACCTCCTCTGCTGTTAGGGAACATTGATGTCTTGTGGACAGCTTGTTGTCCACAAGGACCCCAAAGTACTTCTCGTCAGACAAATTTTTCACCTAGTCTTTCCCCTGTGTTTAGGGGGGGATTATTCCTTCCCAAGCACAGGACTTTGCACTTCCACTCATCAAGCTTCACCAGATTTTGCACAGCCCATTTACCCAGCTTGTCAACGTCCTACTGAATGGTCACAACCTTCTGGAGTATTGGCCAGTTCTCCCAGTTTGAATCATCTGTGAACTTTCTGAGGGTCAAATATGTTCCAGCATCCAGGTCATTAATGAAGAAGTTAAACAGGAGTGGCCCCAGTATTGAATTTGGTCACTACTACTGACAAAGAGATAGACAACAGATTAACAAAGTCATACAGAGCATTCAGAAGACTTTATAAGAGAGTCTGGAGCGATAAACACCTGAAGAAAAGGACAAAGATTAGTGTCTAGAGAGCCATTGTACTGTCTACTCTTTTATATGTGTCTGAATCATGGGTCATCTACCGCCACCACCTGTGACTCCTTGAAAACTCTTCCATCAGTGCTGCCTCCGCGCAATCCTAAACATCCACTGGACTGACTATGTGACCAATGTCACTGTCCTTGAACAGGCAGGGGTCACCAGTATGGAGGCCACGCTACTGAGGATGCAGCTGTGCTCTGAGACTGTGCTCTACGGTGAACTTGGCACAAGTCCAACAGAAGGAGCCCCAAAGAGGAGATACAGGGACTCCCTGAAACAACCCCTCAGCTTTGGCCATATTGACTGCCATCAGTGGTCCACTCTGGCCTCCAGTCGGGAGACATGGAGACAGCATCCATAATGCTGCTGCCTCCTTTGGGAACACACAGGATCAGTCTGGAGGAGAAAAGACAGTGCAGAAAGAGCCGTGCCTTGGCTGTCCCCTCACAGGAGACTTTCTGCTGGGCCTTTTGCAGCCACACTGCCTGTCCCCCATCGGCCTTATCAGCCATCAGCATGCTTGCAGCAAGCGTGGGGAGAGCCTTTCTGAAATCTTTGCTCATGAAGCCAAACCATGACCTGGCTCCTTCTCACTCTCTAGTTTCTCTAAAGAGCAAGAGAAGCTTGTTCTCCTGGTAGTGACTGTACTTGCTTCTAAGGTAGGCATGCAAAAGCTTGGACTTGTGTGTGGCTCCTGCATGGTAGCCAGCTGCTCAGATGGTCATGTTATCCAGGTACACAATATCTGCAAGGTGTAATACTTAAAGTCATTTTTTACTTACTCAAGAATAAAAGAGCTCATCATTACTTGAAACAGACATTTACTTCTTCTTTGTTAGAGAATAAATGCAATGGATCATGCCTGATCTATAATTCATTCTCTGAGAAATTCAGAACAGTTTTCAGCATTTCAGACAGTTCT
This sequence comes from Florisuga fusca, assembly GCA_038090715.1. NCBI lineage: Eukaryota > Metazoa > Chordata > Aves > Apodiformes > Trochilidae > Florisuga > Florisuga fusca. Next base: position 5,777,464 of record JAAWXA010000029.1, on the reverse strand, counting down.
ATTGCATATAATTTCTAACTATTTTCCATGCATTTGTCTCTCAGTAATCATTAGTAACTATCACAAGATAATTAAGCAACAGAACTCACAATAACAGCAAATTATTGAAATAAAGTATCTAGAAGAACTGAGAAATGAAGTTTTATATATAAAATTTTTAAAGAATAACTTTCCCTGTTTCAGAACATGTCTCCCTTTAGCTACTCAAGATGAAGAGGGAAAAGCTAAGTGAGAAGGATTATTCCACATTTTCTAGTTTCAGGATTCCTCTGCTATTTATCATTGGCTGCTTCAAGCAACCATTGGTCTGACCCAGAGTATAGTTCCTTTGCACAGTTAAAAGATGAATTTCAACCTGCAGTTACCTCCTGTAGTTACATCAGAATATTTATTTTAATAGTGATAAATCTAGCAGTATCCTAGGTACAGCTTATTGATGTATCTCAAACCACCATAAGGACAATTCACATCTGAGGAGTAGAAGGATGGCAGCACGTTGGGCTGTAACTTTGTCAAAAATACCTAAAATGCAATTTTCAGAAACTTTTTCTTGCCTTTAGCTCCAACCGTTGAAACTGAAGAGTATGCAAGCAGTCATTTTGTCGATTCCTTACTCAGACATTCAAAGTACAGCTCTTTGTACTTTTCTCTACAAAATGAACAAATTCCCATGCGTGCTGTCAGCTTGCACACCCCCAAGACTGCACCTGTTTCATGCTGCACAGTGAGTTTCACTGTGTGGAAAAACAACACCTGGCAGCCAAGCAGCATGTGGCCTTTAAAAACAACTATAATAGAAAAAATATTGCGGAAGTGAATTATTTCCATTCAAGTGAAACAAATAATTTTGGTTCACAGTAATAACACTGTTCAGGAGTTGCAAAGAGATCTACACATGGGCATGTTTAAACAGCTTCCTGGCAGTGGAAGTGGAAGAAAGCCAGCTGCGTGAAATACTACCACAATATTTTTTTTTTTTTTACTCACAAAAAAGTACATCATTCAGCTTGTATTTAAATAAGTAGGCCAAACTGATTGCTCAGGGCTTTTTCTGGTGTCTCTTTTTCACAAGTTGGGAGGTTTTCTGGGTTTGGATTTGTTTTTTCAGATTTCCTTCAAGTATTTTCTTTTGTGTTGTATGGTTTTATTTTGTTTTTCGTTGTACAGAGTGGGAATAAAAAGGAGAAGACATCTCGTTAGACTGACCTAGATGTAGGGAAAAGGACCTGGAACAGGGTTGATCATACCTAGCTGTTTAGATGGGACAGAAGTTTGTTGCCTTGTTAGAGTGAATCCCAGCTACGAGCATCCTAGGGAAGAAGGAGAGATAGAGATGATATAGACTACAGGTGAGGATCAGATTTGCTCTTCCTGCTGCTACTGGAGATGAATGCAAGGAATTATTGGTTTAGGAAAACCCATTCCTTTCCCTCTCTTTCAGCCCAGTCCATAACCTCACAAATCTTATCTCAGTTCACAGCTTCACTGGCTGGCAGATTTTTAAGGGTTTGGTAGAAATAAACTGTGCTTTAGATTCTTGTGGATGGAGCACACTGCAAGGTTGGAGCCTCCTGGAATCAAGGTTATGATCTGGGATGACTTCCCTGTATATGATAGAGATAGTGATTGCATTTTAATATCTAGGTACCTTCACTTTTCATTTCTTTGCTTTTGCTTTTATACGCTTTACACGTCCTTAATTATTAGGGCAAATTTGTGCTCATGAAAGTAAGAATAGGGTATATAGTTACTAGTATTCATTAAGTGAATGGATGGCTTGGAGTACATATTAACACCACTGGTGTAAATCCAGCCAGCTCAATATAGATTGAAAGTTATTTACATCCAATACATTTTTAATGATTCCTGTATCAGTTTGATAATGATATCAGTTAATGAGCTGACTGAATACAGATTTGGTTCCTACCTCATAAATATTTTACCCTGTTATGCACTAATTGGCAAAGGTAACAAGTTGTCCAGAGAACCCAAAGTGAATCTTGATTTTGCTGCCATTAAAACACTAGAAGATTCATGACAAATCAGGAGACTGAATAAAATACAAGTTAGCAGATGACAAGGCTTTTTAAATTTTATTTTATCAAAGCTTTTCAGTCTCTCACAGTATCCTTCTGGACAAAGTGTCCATCATATTCCTAGATATGTGAATAATATGATGGGTAGACAGTTGCCTGAAAGGTTGGACTAAAAGTGTTGTGGCAAATGGTGTAGAATCAGGCTTGTAGTCAGTCACTATTTGTGTTCCCCAGGGTTCAATTTTAGGGCCAGTCCTCAATGTTTTTATCAGTGACCTGGACACAGGAGTTGTGTGTGCACTAAGTAATTTTGTTAACAATAAAATCAGGAGGAATTGTTGTTGCCCTCAAGGGTAGAGGCACCTTACAGAGAGATCTCAATAGATTAGAATCCAGGGCAATCACCAACAATATAAAATTTAGCAAGAATAAATGCCAGATTCTGCACTTTGATGTATATATTGTTCTGGCAATAAGAATCAGGAGTGCAGCCCTGTAGAAAGGGATCTGAAGAAGGGATCTGAAGGGATCTTAGGTAATAGTAAGCTCAGTAGGAATCAACAACATGCCTTGGCAGCCAAAAGGGCCAGTCATATCCTGGAATGAATTAAGCACGGTTTAGCTAATGGGTTGCAAGAGGTGTTTATTCCACTACACTCTGTACTGGCACAGCCTCATCTCAAGTACTGTGTGCAGTTTTGGACTACACAGTGTAAAGATATAAAATATTAGAATATCCAAAGAAGGGCAAAAAAATTGTGAAAGGACTAGAGGACATGACTTAGAAGGAGTGGCTGAGGTTACAAAATTCTGATTAGACAACAGGAGATTGAGGGGTCAGCTCAATGCTGTCTACAACTTCTTCATAAAGCAGAGGTGCTGATCTCTTCTTCCAGGTGTCCAGTGATAGGACACAAAGGAACTGCTTAAACCTACATCAGGAAGTTCAGGTTGGATATCAGGAAAATGATCTTCACTGAGAAGGTGATCAAACACTGGAACAGTCTCCCCGGAGAAATGGTCATGACCCCAACCTGTTGATGTTCCAGAAGTGTCTGGACAATGTTCTTAGTCATGTGGTTTACTTTCAGATTGCCCTGTGCAGAGCAAGAAGTTAGACTCAGTGCTTCTTGTGTGTCCCTTAAAACTCAGAGCATTCTTTTACTTCTAGTTTTTCTGGGAGCCTTTAAGGTGCTTACTCACTACATCCATAAGCTTTGCTGTGCAACAAGTACATCAGAGGCAATAAAAAGAACAAGTTAACATTAAGAGTGGTGAATGGACAACAACCTGAAGAAGTAAATAAGTGAAAATGACACTTTCCACTTCCTTGCAGGTGATCACAGCATCGTAAAACAAAAGGTCCTGCCCATCTCCCATTTGAAGTCAGGTGTGTCCTTCATCCCTGCAACTCCCCAGGAGCTGGTACACTGCTGCCCAGGGTATGAGTGCTCCAGGGCACTCTTCCTGTACCCAAGCACCAGCCCTGTCATGCGTCCTCATCCTCAGCACATCACTGTCAGGGTGCTCAGACAACCACACAAAAAACTTTTGCAACCTCATCTTCTAAAAGTAAAAATTTGGAAAGAACCAGAGGGGAGAAAGAAATTATTTTTAATTCTTCCTGCTTCATTTATGTCAAAATATAATTTTCAATTCCTTGAAAGAAAAATGACTGAAAACTATCTGCCTAATCACTCAGGTGAGGTGATGTGTGCAAGCACTGGATGAACAGAGCCTGGCCTTGCCATGAGGAAGTTCCTTTGTCAATACTTTGAACTGAAAGCAGAGGACCACAAACACAGCCATAGCATAGGCATTTCCTTGCTTCTGGATCCTTAAATTATTGGCATTACAGGACATCTCACATCAGTTCATCATTGAATATACTACAGCTCTTAATACTTTCATTAATGCCCAAGTTTTTCCCCACTAACCTTTCCACAAAGGTATTCAGAATCTGTTGATAGGGCTTATTTTTTGTGAACAATCACAAAGAAGGAATATTTAATTTCTCAGCACAGTTGTGGGAAAGAACATTTAAAAAAACCATAATAATAACTTCTATTAATTTGCAAAGATGGTATAGGAATGAGCTTAGAGTTCAGGTACACTCATCTTTATAAAGGAATATGGTTATTTCATGAGCAACTAAGGGCTTTGACATGTTTTATAATAGCACAACTAAAATCTGCACAATCCAACTCAACTATGGCTTCTGAATCTTGGCATATCTATTTCCTCTCTAATAATTAATTATGTGACTCAATTAGTTTCATGAATATTTAGTTCCCTTGAACATCCATTTCCCCCTTTTATTTTCATGAAAATTGCACCTTTATCTTACTATTGTTACATTCATCTCTTAATATGCTCATGTAATGCGTATTTTTCGTTGCCCTATCCATGCATTTTCACAAATCTTATATCTGTATAGATTATAAGTTAACATATATATGAAATATGAAATATTTTAGATGATTAAATATATTTTTTCCTCTTTTATCAAACCTAACCACACTGTCCCTCAGTTCTATGATTTTCTAATAAACCAACTAATAATCTCTTAAAGTTTTAAACACATTCTCTTCAGCTTCATTATTCACTGTTCCTTTAGATATCTTTACTATCTGTACTCAAAATCTACCATTTTGGCTTTTATACCATTTTAAGTTTTGGTCAAAGGCTTTGAGAAATTCAAAATAACAAACATCTTGCTATAATTCCAGATCAACACACAAAAAACCCCAATGTGAATCTTTTTTAGTATATTTATATTAGCATAATATTGAATGTTAAATTAAATATGGATCTTCTCTATCTGCAGTGTGTATTAATCTCTTAAAATGACTTTCTGTTTTCTTGAAAATTCATCTTCATCATGGGCATCATGTGGGCATCATGCTTACTTACTGATAAAGCTGGCTAGCAAAAATATCAATTTGTTTTGGATTGTACTACCAATACTTTAAGGTGTAAACCAAAATAACATTGAGCAATAATTAAGCAAAAAGCTTTATTTCTATAGAACTGCCTTTTGCAAACTTTCATTTTGGAACGAAAATCCAAAGCCTATCTCTTTAATTATATGTCTATTATCAGGGGACATGAAAGTGTATATTAAATTAATGAAATGGATTACCTCAGTTACACAGTGGTTATTAACAGGAAGAGCTCCCAGTTTTCATATTATGTACATCAGTAACTTTAATTGCATTAGGCTGAGCTGGGAGAGCTATTTTAGGAGATATTTCCACAGCACAACAATTTTTGCTGGCTTTTTGCCTGCTGTAGCTCAATTTCTGAGAGTTCCCTTACAAATGCTAACTTATTATTTCTGTCAGTCATTCTTTAGCAAACACGGCCTCATTAAAACTACCCTAGTGTGGCTTCAGTTTTAAAAACTCTCCCTTGATGTCTCCATGAAACAACTGGTGCTGGAGGGCTATTTCTTGCATTTGGGTTAAGTGATAAGAGTGTTGTAGAGTTTGAATTTACAAAAGACCAGTTTTGGGGTCTGCTGTTGGCAGCAGTAAAAATGATGGACTGTGATGAGCTCAGGCTTTGTAGGGTACAATACAAAACTGCCAATGATATTAAAAGTACGAAGCAATTTAGCTTTAAAATTATGGTTTGCAAGCACTGATACACAAGTGTAAAATCAATTAGCTGTCTGCTATTGGCTAATAGTGACTCAGTGACCTGCCTGCTCCTGCTGGGAGCTGTGAGCAGAGGTTTATAGTGGGGAAGGCACAGTGTGTCTTCTGTGTTAATAATGTATTACATGCTGAAGTCACTTTGTCAGAAGCTTCTGGAAAGGTAAGATAACATTTCCTGAAATTTGTAGATATTGGTGAGATCCCACACTGTTACACACAAGCTGCAGATTGGGTGAGGGGGCTTGACAAAAAACATTTCCCTGGGCTTGGTCTTAAGGCCATTAAGGTAGATTCATCCTCCAAGTAACTTTAGGGAAGATTCTTATCTCTAGCATACATCTGCCATTGCATGGACAATCTCATTGCAACAAACCTATTGATCTGCTGCATTACAACATCAGATGTCTGTTAATATAATAAAATTTCCCTTAGAGTAGGTGCTGCAAAGTTCTCCACAGGTGAAGGCCTGAGGGAAGACCATGAACAGTGTTATGGAGGAGGTCTATGGGGACTGAACATTTTTAGTTGTACTTTCTTATCCCAAAGAACCTGAGAGTATCCTAGGAGACATGCAAAAGTTTAAAAATACATGGCAAGAAAGCAATCTCAGACCAAATCCTGTAGTAAACCAGCAGTGTTTTTGTACAATTATATCAGAAAGTGGAGATCCCACTAAGTGCCTAGAAAAGTCTTTTGCCTCAAACAGATTTGCAGCTCTCCTAAGTGCAACTTCATCCCCAGATGGTAATGACAGACTTTGCCCCTAGGCCTAAGCACAGCAGAAAGAAGGAAGTAAAATGGGATGTAGATTGAGAAATGGGTAACTTTGGATAAACTGATAAAATTGCATCCTGAAGTGGAAAGGATGTAAGAACTGGATTTCTTATCTACTGTTCTTTTTTGTTTGGCTAAGGTGCTTATACAGCCTTATTGTCATATTCATTGTCATTTCAATAAGTCAGAAGAATTAATGTAGCCTTACAACCTTGTTTAAGTCATGTACAAATGGGGAACTTGAGCTTGAAACTTGGTTCCACAAAACACCTAAGTTGTCTGCTTTTAGAAACGGGAAGGTTTTAAGTGCTAAAGTTGGAAACTACAGAAATGCCAACTCATCAGTAAATTAAGGTTTCCAATACTCTAGTCTCTTGATTTCTTTTACTAAAATTATTTAAATAATTAAAAGAATTAACCCCCTGTTACTGGCTGCATAAATGCTCTTCTGTGTAAAATATATAAATAGAGATGATATATATAGATTTATAGATATGATTTAAAAGAAAACCCATAGCTGCACCTGCTGCTGTAATCCTCCCTTTCTTCATATCTGTTTATATAGTCTTTGTTGCAAATCTAGCTGAGTGACATCTGAATGCAGAGGACAAGTGCTGATCCGTTTAGAAGGATGTCAGGATGGTGTAATTTAGACAGTGATGTCAAAGAAGCCAGGTCTGGTGTCCCTGAGTGTGTATGGATGATGGATGGTGCCAGACATGCATGGATGGTCTGCAGAAGACGAAGGGCTGAACCAGGGAGGAAGATGAGGACAAAGAGGCTGTCTAAGACATGTCCCCAGGGGGAAAGAACAGTGGAAGAGCTCTGACTAAGGATGGGTGAAAGAAGATAAATGAAGGAAAGTACACAGATAACAAAAGGTGTGAACAGACTGAATGGGGGAAAGGAAGAAAGATGGGTGAGCTGAGCAGTGCTAGCAAAGTTGAATGTCCTCATTATGTAAAATGTTTTGGGGTGACAAAACTAAATGGAATCCATGTAGAATATGAGACTCTCAGGAAGTGCCTGTAACAGCCAGGTTACCAGGGTTTGATAATACTATGGATAAAAATTTCTTTCCATGAGAACATTTCACTGAGAATCTTGACATGTTTTGGCAGATAATCAAAAGATTCCTTCCAGTTTTTTTGTTTTGTTTTGTTTTGTTTTTTCATTCCCTAAAGGAATGTAGGGAAATGAAAAAATTTGAAATAAGAAGAATCTTTCAATGACTGTATTCTGGGATCCTCAAACTTCAGTTTTTCTTTCTAGTTTTTCTGTCTGCTTTACTAGTAATTTCCAGTGACACTTAAGATAAATTATAATATGACTGTTGAACAATGCTTCCAGAGATTTGAGGTGTTGCCACTGTCAGAAATGACAGCAGGCAGACACATCAGGTTTGCTCAGAAAGGGAGTTCTTCAATGTAAAAATTTATGTAGGATTTTCAGTTGCCAATTTTAGCAGGATTAAAGAAATTCTAGGACTTTTTCTTCAGGCTTGAAAGTTTTGGCATAGGTCACGAACTTTCTCTGATCTTTATCACAGCTTTTGATCACAGTCATACTAGAACTCAAGTTAAAGACATTTTGCATACAAGCATTTTTGTTCAACAGAAGAACTTGGTGATAGCCACTCATACTTCCACTGCACTTAGTGACTGAACTTCCACTGGCTTCAGTAGGATCAGGATTGCTCCCAGGCCTGGCCCATCGTCTGGTCCCGAAGATAAGCACCACACAGCTAAATAGATTTCTTCTAAAAACCTGGACTGCACATGAATATTTCCTGTTCTTGGCTCAGGGTGATTACCTGAACTGGAAGAGGGCAATCTGGCAGGTCTAAAGCTGTGCCAGAGTGTGTATTAATGACTGAATGGCATGAAGGATCCCAAATCAGTTTATGGACCTTCAATAAGAATCTTTCTTCTTGCTGCAGAAATAGCCCAAATGTTACTGGCACTTGTTTGAAAGTGTCTCTGTGCAGAGCAGGTTACAGTTTGAATTCCTGTGGCAAGAACACAAATTCAGTCACAGTACTTACACAGCATCCAGGACATGGCAAAAATTACACACTTGAAAAAATATTTTGCTTCATTGGAGCCAATGTCCTGTCATGTCTGTCTGCAGTACCTTTCCAGGTGGTAGGTAGGAGGCCTGTAGCACTTAGTTAAAAGAGTGAGACATTTTCCTACCAGCTCTTACTTTCCACATGTTACTGTGTCCAAGGTTATATGTGAATTACAGCTAAGAACATAATTACTTCTGCACTTGCTTATGCTCTCAACCCTACTATTCACTACATTGTAATGTGTTTTGAGGTCCTTGGAATAAGGAAGGTTCTGCATGAAGCTCAGTCAATTTTAACAATAAAGTTAGGAAGAAAGGAGACTAAGAGGCTTAGTGAAGGACATTCACAATCAAAGCCCTGGAAAGATTCACAGGTTATTTTCTACATTTGTGCTTTCACAGACATTTTGTTCCCTCCTTCCTCATTTGAGTAGATAGAACTTCTGCAGCTTTGCATTACTGAAAGGAAAGAATAAAGAGTGTGTCGAGAACTATACTTACCCTCATGAACTGTAGTGTGTTTTGCTCTTTTTTAGGTATAAAATATGTCCTCTGAGTTGTAGCAGTTTATTTTACTGCAGTAATCTCAGCAGTGTTTGCCTACAACAAGGTATTTGACCCATTTACCAAGCTTGTCTTTTTATATTTCATTTAGTAGTGCTGCAGGCAAAAATGTTTTGGCAAATCAGAGTTACATGCAGAAAACCACTTATTGCAAACGAGTCTGGGCTGATGTTTGTATTTGTACATTTGAAATACACGATCTACTGGAGACAGCATACCATACAGGGGCACATAGGAAGTCATGTTTCTCCACCACTGCTTTCCAGAAATTCTGTTTATTTGACAATGTGTGAACCCATGAACCTCTTCTTCTGTTCTTCTGATAAGATACTGGACTGCTGCTGTCAACAACATTGGTAATTTCTGTAAATTTGGATTTCTCTTTACCTTTGTCAGCTACAAAATGAGGTAGGTTGATTATTGCACCTATGCACCTTCACTCTTTACTCACTCTCACTCATGCAAACACTGAAATGCAAACATTGTTTTGGCTGATGATTTTTCTGAGCATGGTTGTGCAATCAAAAATCTTTGTAAATCCACTTCGCTAAAACAATCTGTTTGGCTTCTTAGCTTGACACAGCCACAGCACTGAGAAGAGATTATTACTGGGGCCCAAACAAGCTAAACTGGTAAACGTCCTTGTAAAAAAGCATGCTCAGTGGTAATCACATTCTCATCTGATCAGGAAAGGGACTACCACAAAGAGTGGCCCAAGAGTTAAAGAGCTTATTTTCTAAATCCCTTCATCCTTTCTAGAACCCTGAGACATTGACAGCAAGTCACTTAACTCTGTCCAGCCACAGCTGTGTGGGTTTTGCATAATTAATTATTTATACCAAGGCAGACACAGTAATTAACTTCCAGATGAATATGATATTCTGATCAGAAATGCTTTGCATTTCAGCCGTCCCTCAAGCAAGTAACTGTCAAAGCCGGACTGTTTGACAGAGTGGATCCTGCCAAAATCCCTCCCAGACATCTGTTCTCAGACAAAAAGAACAGATTCTCAAAGCAGCTCTTGCAGACATTGCCTCGTTTCAGCAGGCAAAGAATAACCAATTCAGAAATTCTGGCTAATTTTGTCTGATTTCAAGACAGTATGCCGAACCTCATAAAAAGCCAGGACCTGTGTTTTTTTAGTTGTGGGCATTGGTGCAGATTGTGTTTCCTCATGGAAATCAATGGCCTGCGCTGATGGCAGGCAGGTGCAGGTCGGGAATAAAGCCCGAGGGATTTGAGACAGGCGGCTGTGAAGACAGCAGGCAATTTTTTTATATTCTTTGTTTTGGTGAACAGAAAAGAACAATAATCATCAGCATTACAATAATACTGCATCGTTTACTTGCTATTACTGCTGTTTTCAACATAATAACTCATTGGAGTAAGAATTTTACACAGAAGCAAATTCTTTTCCTATTTCTCCTTTTTAGAATATATTTGTATTAATAACTAAGGATTGTGGCTAAACATTCAAAAACAAAGATAGGGAACAATTTGTTTTTTTTTTTTTTTTTTTTTTTTTTTTTTTTTTTGATTTCCAAAGTAGCATCCATACAATCACAAGGCTTCAATATTACATGCTGGCTGGAATGGAAGACTTGATGACAACTGCATGAAACAAGTTACAGCATAACAGAGACAGACCTATCTTACAGATGATAAATCTGTTTTATTTGTGTGCAGTTCACTGATGAGGCAGGAAGCAGGAGGATGGTTGGTGGTGTAGCATGTCCTGGATGCTGTGCTCAGAAAAGACTGAGTGTGCCAGAGGTTCAGGGAAGGCCATACCCTTCCTCAAGAGCAGCTCAGCCTCTGCCGTGGAAGAAGTGTCATAGCTAAGGATGGATAGACAGTGGCCAAAAAGCTTCCAAATAGTCCTGGAGGTTGTAGTTTTGAGAAAGAGATGGAATCATCTACCAAGAACAGGTGTCCCAACACACCACCTCTCCTTGAGATGGCATTGGCATCCATCAGACCTTCAGTGGTCTGGCTCAGTGAGCTAGAATTGCCACAAAAACCAACTTTTTTGCTGTTGATGGATTGTTTTTCTGCTGGTTTAGCACCCTGGATTAATTTACCATGGGGCTGTGGTAAATACCAAAACAAGGGAAATAGAGGGGACAAGGAGTGAAATCATTTTTCATATTGGCTTGGCTGTCTTAACAAGATGCTCAGATCCCAGGGGAATCGAAGATCAGACATGCACAGACAGACCTCAGCAGCAATGGACAGAGACTCTCCTAAGGCCACAGAGGAGACCGTGTGGAGGTTGTTTCAACCCAGAAAGTCAGTGAGAGCTGCTTAATCAAGTGAGCTGGGAGAAGAGACATTCTGCAGGAATCAGAGAGCACAAGCAAGTTTGTTTTCAAGCCATTATTTAATCTTTAAATAACGTTTAAAGATTAAATATCTTTAAACATTAAAGTTTAAAGGGGAGTTTAAATTTTTACTTATTTCACAACTGTTTCAGTCACATTAACCTTGATGATGTTTTGGAGTGTTCACCTTTAAGACCAAGCCATATATATGCTAAGCCATCTCAAAAAGCTGTCCACCTTGGCCTGAGTCCCTTGCAGCCTGCAAACACCCATGAAAACATTGCAGCAGTTAAACCATGTATTTGTTAGAATTCCCAAAAGGAGGGCCAAGATTAATAAGGTTAGGGTGACAGGTAGCTAGAGCTTTCATCCTTGGCATTTCTTATTTGTGATCCTACTTAGTTACATCTGCTAATACACCTAAAATTTATAGCAATTCTGGTGAGAGGTAAAGGACTGCCTGGTAGCCTCTCATCAAAGCTCAACCCTGCACTTTCCTTCTCTGCAGCTATGAAAGAGCTGTTGTTGTTGTTATTTCTATTATTATTACATTTAATAATCCACATATTATTTGCAATGGAAGATTTTCACTACAGAAATAATTTTTCTCCACTTCTTCCTAGTCTTTATTAACTTTTCTAACAGTATTGTAATGTGAACAGTGAAAGGAAAGTTTCCTGGAGTCAAACCTCTCCTAATGATGAATGTTTCAGGACTATCTCACTTCCCTAGAGACTGTAAGAGAAGGTAAGACTGTGCCTCTTGCTTGGAAATGTAAAAAAAAATGTATAGCCTGAATTTCAAGGCCTAGGATTCTTATATTTTTTGAAATAAACGTGAGAAATTCCAGATTTCCAGTACTGAGGTCAATACACATTTTGACTTCTTCAGTATATTTTCAGTATGGGAGAGAGGAAAATATTGCTTTTGCACTAATACATTGTTCCAAGTGTTATGTTTCTGTAGGAGGACTCATCTAGTTACAATCTTGCATGACTGAAAAAATGGTGGCTTTGTATGCAACTTTTTTCTGGAAAAGGAGCAAAGTCATTCAAACTAAGAGAATACAGATATGACTTTCTTACTGCTTGTTTAAAATAGTATGTGGTGTCGAATAGTAATGTGGTGTGATGGCCAGGAAAGCTGATGTAGCTCCAGAGAAGGGGCAGAACTACGTTCCAACATGGCAGTTCTCTGCATTTTGGTTGGTGTTTGGTTTGTTTGTTTGTTTTTGTGTTGTTTTTTTTTTTATAATAATATTTAGGGTACCTCTATAACCATCCATCAGCCCAATGCCCTCCATTCTGGCCTTCTTTTCAAGGCTCACTAAGTCAGCAGTTTCAAGGCAATATCTCCTGCAAATCACCCTGCAGATAGTTGTAGTGCATGCAGCCAGAGCTGATGAGTCAGTGAAGTTAATGAGAAAGAGGGGCAGGCAAGAAGTTCTTTTAACTCCCATTTTTTCAACACCAGTGCAATGCCAGTGATCCTCACAACACGTGTGAGGATCACGCTTCAAGTGACAAGCATGTGGGGCAGAAGTAAATGGCACTCCTTCTGCAGTGTAAACCTCATGTGCACAACATGGTCAATGAAATGAGAAATGGAGGATGGTGACAGATCAGCAATCAGGAAAGCCAGAAACTTGTGGTGTTTGCCAGGTAATCTAAACATATCAGATTAAGTGTTATGTCTAGTATGTTAATTTTCTTAAAGCACATGCCCTGAAGAAGCAAATCTTTGCAAAGGAGAACAGTGCTGACCCCCCCCTTTGTCCAAAACATCTCTTTTCAGACCAGAGAGAGTATTTTATTTCCCTGTAGAATATGAAGGCATATGAGAGGACAATTAATAGTGAAAACCCAGCAGGGCTGCTGTATGCAAGCATGCACAGCGTGCTCTCCTGTTGCTTCTGGACTGGCACTAGCCTGTCAAATTCCTGGAAATGAAGCTTTCTGGAGCCTTTATTAAGATTCATGGGAAAGGCAGGCCCCAAACCCACAGACAGCATCAGCATGAAGCATCTCGGCCTCCTCTCTCCCATAAGGACTGCCAACACATCTGGCTCAAACTCTAGAGGGAAATGAAGAAACTGGGAGGGAGTATAAAGTGAATCTGTCAGCATCTACTTGCATGACAATCTGCCATGTAGAAAACGTGCCATGCACAATACAATGCTCTCAAGCACCCAATCCCCTACTACACCCTGGCTGTAGGCTAGTGCATTCTCATTTCTCCCATACATGCCAGAGAAGGACTGCAAACCTACAGACATCTTCACAAAGAGCTGTGATGCCCACAGAGAGAGGAGATGACTTCTTTTTTTGCCTTTGTGCTCTTTTGTAGGACTCACAGCAGTCTTAAATCCCATCTCTTCAGAGACACTTTTGAAAATCTCAAGCCTCTCAGGCAATTTGAAGTCTGGGTTTTTGAAAATTTTCTTCCTCCTTCTACTTATTTGACAATGGATTAATTACAAGCGGTTCATGTAAGTGTGTGTGTCTGTGCATTTTTTTATACATGTGTAAAACTTAACGATTAATGTGCACCAATTGCTTTCTGATAAAGTGAACTGCAATACAATGTCTCTGATTCTCCCTTTTCCTGAAACTTTGCATGGCTTTTCACATCCGGGCAAAAAATTTATAAAACAATATATTACTTTCTCATTCACAGTAAAGATGCTTTTCACCACTTGAAGGTACCAATAATACATTCATGAATGATAAAAAAATGTCACCTCGAGCTTGAAAAGTTGCATAAACTCTAGCAAGCACAGCAGAAGTCCTCTCCTGTGCTTTCTCTTTGCAGCCCTTCCAGCAAACTCAGCTCCCCATGGTCACCTCGAAAAAAAGAAACAGGCCTGAGAAGCAGAGGCAAGTATGTGATGCTTGCTGAGTGAGTGGGAGAACAAGCAGCACTCCTGGATATAAATGGATCTGCTATTCCTCACATTTCCACACTTGTGCCTCTCAAATCTGCATTCTTAGCTTTAAAAAAGTGCTTCATTTGCAATAGACTTGGCATATAGTATCCAAGGGCTTCTGATATGTGCTAAAAGTACTATTTTCTTGGTTTATAATAAACAGAAAAAAAAAAATCTGACTATGAAGGTAAGGAAAGCTGTTACTTACATGAGGAGATTCCAGAAGTGTCTGCTGCAGGTATTAACTAGGTCACTTAGTTAGACACACTAACTCCCTAGGCAGTACAACTATAAATTTCAACTTAGCACCTAGAGGGACAGGCTCTGTGGTCTGTGTTAGACTTCAGATTTAATACCACACCAGACACAGCAATGAAGTACAGCATTGCTACTTGAACGCAGTCTTTGAACAGGCTTGGGTGCTTGCAAATCTGCACAATTTTCAGATCATCTCAGGCCACAAAGGGTCTGGAAACCAGATCTCCCTCTGGCTAAGGGTCCTGGGTGGCCTTGGCACCTCCTCAGCTGGGACACCCCCTGCCCAGGTGCCCTATAGTGTTCCCGCTGCTGTTACTTTGCTGGATGCTCTCAGGGAATGCAGAAGAAAAGCCTCAAGGCCTCACTGAAAAATCACCGTGACCTGTCCCTGTGGGCACACCTCTGTGTTACCACTAACCAAGAACTGGTTGCTAAGGTCACAAGATGAGCAAGGGTGACCCTACAGTGTTGTAGACATCTGTGGAGTGTGGTGACGCTGAGCAGTAGGTTTCTTCTTCTTTGATCATCTCAGTTTTGGCTTTATGGTCTATAGGTCATTATGTTATCACCCAGTGAGTTCCCTCATCACATGATAAACTACATTTCAAACCAAATTTCTGCTATGTAAAAAAAACCTGTAGTATTCAGAGAAAGCTAATGTATTTTTATTTTTTTTTTAAATTGAAAGTAACGTTCCACAACCCTTCATTTTTATGAAGTAGATGTTTCATTTTCGTAATGTTAAAGCAAATTTATTTCTATTTGTTTTGACTACTAATGCAAAAGCATAAATGGTAAAGTGACAATGAAATGTTTTACATTTGACCTTATCAAGATGTAATAATTCAATAATTGAATGAAAAATATACTGTTGAATTTGATACTCTATTCAAAAACCACATTTTTCTATGAATCAGCAGGCTCTTACAGAAAACATAGTATTCATAGCTTGTTGACTCGTTCTTTCCTTAAAGAGACACTACAACAATTCTATACCATTTCTTGTATCTCTGTACTTTCCTTATTTGGCTTTTCTTGCTGAGATTTTTGACCTACTCAGCATTGCAACTTTCCCAGTGCTGCCCAGAAAGAACATGGCGGACCTCTGAAAAAAAATGCTAGTTTTTTCAATTTATTTCTAAATACTCTGTATTTCACTGGGGAGAAATTAATGGTAATGTATTCAGTAAAACTCTTAACACAAAATGTATGCTTTCCATATTTGTCTTAACTTAGAGAAGAAATGTAATTATTCCATTTTCATTTTCTTGATGTCTGAAAAGAAGTTTTTCAGCTGATATTTTTGCAGCACGGTAAGAAAAGCCCAGCTGTACTATAAAGTGAACACTTAGCCTTGCATTCAAAAATCACAAGCTTGCATTCAAAAGTCAGTTAGTCTTGTATTCAGGAAGCAAAGATCATATGAATGATAAATGATTTGTAACACAAGATGCTTTTTTCCAGATCTTTTCTAAATGTGAAAGGGATCATCATTTCATGCCTTTTTCAAAATCACATTTGCCTTTAAAAATCAGTAAATTATTGAAATTTAATAGAAAATACATATTTTAATAAGTAGAAGATAGAATTTAAGACCTTTGTCACTTGCTAAGTGTAACAACACCCTGCATTGTCCTAATGGTATATTTTAAGGATATTTTAATATACATTTGTATTGAATGTAAAGATCTTCTCATTATAACACAAGTTAATGAACATCCTTTAATGCCATGATGCACAGTCAGAATCTTAAGTCTTACTCATTGCTGCTACAGTTTCTAAAACATATCATTTATACACTGCATTAGTTTTTTTCCTTTGTTAGGAAAAAATTTTTTGTATCTTAGCTTGGGTACAGTACCTTTAAACAAACTGTGTATACATACTTTAATTATAGATAAAACCTTCAGCTGCCTAAGAGTAATCTTCATAAAAAATGAAGTAATAATTCTGGAAAAATGGACATATTGTGCAATTAGAACTTAAAAAATAAAGACAGATGGTTTGAATAAGTGGCAAACTCTTATTTTCATTGACTAGAAGCCTACATGTATTTGAGAAAATACTTTTAAAGTAATTATTTGCCAAAAAAAGATGTCAGTGTTCTGGAGCTATGCCACACTGTAGCATCTTGCTTGGTTGGATGAATGTGTGAGGGGAAGGCAGATATGTTCTCTATAATTATCTGTCATAATTCAGAACAATGGGGCAGATTCAAAATTAAAACCAGCTCCAAATACCCTGGGAGAGCCAGTTTCATATGTCAATATGTCAAGTTGGGAGTTTGGGTTTGGGAGTATCACTTTGTTCATCACCAGTCTCATGACCAGCCTCATTCCTCCTCAAAATATGGCATTCTGATTTGGAAATGCTTGTTTCTCATTGACCCTCTCTGGAAGCCCATTTATTTACTACATTTTGGCCTGGTATAAAGAAACCTTTATGAACACTGTTGAGGGCCCACAGCACATTGTGAAAACTGAGATGAGAGAAGCTGAATCAAGACCTTGCTCTGCTCCTGATGCATCATGTATCTTGGGCAATGTCTATCCCCCCGTAATTTTCTCCAAAATGATGATGATAACATTTATGCCTTTTTCCAGAATTTTCAGGAAGATTTCACTCTTATCTAGTGATGTTTCCTAAATTGCTCATCATTACATTAAGGCTCTTAAATTGATAAAATTATCTTTTTCTTCTTTAGTGAGGAATATAATCACCTGTCTTATCACTAATGGGGTTTAAGCACCCATATTATGTGGGACTGAAGCTTTTAAAAAGAGTCCAGTATATTTCACCCAAACTGCAAAATAGGAGATGTATGTATGTACGTATGATGGATGGTTTCCTTTTAAAAAGAAAATTATCTCTACAGTTCAATCTGGTCTTCTCTTAATTAGCTGGCTGTCACTGAGGACTGGGGAAGATGGTTTTATTTTGGATATAGTGACTACTGCATCTGTAGCCAGTAAAGTAATCCCTATTGCTATTAAGTAATAAGTGGGTGCATATAAATTACTTTATTTTATAGCTGTAAATTGCTTTAATTTATAACTAAAATAGATGTAAAAATACATTAATAGAGGGAAAGAACAATTTTATGTTGAGAGATGTCTGACAGCTTGATGCTTTAGCAATACTGTTTCTATATAAATAATTGATTCCTTTACAACAATCCTATGAAACCTGGAGGCTGCAGAGATTTCCAATCCACACATGTTCCTCTCTTATTATCCACAGAGCACAAGTAGGTACATATGGATTGGCAGTGAGGCATTCACATTTTCTTATACAGAGAGGAAAAATCAGGAAGTTTGTGAAAGAAGGGCTGGTAGGTCTGGAGTATGGTATGGATAAAAAATTTTAAAAGTAACAAAGGTCTGAGGCTGTATAGCTCAATCTGAAAAAATACTACATTCACAGCTTATTCCTAGAGCTATGTATCTTTATACCCTCATGTACAGATAGGGTTAACTTATTTCTTCAACACAAATGCAGTAAGTTTCTCAAAGCAATAATCTTGTAATGAGCAGCTGTTTCCAATGATAATAAAAATTCTAAAATTATACATGCCTAACTCACAAGGTGGATTAAAAAATACATGGAAGAAAGCAGTTTATAGTGGGTGTTACCAAACCTGGTGTAAAGCATGGTACTCCAGAATTTATTTGGAAATGACCACCAACCTTTCCTAAAAGTTCAAGTCCAGATTGAAAAAAGAATTATTTCACCTGCTATAATTGCATGTGTGCATATTGTTGCCTTCTTGTATTTTGGTGTTTTTTTGGTGGGTTTTTTTTGTTTGTTTGTTTTGGTTTGTGTTTTTGTTTCATTTTTTTCAGTGTGACATTCTTTCTTGTAAGCAAGGAAATTGTGTGTTCTGTCTGACCTTGTGCCTTAAGAGTTAGAGATATATCATTGTCCCTCCTCCCTTGTGTCTGGGGCTAATGTGTCTCATTATCTCAGTGCATAAAACTGGTTATTAAGTAGTCTTTGATGAAGTAAACAGGCTTCCACTTGTCCTTTAAAATTATCTCAATATCACTAATTGTTTTATATTGACAATGAAGTCACTCAGTTACAGTATTCTCTATACAGTATGTGCTTAATGTCACATAGAGGTTGTTAACCAGAGCAGAGAGGGTTAAATTATCAGTGTGCTGCTGCTGCTGTGATCCTAATGTAAATGAACATTTGGTGTTTTGCTTTTTTTTTTTTTTTTTGAGCTGCTGGTTACTACGTTATTAGCATATTTGATGTATTTCTCAGCTCAGTTAATAAGCAGTTCTGAAGGCAGAAGACTGATGCTTTAGAAGAGGGATTATAGACCATTCTCCCTTGTAACAATATCTGGAACATGTCTGTGAACCATTATGACTTACTGACTTTGGTTTTAGGCCATATGCACCACCAACAAAGCCTAATCTGCGTTTCTGTCTGCTGCTTAGGTGTCTTATTGCTAGACTATTGCCATACTATGAAATCCAAACACTTCTTTTCTCTCTTGTTCCTTTTGAATCTAAATTCTTCCTTGATATTGAACTGTACTCAGTTTTTTGCATGCTTTCAGGTGCATTAAAATTCTCTGAATACCTTTTCTTGTGTCAAATGTGTTCAAAGCCCTGAAGTACGTATACATATATCTTGTAAGAGCTCTAATAAAATATTAAGGAGACAATATATGGAAATACAGAAAATACAAAGGGGTGTATTCCTCTTAGACCCAGGGCCCAGAAGTGAACAGAGCAATAGATGAGTGTAAAATACTCTTACACATTTTCTGATAGAAGAGTAATTCAGCTGATGCTAATGAAAGTACAGGGAATAGTCACTGCATCTAACTGCTCAAATGGAAGCCTAGAGACACTATTTCTACCTGAACAACCTTCCTTTGTATCTCAGCACAGGGTGAAGCTCTGGAGGGATGTTTGAGGGTGTGTTAAAGGAGGCTGCAGCCGTCGGGACAGCTCTTTGGGTCCCAGGGTCAGGCTCTCCAGGAGGCTTTGGCACTTCGATCCTGTCTGTCTTTTTCACTGATCCTCCCTTGTGTTGAGTAGAAACTTACCTCAGGAACTCCGACTTACTGTTCAGAAAAATAAATTAACTTCAGCTCACCAACTGTCGCTCTTCTGCCTATTGTACTATTTATTTCAGTTCTGCTGTAATGCTTTTGGATCCTGAATGGCTTGCAAATCTATATTTTTTCAGTAGTGTCTCAGGTAATGTGATCAATGCAGCTAGTACTAAAGGTTGCTAAATTATGGCAGTAACTTAATGTGAGTAATGACACACAATGTTCCAAATTCTGATTCAGAAAAAAATAAGATTCTTCAGACAGTTTTGCAAAAATAGTCTTTTGTTGAGACAGTTTGTCTTCAGATTTTTCAAAACTACTCTACTCTTTCCTCTGCCTTTTACCCTCATCTGTCTCCATTGTTTTGGAAGTAAAATAGTCATTCTCAATGGTGAAAAAATTTTCAAAACTGTTATGTCTGTGCAAAATCATTTATGTGGTGCAGCAGGGTATCTGACAAAATGACATTTGTCTGAACTCTTTCAAGCAGCCCTCACTAACAAGCCTTCCACAGATAAGCAGTATAGATGATGTTTTTTCTTCATCAAGCTGCAACACTACATGCGTTTTGCCAAGCCTCTTGGCAGCTAATATTTTTGTTAAATTGGCTAATACATCTGTCAGCCCTGAGACAAAGCTAGGTTTCTCACCCTGAACCTTTCAAGCAGAACCTTCAGTAAAAGACAAAATGTTGTATCTACCTTAAAACGTAAAGGATCCTCAGGGCATTGGAAACTAATGTGTTGCTTTAATGCAAACATCCCTTGCAAGGGTTCTTGCTCCTTGTATGCTCTGAGCAGCAGGAGGAAGAATACATGAATATAAATAAGCTGCACAGCAGTATTCAGAAAATGGAGCTATAAGAGTTAATGAGATGGTGTCCTGCTGCTGGACGCTTGCATGTTAAAAACCCGATGGTTTTATCCAGCAGCAAGTTTGAAAAAAAAAAAAATGGGCAAAGCTAGTGATTGTGGAGCACTGGTGACTACAGAGTGGTGCCTTTTTCTGTATGGCCTTGCTACAGGCAAAGAGCCTTTGATATATCTAAATCTAACAAGGGAGAAAACAGAGGGATTACTAGAAATCATTGACCATGGAGGATCCAAGTAATTATTAATAGCATCACACACCAAGCTGCACACAGCTGGTGTGTATAAGAAACTCTGTGTCTAGCAGCATGCAGAAACTGGAAGATGACCCTGTAACTAAAAGCCACTGCAAATAGCACTTAGATCTGTGTCTTTAAGACTAACTCTGTAGCAGATGAATTCAAAGGGAAGATTCCCATTTATGGCACTGTTAGCTATACTGTTGTCTCTGCTCCTCTCCAAAAAGATATTTCACTGCACCTCTTTCTTGTAGCCCATGGTACTTTCCCATAAGCAGTCACTACTGTGAAAATGCCCCCTTCGAGTATGCCTAGCACACATCAATCTGTCCTACCACTCCTGTGCTGTGCTGTTGATTCATAGGATTAACAGAATGCATTATAAGTCAGGAATACCTCTGCTATGCATTGAGACAGCTCTCTACACTGTGGAGTTCTCTTCACACTGTTCTTGGGTGATATGCAGAACTGTTTGGCACAGGTGCTGGTGTGATGGATTTGTTCTGCACAGTCATGCATGTCTCTACTCTTTTCAAGGTCTCCCAGACCCAAGAGACCACCAAGAGACAGCTGAGGTGGTCCTCCTGTTCAGGAACACGAGTAGCGAGAATCATGTATTGTAACGCCACACAGAGGGGGACACTGAAGAGCCTAAGAACTCTCTGGTCTGTGGTCATGCAGGATGTCCAAGTACACTGCACAAGGTTTGATGGGGAGAGAGTTTCCTGAAGCATTTTCATACCCTTGTTTATCTTCAGGAACAATCTGGTCTATTAAACATTATTTTAAAAGCTCAAGGCCCATAACCAGCATCAGAGATTAGCTAAGCATGGGGCTTGTTTATACATGCTTGGTGATTATCACCCAGCTGGTGTGTTTTTCACTCTTGGTATTTGAGAATTATTAAGCTTGCTGAGTGACAATTCCAACCTCATCTCTAATGAAATTAGCTTCCCTGGCAGGAAGAGATGAGCACATTTTTGATGGGAGCTACCAGGTGTCACTGATATGTTTCTTGCAAGTTCTTTTCCTAAGGATTTGTTGACATGCAGGAATAGTCTAGCATAGTTATTAAAAAAAAAAAAAAAAGAAAGAAAAGCTTGTAGGGATACTTTCTTTACTGACAAGAGTGTGTTTATGAAGATATTGAAGGTCATGTGCAGGTCAGGTTTTGCCAGTCATCTCTCCTGAGAGCAGTAAACTCAGCATGCATTAACTCTTCAACCACAAGTCCAGTTCTTAGCTGAATACCAGGGTCTATGAAAGAACCTGCAATCTCACTGTCACATATTCATGGAGCTTCTCTGTATATTGCAGACCTCAGATACCCAACAGATGAAACCTTACTATTCTCTGTTCCTGCCTTTCTGCATTTTGATTCTTTTTCTGTTGCCAGAGGTGGCCTGATTCTTACAGGGCACTGGGATCTAGCACTGAGATGGGTGACTTCAGTGCAAGTGCTAAGATATAGTGCATTTCTTAGTGAGAAACAGCAGTGTATATAAGTGTTGAATAGCTATTGTAATTTAAATTCATGTTGGCTTACCTCAGAATGGGATGGGTTCAGCAGGGAGAGAAATCCTAAGGTATAAGCAACATTTAGTGTTAGAAGAAATGATACAGTGCACTTAGTTTTGTGGTCCAAGTATTTTTCTTAGATGAGATCTTTGTTTTTCCTAAATATAATAAATTCTCAGGACAGAGGTGCTTCCTGTAAACCTGCTTATAGCCTTTTGTATGAAATGCCTGAAAGAGCTGTTTGTCTGAAATGCTGTTTGTGACTACTTCGTTTCAAAGACTGATGTTCCTCCTCAACAAATCCCTTGCTCTGTGAAGCTGTGAGTGATGTACTTGTTGGGAATCTTTACATTGTTTGTTGAAGAGATTTGAGTGGTGATTAGTCCAGAGTCATTAATGGACTAAAGTAAACATCAAAAGTTGTCAATATCAAAAAATTCCTTCTAGCTGAAACAATAGGCTTCCTATTTTACAATTGACTTTGAAAAAAAAATTAAAAGGAAATGTCTTGGACTTCAAACAGCTTGTTGCATTGCTGTTTCTGTAGGGAAGAAACAGTTTTGAGAGAAAGGGGATGACAATTATTTTAAAAGAAGCATTCTCTACATTCTCTACCAGTACAAGCATGTACTCAAAACAAGGAACAACAGGAAAGGTTGTTCATCCAAGAGATGCTGACCACATACCACGGATGCAGGAGGTGTAAGATCAAACTTTGGATGCTGGGGTCAGAGCCCTGCACTGCAGAATGGTTTGTTAAGAGTAAACTCTACATAATTACTAGTGCTTCTTGATAAATCTCTGGGTTTGGGGGTGGTTTATTTTTGTCAATGAAGAGGATAACCAGAGACCAGAGCTACAAGAACCAGAGGAATGCTGCAGCAGTGAGGCTCTGCAAAAGCTGCCACACTAATTGGAGGTTGGATACACCCAGTTTAAGTGATATTAGGGAATAGTTCACTTGCCTTCAGATAGGAAACATAGGATGAGATGAGTTATTCACCAAGAATTCATCTTTCTTTCCACTGATTGAGAGGGAATTACAAACAGATATTTGTCTATAGGAAAATATTTGCATTTGATCAAATGAATTGCACCTACATTTCTAAAACCAAGTATATATTCAGGCTCCAAACCACCAATTTCTTTAGAGGAAAAAAATAAAGAAAACAAAACAATTATCTCTTTCCCCCCAGACCAGTAGCAAGACTCTATTTAACAAAACCAAAGCCTTACACATTTAAGGTTGCCAAAAAGTGATGTTGCAAATCCAGAAGATTTATTATTTTGAAAAAAAAGTAACCCACATAAACACAGCTACATTTAAATATAGTTGCTTTTGATGTAAAGCAGTGTTTCAAAAGAGATTTCAAAGAACAGAGCTATTCAGATGAGAGCAACACTAAGTGTGTACTTCACTCATCTGAACCTATGCTGTTCCAGTGAAATCCAGCTAATGTGACTTAGTATTTGAGATGCAGCATTCAAAGCATCTCACCCAGTTTTCAACATAGAAAAGCAACCTGAAGAGTGTATTGAAAATGCAAGGACAGAAAGAGGTCAATGAGAAGCAGTTCATCTAAGTGGCATATCCCCTTTTTTTCCAACTATGTTCCCTGTGAGCAAGCAGTTAAGAAGTGGGAAATAGAGCTAAGGGAAAACAAAATGTATATTTTTTTTTTTCTCTTACTATTAGCTACAAAACAAGACACTAAAGCTTCAGACAAGGGGAAAAAAATAATTTTGAAAACCCATCAAACATGGAAATAATTTATTAGGTTTGGTAGATAAAAGGGTGATTAAACTCACTAAGAGAGGAGTATATGGCAAGGACAGAGACTTAATTTTTATGTCAAGGCAAAAAAGTAGCAAAAGATGAGGCCATTCTAAATTGTTTCAAGCAAAAGCTGTGATGATGACATCAATAAAAGAAAAAAAAAATCACACTTAAAAAATAGAATTTCCAAGGATGGAAGCATATTTAAAAGAACAGTATTGAAAGAGAAGAGATACAGAGCACAATATATGGAACCAGAATTAGATTATGAACTTTTAAAATGCTATCTGAATGTATATTTTCTGAAAATAATACTGAAGACTAGTCCAAAATTTATCATTAATTCATGGAATGGTCTGGGTTGGAAGGGATCTTAAAGATCACCTAGTTCCAATTCCACTACATAGGCAGGGACACCTTCACTAGGCCAGGTTGCTCAACTTGTCTTCATAGATGTGCTCCAGTCCTCTGATCATATTCACAGTCCTTCTCTAGACTCACTCCAAAAAGTCCCCTGTGTTGGAGGCTCTAGAGTCAGACACAGGATTCCAGGTGAGGGTCTCATGAGAGCAGACTAGAGAGGTAGAATCAGATCCCTTGACCTGCTGGCCCTGCTTCATTTCATAGAACCATAGAATCATAGAATTGTCTGGGTTGGAAGGGACCTCAGAGATCATCAAGTCCAACCCTTGATCCACTACCGCTGCGGTTACCAGACCATGGCACTGAGTGCCACATCCAGTCTCTTCTTAAAAACCTCCAGGGACGGAGAATCCACCACCTCCCAGGGCAGCCCATTCCAATGCCTGATCACCCTCTCTGTAAAGAACTTCTTTCTAATATCTAACCTAAACCTCCTCCGGCACAACTTAAGACCATGCCCTCTTGTCTTGCTGGTAGTTGCCTGGGAAAAGAGACCAACCCCCACCTGGCTACACCCTCCTTTCAGGGAGTTGTAGAGAGTGATAAGGTCTCCCCTGAGCCTCCTCTTCTCCAGGCTGAACAGCCCCAGCTCCCTCAGCCTCTCCTCATAGGATCTGTGCTCGAGTCTCTTCACCAGCCTGGTTGCCCTCCTTTGGACCTGCTCCAGGACCTCAATCTCCTTCCTGAACTGAGGGGCCCAGAACTGGACACAGTACTCGAGGTGTGGCCTCACCAGCGCTGAGTACAGGGGAAGAATCACTTCTCTGGACCTGCTGGCCACGCTGTTCCTGATACAGGCCAGGATGCCATTGGCCTTCTTGGCCACCTGGGCACACTGATGGCTCATGTTCAGCTTCTTGCTGCTCCAAACCCCCAGGTCCCTCTCTGTCTGGCTGCTCTCCAGCCACTCTGTGCCCAGCCTGTAGCGCTGCATAGGGTTGTTGTGGCCAAAGTGCAGGACCCGGCACTTGGCCGTGTTGAACCTCATCCCATTGGAATCAGCCCAACTCTCCAACCTATTCTGGTCCCTCTGCAGAGCCCAGACCCAGGACAAAGCCCAGGATACGCATGGCTTTCTGGGCACATTGCCAGGTCATGTTGAGTTTTTTGTCAACCAACACCCCCAAATCCTTCTCCTCAGAGCTGTATTCAATCCATTCTCTGCCCAGCCTGGCCTTGTGCTTGGAATAGCTAAGTCTCCTCTCTGGAGTTTCTTGAGGTTGTGTTGGGCTCATGCTGCCCTTTTGTTGTTTCTGGGTATCAGCTCTCCCCCCATTCCCTATTAACTTGTGATCAGACAGATTTAAAATGAAACAGTCCAAGAGAAAAGCTGATATTAGAAGAGGATAAAGAGCCTTGTTATCTTGGAGTCTTACTAATCTTGTTATCTAAGGCAATTTTTTCAGCTTTTTTGCTAAGAGAAACTACCTTTGCCAGGTAATCTTCATCACCCATACTCTCTGAAGACAAGACTGTCTTTTAACGTGTAATATGCAGGGCAATTAGAGAAAAGAAGCTCTGAGAGAAAGGAAGTTTGTTAATATTTTCTATATCTTGATGCAGTTTAAAAGTAGAAAACAAGGAGAAAGAATAAGGTGGGCCAGCCTCCTACAGCCAGTCAGATTCTCCGAGAGCAGAGCCAGGAGTCTGCAACCCAATCCTGCTGTTCTGAGAACACAGAGACAGCTTTCAAAAGTGGGTCTAATGAGCCTCCACTCCTTCCACGTTCCAATCCAAACAGGAACATTTCCGCCTCATCTTACCTGACTTTCCCAGGAAAAAAATAATTATACCTGGAAGTGCCTATTTCTCTCCCTTGAGTCAGGAGACAGAGATGTGATTTGCTTCACTCTTTCCCTGTTCCAAATAAAACTAGTTCAGGTTATTTTCTTTCAGGAACCAAAATTATGTAAGATGAATACCATCCCTGCGAACTGGTGACTGAAAAACCACTATTTGCTCCTGTCTTTCTGAGGAGTTAAGGCACAGTCAGAGGCAAATGCATTCCAACTCTATCTGAACACCTTTGATTATTTTGATGAAAAAGAGTTTTGACAGTACGGATTCTGTTTATAAAATTAGCTAGCAGTTAATACCCTCTGCCTTTGCACATTATAGTCTGGTGCAAGAATGACTGCTGGGCATGTTGAATGGAGGAGATGTAATTACTACCCTGAGTCAGAGAATTGAACTTCATCCTTTCTCATAATAAAACACATTTTGGTAAAAGAATATTCATACCACTTTTTCATGTCGCTCAAAACTCTTTGTTTTGTTTAGAATACGTTAAAGAAAATCAATTCCTATTGCTCAAGATACTGTCTTTGATCAAAAACTTGATTTGCTAGAAAATGTGCATAAAAATAGCTTTTTTTTAAAAAAAAACCCTACACTATTGAATTAAACCTCTTTTGTTTATTTTTTTAAAAACACTTAGTTGAGAAGCAAATGTTTTTTTTTTCCAAGGTATGCTGTGGTATATCACTTCTTGTCAGAGTGATGACCTAAATTCCTAATGCAATTGATTCTCAAAGAATGAGAAGATTCAAATAAGGGAAAGTGCAAAAGACATCCCCATGCCCTTCCAGTCCAGATGCTCACTGCTGTCACCCACCCACCACATGGTTACTTTAATTAGAAGAAAGTATCATGTTCATAGTATACCTAGATATAAAGCAAATATAAGTAGATTATCAGGGATGAGCTAGACTAAAAAAAAAAAAAAAAAAGATAACTTTTTTTTTTTCTTCTTTTTTTTTTTTTTTGGTGTTAGCATTCCCCTTCTCATGTAGCAGGTTATATGGACAGCACATGGACAATAGGCACAGAATGTGTACTACTTCTGCATCTTCTATCAGCCCAACAGCACTGTCACAGCAGAACAAATTTCAAGACCTCCTGGGAAAAAGGTTGTGGAAAAGTGACAGGAAACTATTTTTCCTGCTGCTAGAATTTTTTTTCAGTGTCTGATAGACCAGCCTAAAAGATGCAGAAACATTATGTTGTCCATCTTTTCAAATGCAGTGACAAGCAAAGATGAAACAGAAAACTTGTTTCAACAGGATGCAGCAGTCATCCTTTTTAAACACCTATAAGACATGAGAATAATAAGATGTTTCAGGTACTAAAACAGAAGCATGGGGAGGGGGATTTTATTATTTTATTATTGTTACCTGCAAAGACAGGCTTATAAAATGTTTTACATATATAGGGATTTCCAATAAATCATTGAAAAGAGCTGCTCGTGAAACTTCATACACAGAATTAACTCAGATTTACTTGGATATGAAGCCTACCACCTGTTTGTGAAACAGGCTTTAAAAGCAGTCATCAAAGGGCACTGATAAGCAGTAGTAACATATTGAAATATATTGAATACTGAAAGCAGGAGGGCTGCTTAGCTGCCTGGAGATGCAGGCATTAGGATCTATCTTGTTTTGTCATATTCATTAACAATAGGAAAGAGAATGACTAAACGGACCTCAGTGGGATTCTCATATTTCAGAAAGATTGATAGAGTGGGGCCAGCTCTGAGAAATGCATATAACCTGTGTAATGAAGGATTACCCTGACATTGCTGAGGCATGAGCTCTGCTCCCCTCTCTGGCTGTGAGAGTCTGGGTTCATCAGTAATTACTGGGAGATCAGGTCCCCCCATCCCTGCCTGTGCCCAGGGGATTAGCTCCTGAAACCAGTTGTGAGGACAGAGAAAAGAGAGTTTTTACAGAAAGTTAATTTTAATCAGAACCCACTTTTAATTAATAAACATGATAATTATTCATAAAGAAAATAAGATAATAGATAAATACATTATTTAATTGTTTTCTTTATCTATGTAGAATTCAAAAACTTTTATTAAAATATTTCAGTAAGTTTCTACAGATCCAGATAGGAATCCTGGGTAAGCCTAACAGTGAGCATAAAACTCAGACACCACCATTTCAGTAACAGTGGTTACATGTGAGCATCTGGATAAATGCCAAATTTACCTAAATTTTTGAATACTTATTTTCATTATGAGTGTTTCACTGAATTACTTTACGGTGTTGGTAGTTGCTCATCAGCTGATATTTTACTCCCTTAAGCCTAGATGCATATATAATGGATGAGTGTGTTTTCACCATTCATATTCACTTTGCATACATGTAAATTACTATCTCTGGCAAAATCTATTGTAAAATGATGGCTTACATTTCATTCTCTGTACCTGTAAAGGGGAACCATTAATTTTACTATAAAAGAAGGTATGATTATTCACTAAATAATACCTACAAATCTCTTGGTGATTCTTAAATTGTTTCTAATAGGAAAGATTTATTGTTTACATCCTCTCCAGAAAACCAAAGTAGCAAAACAATTTAATTTAAATATTTCAAGTACATTAACATGAAATGAAAACTCTGAGTGAGGGAAAAATGGCATATGTAATTTAGAAATATTTTTATAGTGGAAAGCTGTCTTTTCTATTCAGAGAAAAAGTATTTACTGAGAAACCAAAGTAGTATTGCTCTCATAAAACTGCAAACTTTTGCTTTTGACATCTCCCACAAATCCAAGTTTGAGGCTGATGCCAAAAAATGTAGTGTTTGCCTTGATCAAATGGAAATGATTCAGATACCACATCCAGTTCTAAATCTTCATAAAAAACCTCATAAAAGTATCATTTCAACTTGTGAAATTGAAGCTGGCAATTTCATACTCTTCAGCATGAAGATCAGTTCATCAAGGTAAAAAAGCTCAGGTACCTAATTTGAAACTTCACAAGATATTTAAGCATGTAAATACTGCAACAGAAGTAAAACCAGGGACTCAGTGCCAATTTGCTATGCAGAAGTGACATCCAGGTTTACTGATGGCTGATGGCCAGGCACTGCCTTTGCAGATCCCCTCAGAAGAAATGAGCTACAGATGGTTTTTTCTCCATGATCAAATCCCTGGAGGGACTGACTGTGAATTCAGGGAGCACCAGGGTAATGCCCCTTTGCACACCAGTGTTGTGTCCTGGGAGAACATGCTCTGGTTTATGCACCAAAGGGGAATTCCTGCTGGCTGAAAGCTTCTCTGCGACTAGGTATGCAGAAACTGCCAACCAAGGTCCTATATATCAGGCTATCCATTCTGACAGCCAGGTTAGGTTAATCATTAAAACTCTGCCTCTCTCTCTCTGAGGGTCTCCAGGGCTTTGTTTAATGCAGCAGACAGATGGCACTGAGGAAATTCAGGTGGTGCGTGATGAGATTTGGGGTTTTTTTAAATGTGGTTTCTAGAATTTTTCAAATAGATTAAGTTCAATTGTAAATCACTCCTGTTCCCAAGGTTGGAGCCTTTATTAGCCTCCCAGCATTTGCACCAAAGAATTGAACCTTCAGCAGCAACTGCACTTGATGGGGGAAGGTAACGTTTTTTGTTCTTACTGCATTGTATACCATCTGTTAATGCCCTGCTACAAGGAGGTGACACAGTCGACTGTAGCTAGCTAATTACCCAGTGAAATCTAATGTAGTTCATTTCCTCACCCATACATAAATTCTGAAGTCAGTTTTTCTTGTTTTTCTTTCATCAAGGACATGACCCACATCATTACTGCTCCCCATCATGTCTGCTCAAGTCTTGGAAGCGATCCTGGCCTATCTGGATCTCTTTCCTAGCTTTGTTTCTTTTCTTACATCTGATAGTCAGGCATTTCAGTTGATCTATGGTGCTCTGCTGACTGAAACCCAATTCTAAAACAGGAGAAAAGACAAGAAGTAGCATTTGACCTCCCTCTTCTCCTACAAATTGTGCAAAGAATGATTTCCTGCACTCTAATCCAAAAAGAACATGAAATACAAAATGCATCCTACAGGTACAAACTCTTCTTGCAGCTTCAAGCTCTTGTCATGTATGGATTCCTGCTGCCACTCATCAGACTGTCACAGCATGGCTACTCACACCAACTAAGGCAAAAGAGCTTTGGTTTAGGAGTTAAATACAACAGTAAATTAATTCTGTGGAGAAAACCTGTCAGGAAATATTGTTCTCAAAGATCAAGATAAAAAATGAACCACTATGGGGAATAAAAATATAAGTGTGAACATGAACAACTATTATTTGCAGACTAAAAGTATCCTGAAAATTCAAGAGAAAATGATAAGCTGAAAGATTGCTAAGAGTAAAATTTGTGCACTCCCAAAGATTCTGGCTGAAACAAGGTTTCATCCTTCCATGCGAATGTGGTCTTGTTTTCAGAAAGATTTTACCAATTGGTAATGTCACATTATTGGGATGTTCTAAAAACTTTTAGTCTCAATTAGAAAGTAATTATGAACCTCCTGCACTTGTGCAAATAATGTTTCTTTTTTTCAAGCCAGAACAACTGACTCTAAACCACACTACACCAATATAAAATGTCTCATCAGTGTATTGCGTTTGAGTAGGTTAATTTGTAAGAGAAAACTGTGTCTAAAAGTGTCTAAAATCCCAGTTTAGAACTAGTGTTCACTGTGAGCAAGCACTATCACAAATTCCATTTTAGCTGAACATCTCAATGATAATAACATATTCTGGACAGAATAATTTCTTCAGGGAAGTGTTAGAGACAGGTGTTAGCTTCTGCAATGTACTTCTGAATTCCATTATAATTTTTTTTTTCCCGATGAAAAGGTGGTATCCAAGTTACCAGCTTCTGCAGTGTATATTTTAACTCCAGGACACAAGTTTACACAGAGTGCTGTTAACTTTAGGACAGATTTTAAACCTGGAACTGGTTTGGTTGTTACACAGTTGGATTGTGCCTTTCATTACTATTTATATTTTTATTTCTTTTATGATTTAATTTCTTCTTTTTCATTCCTGTTTTATCCTGCAGGTATTTGCAAAATATATTCCCATCTCGAATGGTATCCCAAAAAAAAGGAATGAAAAACTTAAGTTTGTCTTCTGAGGCTTTCTTACATAGTCTACATGATGCTTCTTATGTTTATTATTTATTTTCATTTTTAAAAAAAGAAAAGCATACTTATCAATGCATTTGTTATTGTAAAATATAAAATTATTTCTCTAAAAATATATTTTTTTCTGTTAAGGTGTAATTAGATATAGAGGCCTGCACTTTGCAGCATAAAAAGAAATTAAGTTTTATCTCCATTTTTATCCTGTTGTTGGTTTTTTTGGTGTGAACTTTAGAAATTTTAAATAAAGATTCTTCACTGTCTTCAAGAACCTGATGTGTAATGGGTCTTTCTTCCTCCATTCCTGATTAATTTCGCTGCTGGGTTGTTTAGTTTGTTTGCTTAGTTTGTGCTTTTATTTTTGTTGGGGTTTTTTTGGTTCATTTGTTTGTTTTACTCAGCCCTTTGCTTCTGTTTCAGTCTTGTTAAAAGGCAGTGATTATTTTGGAAGGAATTTACACATCTCAAAAATAAACAAGCTTAACAAATCTAAGGGATGCTACACAAACAACTTTCAAACACAGAAAAGTCCAATGAAAAAAAAAAAAAAAAGAATAATTTCTTTGAACACAGAGTACACAAGCTAAGTGGTATTAGGGATAAATTTAATTGAGAATTATTTGGGTTAGATGTTGTAAAAAAATAACAACAATTTTTTGTAGCTGTGGAACAGTGAAATAGATGACTGAATTACTGCCAACAAAGGTATTTTAGAACTGGTTCAAAAAACAGCTCCAAGGAACAGCCAGGTATTTCTGACACTGCTGTGGGGCAGGAGGAAGGATTAAGGGACCTTTTCAAAACTGTTCAAACAACCAACCAAACAAAAAAACCCACAAAAAACATAGGAGAATTTACTTCATTTGTGAAACATGAAGTGTTCAGAGTTTTCCTTCACTAAAATTATTTATTTTCACAATCCACCTGACAGTTGGCCAGTGGCAAGAGGCAATCAGGTACCAGGATAAACTGAGCTGGAGCAGCCACTGCAAAGGGTTTGATAACAGGTTACAATCTCTGTCTGAGTTGATTATAAATTAGCTCCTTTATATATAGAAGATTCACTGGCAAGCATCACATGCTGATTGCATTTCTGGACTAGTGGTCTTTTACAGAAGTTTGGGACATGTTAAAGAGCCCTTGTTTGTTAAATGTGTTTTTCCCTATCCGTCAGATTTTACTAAGCCTCCAGCTGCTCTTTTTCAGTGGCAAATGACATGGCTCATATGCAGACAGAGGGCAGGTCACATGCAAAGAATAAATGGGCTTTTTGTCAGGCTCCTGTAGAATCATTGACAGCAACTCTACTGTTTCTGCAAAGCCTTAAAAAAAAGAGAAAAGTAAATAAGCTGTCACATAACTACATTGCAGTTCTGATTAAAATTTGTTTAATTTTTTGCTTTTATTAATAAAAGAACAGTGAAGCATAGGAAAATGCAGAACTGCCCAAGACATTTCACAAATGTCAGCTAGCTTTGCTTTGCTAAAGGTCTAGTGACTAGAGGTCAGTGGCCAGAGTCTCATCCACTAGGGAACTCTAAACTGCTTTACACTGTAACACATACTACTGAAAATATTGTTGTAAGGAATTTTCTGGCCAAGGCCTGACCAGCCTGTATCCTGCTAAGTACAGCGAGACCAGCAAGGCATTCTGTCCTGTTTAACAGGATCTCATTTGGCAAGAGCTACTAGCTGAAATTAGCAATGTCTTTTCATTTTTCCTGATTTTTACCCTCCAAAGATGGGGTTTTTTTGGTTGGTTGATTTTTTGTGTGTGTGGGGGTTCCAGGTTTGGTGTTTGGGTTTTTTTGGTGTGGGGTTTTTTGTTTTTTTTTTTTTTGTTTTTGGTTGGTTTTCTTTGGTTGGTTTGGTTTGGATTGGTTTTTGTTCATAAGAAAATGAGAATGTGGAGGAGACAAATCTAAATGAAAGGGATTGAATATGGCTCTTATTCCTCATGTCCATAGCCAGCATTAATGAACTACGACATGTATAAGTGTCAAGAGGAGAGGAGAGGAGAGGAGAGGAGAGGAGAGGAGAGGAGAGGAGAACTAAACCACTGTCATGTCCACTATTGACTGTCACAGTTACCTACCAATTCTTACCTTGCACCATGCTATCTGTGAGATGATGAGACGAAATCTCTTCCTGCGTCTAACTCCATGTCTGCAGAGGAATGATGCCAAGAGCAATTCTTCAGTTATTGAGGGAAGTAGGTGACCCCTGGATGGTAAGCAAGAAAATTTGAATTTGCATCCTGGGTGGAAGTAAAGAAACAAGGAAGAGATTGAATTAGGAAAGTAGGAGATGTAACTTTGTGAAGCTGAATTCCTGGTCTGGAGAGGTGTGAAGGAAGAGTAGTAAGTGAGAAGTACAGGGCACATGTTACTGAGGTTCTAACTTGGGAAAGTCAGATGTACAGCAAGAACTATGGATCCTTTGGTCCAGGAGTGATAAACTGGAATTTTAATTATGTGTCTTCCAGTACCTTTAAATGCTAATCCCTCATCAAGATTTTCCTCAGTCAAAAATGTTTTAGGAGAATATTGCTTATTTACCCAGCAACATATGGCCTTCTCCCCTTCTTCCAGGGCTCTAAAATCTCAGATCTATAATCCTGTATATTGTTCCTGAGATCTTTTTTTTTTTTAATTCAGACATCAAAAGAACTTTTTCTTGTTCAAATTCTATTTTAAGCTTTATCAAATTCCAGAAAATTTTTTTCATCTCTGAGATTCTCCCTGTAGCAGTGCTGGTTCCCACTATTGCTCCCACCCCTCATAGCCCTTCCTTGCTCATCTCCTCTTCCCATATGTCTCTGTTCAAGACTGTTAAGGTTTCCTGTTTCTCTTTCTGTGTAATCAAAATAAATTCATCCTTCTCAGTGTTCACTAAAAAGCAGTTTTTCCTTGCTAATTGACAAAATATTTAAATGTTTCCACTGAACTGGTCATTAATGGTATAGCTAGAGTTACCATCATTACAGTGCAGAAACAACAAAAGCATTGAGAAGCCATAACATTCATCCTAAGCAAACCCCTTAGCTTCCTGCATAACTTCCAAGTGAAATCAAATTGATAGGGAAAATACACGGTCATCACAAATATTCGATGGATGTGCTTTCTGTGGCCATATTGGCAAATTTCGTAATATTCACAGGTTATTTATAACTTGAGATTAAAGCAGTCTGGCTCCTATGTTTCCTTTCAAGAGTGCCATCTTAGACAGTCTGGGAACAAAGTATTCATAGGATGTATAGGAAAACATGAACTCAAGCCATTTGCCTCTGTAGCCTAAATTGTACATATTTGGTTCACTGGCATTTGATCCATCCTGACTGTCAATCCATGCTAAGTGGATTTTAGATTTCACTTTGGGAGGACAGGTGAGATCTTTACCTTAACAACAGTTTGCATATAAGCAACGTGGGTTAAAGACAAGCCTTAAAACCATGCAGAGAGATGCTATTTCCTAACTGTTTAGACAGGCCTTCCACCTTCTTGAGTGAACTTATGAGCAATTTATTTTGGAAAAATACGAATAATGCATATGTAGATATATCAAGCTATTAATCTCTTTTTCAAGTTGATTAAGACATAAATTCTATAAGGCAGACTTTTCTTCTTTAAAGGTTAGACTATTGATACATATTTTGGGGGGGGTTTTAAGCTATTTTTTAGGTTACTCCCTTTTAACATATATTTGAATCATAAATAGCAAGCATTGCAAGCTAGTGGAACCATCAACTTCATTGTAACTGTGGTGATTCACAAAATGCAGTCATATATTTTAATATGATAAATATTAATATATTTTAAATAATTTAGAGTAACAATTGTTTTGTTATATGTTTCCATACATATTACCTGCAATTACTAGGTTTTTATACTATCCTGAATAGAATAGTGTCTAGAATGCTGAAACTAACAAAAAGTGGAATCACTCAGAAAATAATCAAAGGAAAATATGGCCACTGAAATTATCTGAAAAAAAAAAAAAAAAAGAAAATTGAAAAAAGAAAATGAAGGAGAAGTATAGTACTTGCTTCTTTAGATAAAGAAAATATAATGAAATCTCTAGTCAGTCTTCAGGTATGATCCTGCAGCACTTAGATGAAGGAAAACATGACATTTACACAGAAAAGTCACTAGGGCTTGCCACACACTGGCTACAGAAATCAATATTAATCACAAGAAAAGTTAAACTTAGTTGAGTACTATTAGTTACTTCAGTTTGTAAATTAAGAAAGTTTTCGTATCAATCTCTAACAGATGGGGAAACTTTGAAAATTGTAAATAAGGTGCCAAAAGAGTTCACTTTGCAGCCTGGACATAGGCAATGCATTAAGTGCTGTTCTCAAAAAGTCTGGACTCAGCAGAGAGGGAAATCAATTCAGCTCTGGCTGCTCTTCTTAAAGCATGGTCCCACATGGCTCCATGGGAATTCCGTGCCACGGGTGGGGACCACGCTCACAGTTTCCGGGCTTACTGATGTCAACATTCCCATGAAACAGGGATTTCTGAAGGGGCCATAGGAGTGGCAGCATTGTGCAATGCCTGCCTGCTGCTCAGTGTCATGGCCAGGTTACTGTCACCACAGAGGTGAGCATAGGTAGTAGTGCACCCACCCTGTGTGTGGGCATGTAAAGCTCTCCTTTCAGAGCAAGCTGGGTTAGGACAGTAATTAAGAACTACCTTCCTCTTTATTATGATGTGTGAAATTCAACTTGGCCAGTTTATTTTGTCTATGATACCACAAGAGGCCTTGTGTGTTTTTGTCTATAAATATAAAGAGGGCAAATTGTCTCTAAGGAGAGAAGGCTGTGCAGAGTCTCTCATCTTCAGTAGTTGGTTTTGACCATGCATATAAGTCCTGTCATAGTGCTATTCACACTACTCTTTTTACCCTTCTTTCCCTGCTCATGTTCCTCCTCATTCCTGAATCATTACCTTAACATTCATGAGCATGTGCACTGCTAAGCATTTTGTTTAAGAATAAGAGAAAGGTTTGTTTGGTTTTTTGGTTTGGTTTTGGGGTTTTTTGTGTTTGGTTTGGTTTGGTTTGGTTTTTTGTGTAATCCTTTTGTGTGTTGCTTTGGTGCAAAATATCAGTGTGAGACAAGGGGCAATAGTTTTAAACTGGAATAGGGTAGATTTAGATTAGGAAGAAATTCTTCACTGTGAGGCAGGTCAGACACTGGCACAGGATGCCCAGAGAAGTTGTGGATTCCCCATCTCTAAAAGTGTTCAAAGCCAGTCTGGATGGGAATTTGAGCAGCCTGGTCTTCTGAAGGTGTCCCTGACCATGCAGGGGGGTTTGGAACTAGGTGATCCTTTCCAACAAAAACCATTCAATTATTCTATGACAAACCTCCTTCCAGTTTGTTTTGCACAGGGCATACTGTGTGCTAAGTGGGGTTGTTTAGCTGTAGTTTTTGAGTACTAACATTGAAAAGGGAACAGTAACAGGACAGTTTAGTTGTCTGAAAGCTTCCCATATCACAAAAGATTTCCCAGAGATCTGCAATCACAAAAATCTCCAGGTCTTTTTAAATGTGTTGGATGAACTCTTTTTTATAGATAAGCCTGGTGCCATGTTATTTGCAACATTATTTTACTGTCTGTTTATCTACGCATCCACCCATCTGCATATTTGTATGTATATGGAGCATTCACAGACTCTGGTGACTTGATAGATAGTAAATCAGTGTCGGCTCTCAACAACATGTGAATACAAATGTGATTAAAATTGACACCATGCCCATTTTTCGTTTATTCTATTTCAAAATGCAGTTGAGTTCTGTTATGATTCCACATTTAGTACTTTAAGTTCCTCTGTATCTGCTAATAACCCCATAGAAGGAAAGATAAAAGGAAATTATTGAATAACTAAATAAATAAACAAACAGAAAGTGTAAAAGCAAAAAAAAAAAAAAGCAGAAAAATAGAATAGAAAAAAAAATCAAGAGAAAAAGAAAGGCATTTCAAATATTGTTAGAGACCATGAACTAACCAGATAACAGATAGTTTCATCCTTTAAAACAGTCTATGTTGCTTGAAAAATGTCATTAATACAATATCTGTGGAAAAAACAGTTGAAATAATCCATATAGACTGTCCCACTCATAGTGAAATGCCTGTTACAGAGCTTGAGGAAGTGAGACTGAGAATGTGAATTTTCACTCCTGATCTTCATTCATAATAATAGGTAACACATAGCATAGGTAACTTAATTTATAGACTGAAAGTGGCACAGAAAGTGACTGTGAAACTCACAGTCAAAAAGGTAAAAGTTGTTGCAACTGACATGCCCAAAATAATCTGCACATATTTATCTTTTTTTCCTTTTGTGTTTTATCAGATGAAATCTTTAAATGCGTTCTACTTTTGATGGTTTATGAACCTTGGCCTTACTTTAAATACACACTGCATCACAGATAATATGTCTCAGCTGTTAAAAGCTGACTACTTTGACTATTTGGCACTCTCCACTTCCCTTTATTCATTTGCTGGTCATTGTCAAGACAGAATAAAGAGTGGATAGCCTTGACTTTTATTATATCTTCCTTTTACACTCAATTCCATAGTGCATTTGTCATGTAGGCTTTTTTTTTTTTTCCCTTAAATTTTGTTATTTTCTGTATGAGAAATAGAAAGCAAGTGAGACCAAGAAGAAAATGGCATGGCTGTGAACACCTGCAGGGGCAGAGGAGTGGAAATTCACTGGATAAAGGTGTCCTGCTGAGAATCTGAATAGTAGGAACAGCAAGAGCTTTTACCATGACATCTATTTTACTCCTCCATTTTGGAGTCTCTCTAGCTGGTACTTCAGAGGCTTACAAAATGTAATGCCTAAATATTTCACACATCTTAATGTATTTTATCCTTCCAAAACCCTAGTGAAATAAGAAGGCATCTTCACCTCACACATATGGGAAACTGAATTAATACTAGATTGTAGAATGGCTATAACTTGGGTGATAATTAAAGTCAGAATCCCAGGACCACAAGTGGGAATAGAGGGTCTTCTGAAATATTGATATTATCTGAATCTGCTGAGTTCCACTTGAATTTCCCTGTTTGTAGCCTTACTTTTTAGGCCGCAAAGAGAATAGATGATTTACCACACTTAAAATTCTCCTTAAAGCTTTGGTGTTCTATCAGAACAGTGACTCTAAGAAAATATGCAGTTCAGGTCGTAAACCCGTCAACCAGAGTGGTAGAAGAAGTTCCCACTAGCAGGCACTTTTGGATTAGCTTGTTCTCTCCTTTCTTTGAAGAATTAAAGATGGATCAAAGCAGTCAAACAAGATGCACCACTGCTCTAGGACAGAGATGAAAATGCTTTAAAAGCCTGACGGTGTTTCTTGCTCACAAACTCACAGGCAAACTGTCTCTCATGTTTGAGAACTGGTAGGGACACTGGGGATCTGTGCCAGCCTGTGGGGTGTGAAACTCCTACCAGTGGCTAGGATTGGGGGGGGGGCATTTCACCTGATAGTATCCTGCTATCTCTTGGCTCTTGTTGGCAGCACTATTTCTCTTACTCTGCCCAACACTTAGTTTTAAAGACTGGGTTGATTTGATGTAGCTAGAAAAGGTGGGATCCATACAGAAGCAGCAAAGTTAAATGCTGTAGCTGTTATGTATGGGAAGACAGACTGGATAACCTACTCAGCCTTTTGTTGTTAGGTGCTACATCTGTAGGCCAAATGCTCTTGAACTCTGGTGAATCTGAGACATTTTTGCAACACAGTCCCATGGTGAGGCCCAAGATTTGGATAAGCATGGGAGAAGAAAGATTAAGTTCTGAATTTGTCACATACACACCTCTCGATTTACCACATCCATGACTCGGGCATTATTAAAGATGTGCCTGGTGGGCTTGGACACACATGTTGCAACAGCAAAAGACTGGACTAATAAGACATGACCTTGGTCTTTTCTGAGGTATGGCAATGTGGAACATGCAGGATTTCTGACCTCATGCAGAGCTCACACTGTGAACAAGACATACTAAACTGCAGCCCAGACATCCTAGAGGCATCGTCGGAGGCTTCCATAGGCAGCCACAGAGCATGTCCTTCTTTAGTTTGATTTGGGGGGCAGATCCTCCCAATCCCATTGCATACACTTATACA
Source organism: Florisuga fusca (assembly GCA_038090715.1). Taxonomy (NCBI): domain Eukaryota; kingdom Metazoa; phylum Chordata; class Aves; order Apodiformes; family Trochilidae; genus Florisuga; species Florisuga fusca. Next base: position 5,737,887 of record JAAWXA010000029.1, on the reverse strand, counting down.
GATAATAGTGCATTTTAGAGAAAATTCAGCTTAAGCTTTTTCAACTCCATGCATACACTATGCTTCAGGAGTCTTTTACTGAGCTTGCAACTTCACTTAACTCTTGTGGATATAATGCCATAGTAAAAACCTCCATCTTCCCATAAAATAACTACCTAAATCAGACCTCATGAATAACATCCTGACATTGCTTGTTCCTTCCCAATATGTATAAAGGAAAACTAAGAATTATTTGTACAGATAGAGGCTGCTACCCTGTGTACATTTACATCAAATTGGATGAGGTCAGCTGAAATTTTTACTCCAAATTTTCCAGCATGCTTTGAACTTCAGGTTTTACTGGCTACATTCATGTCAGAAATCTATAGAGTAAAATAAATACCAGTCTGTGTCATCTTATAGAAGGACGACGCATGCACAAAATAGATTTATAAGTTCCTGAAAGTCACTGCTATGGTTTAGACAGTCACCTAGATCAGAAGAGAATCTCAGCAATGCACCAATCTAAAGTCATAAGTATCCTATTCAGACTGCCCAGTTTAGGTGCCTAATGTAGTCATTACAACAGTTTCTGTCAGCTGATACTTATGGACCTGACATATAAAAGTTTTGGGAGTGCATCACCAAAAGAACTGAAGGACAATTAACTTCTAAGGCATCAAATCATATTGATTAAATTATGAATCTATAGGCATAACAGAATGCTTGTTATACCATGCCCTCATTAAAATAGTTTATTCAGAGCACTATATGGATATGTACTTTAAGCGTATATGTGAAACAACAACAGGATTTCAACACATCTAAATGGTTTTCTGAATAAGTGTAAGATAAAATAGTTTTTGATGAATTGTTTTTTATGCACTTGTTAAATTTCAGGTTTCCAACAGAAGTTGCCTAAGAAATAACATTGTTTAAAAATGAATAAATAAAACTCTAAAAGTAATAATAGAAGAAGTACTTTCTCAACTCCTTTCCTAGTATTCCAGTCGTTGAAGTGTTTTCCGGACACTTTCTGTAGCTGAAGGGTTTTTTCAGGGGTTTTTTGGTTGGTTTTTTTTTTGTTGTTTTTTCAGGAGACGATTGGGGGAATTGGTGTTGGGGGTTTTTTTGTTTTGTTTTTTTGTAGTCAACTTCAGATACACAGAAATTCAAGCTGAAAGATGATCATTTGGGAAAAATACAAACTACTCAGTCCACAGGATTAAATGGAATTCTTCGTATGCCTTTCTATGCATTTTAATCTCAGCATTTATTTGTAACCATTCATCTTGCTGGCCCATTCGTCTAATAGTAAACTGCTTCTGGCAAGGAGTTTTTAATGTCATACATACAAAGAGACACAGGGGGTTAATAGCATGAATCCTGAATCCAAAGAAAGCTGTGATTAGCCAAACAGCAATTTCAATTCCTAGCCAACCTCCAAACACAAAAGACTTATAACCAAAGACATGCAACAAGGAGACATTTCTCTGCATTTAAGCATTACATTCAGAGTACAAGCATCTTTTAGCAGTGTATGGTCTTTTTCTCCCAAAATGACAGCACCTGCTGGCAGGGATTTAGCTGTTCTCTGGTGTCTCAAGTGTGACTGTATTTATGTGCTAAGGAAAACACACAAAGCTGCAAATTAGTTGCCTGGTCACTCACACAGACATTAAAATGTACGCGTACTTGCATTAACAACCTCCAGTTTTCTGCTCACTGCATGCTGGCTCAAAGAAGCTTGCACCCATATGTCACAATTATTGGTTTAATGTTAAGCTCCAGATGATCTGTTAAATGGCAGAAAAAAGTGTGGGAGGGCAGCTGGTGGGCTAACACTTCTTGTTATCCTATGTCCTTTGTTCTTTATAAATCTTTTCCTTTTGTTTGCAGCTGCTAACAAGAAGATCTACTCCTGATCCCTGCTTTTGTTGTGAAGCACCAGGTAAGCATTTTCTCTGACTTGTAAATTGTCTTTTAATAGCTTGCTTCCCTATAAATTTAATGTAGCTTGGGTTGTTTCTGTCATTCTATTTAGGAGTAAGAATTGAAATTCCTATTTTATTTCTGTTTCTCTTTAAAATTTCATTTTTCTTTCTGTTTCTCTTACTTTGTTTTATGAAAAACTTTGTAGCTGTTTCTCGATCTGAAATTCTTATTTTCACATTTTGGGAAGGATCAGTGATGAGAGCACAAAAAAACCTGCCATGCTTGAAAAAGCGGAGTTGTTTTCTATGGAAAATCCACAAATTTAATCTATCTATCTGAACTACTTCTGAGTAGGACATGAAAAATCAAGTGTGCAGAACATAGCACAGCCAGCATGTATGTTGAGAAATCAGTGCTCTGTGTCTCATCTTTCATCCTTTAACACAGCAAGTCCAACTTCTTTCAGCTAAATAACTTCACAGATCCAGAATTACAGACAGAAGGTGCCTGGAAGGAGCAACAAAGATGAGTTTTAGTAAGAACTATCCTCCATCTTAATATCACAGGTCAAGGCCTTCATGGAAGACTGCTAGCACCCACCAAGCAATGTAGAAAGACAACAAATTGGTATAGAACTGTGGAGGAACCAGTCCACTGACAAGGGAGCTGAAGAAGTTTTCCTTTATGGCCTCACGTTGTCTCCTTCCTGACAGGCACAAGCACAAGGCCAATTTGTTACACTTCAATTTTTGAACACTATGGACATCTGATTCTTTAAATCACCTCAGAAACAGTTGTAGTAGGTCTATAGCAGAAGTTTTACAAGCAGTGTTATTATACAGTCTGCCCCAAGCAAGACTATTATCTACTATGGAAAAGAGGATTCTGTCTTAAAAGAGGAAGAAAAAAGAAGAGAACACTTTAACATTCTGATGGTGAAGGACCCAATTAGGGAAGGTGCCCTGCTGGATCTGCTGTTCATCTACTGAGATGGACTTGTGGAGGATGTGACAGTTGGAGACTGTCTTCATCAGAGTGACCACAAACTGACTGTCTTCTGTTGCTGAAGAAGAAAGAAGGAGGGTCAGCAGAACTGCCACTTCCAGCAGGCAGACTTCAGCCTGTTTTGGAAAATGACAGAGTCCCTTTGTAGTCAGTCCTGAAAAGAAAAGGAATACAGGGAGGCTGGACATTCTTCAGGAAGGAAATCCTTATGTTGCAGGAGCAGTCCATCCCCATCTGTCAGTGGGGAAGAACACTGGTCTGGCTAAACAGAGAAATCTGGATGCAACTCAGGAAAAACAAGGAGAGTTTATTGCCTTTGGAAAAAGAGAGAGGCAACTCAGGAAGATTACAAAGATGTTATGAGGCTGTGCAGGGAAAAAATTAGATGGGCCAAGCCCAGTTTGAAACTAATCTGGATGTAGATGTCAAAGATAAAAAGAAATGTTTCTTAAAATATATTAGCAAAAAAAGGAGGACAAAGGAACATCTCTGTGCTTTATTGGATGCAGTGTGAAACAGGGTGATTAAGGATGACGAAAAGGCTGAAGTATTTAATGTCTTCTTTGCCTCAGTCTTTAGTAACAGAACCAGTTATTTACCCCAATCCCTTAAGCTTAAAGACAGGGATGGGGAGCAGTTTGAAGCCCCTATGTCCGAAAGGAGATGGTTAGCAAATTTCTGCACCACTTAGACACATAGAGGTCTATGGGGCTGGATGGGATACATCCAAGGGTATTGAGGGAGCTGTTAGAAGTACTTGCCAAGTCACCTTCCATCATTTAGCAGCAGTCCTGGCTAATTGGAGAGGTCCTGGTTGGCTAGAGACTGAAAAATGTGACCCAAATCTACAAGAAGGTCGGGAATGATGATCCAGGGAACTACAGGCCTGTTAGGCTGACATTGGTGCCAGGGAAGGTTATGGAGCAGATCATCTTGAGTGTTATTATGCAGCATGTGCCGGACAACCAAGTCACCAGGTCCAGTTAGCATAATGGCTGTGGGTATTGTCTACCTGGGTTTTAGTAGAGCTTCTGACATAATTTCTCACAATATTTTAATGGAGAAACTGGCTACTTATGGCTTAGACCAGTGTACTCTTGACTGAGTAAGAAACTGGATGGATTGCCACTCCCAAAGGGCTGTGGTTAATGGAATTAAATGCAGGTTTTGTTCAGTCACAAGTGATGTTACCGGTGCTCAGTGTTGGGTCCAGTTCTGTTTGATATCTTTATAGATGATCTGGATGAGAGTATTGAGTGCAACCTCAGTAAGTTTGCAGATGACACTAAGCTGGGAGGGAGTGTTGATTGACCTGGGGGTAGAAAGGCTCTGCAGAGGGGTCTGGACTGGTTGAGTAAATGGGGTGAGGCCAGCTGTATGAAGATCAATGTGGCCAAACACTGGGTCCTTCACTGGGTCGTAACAACCCCATGTAATGATACAGGCTTGGGGAAGATCAGCTAGAAAGCTTCCTAGAGGAGAAAGACCTAATGGTGTTGTTCAACTGTATGCTCAATATGAGCCAAGCAATCTGCACAGGGCTGCCAAGAAGGCGAACAGCATGACTTCTATCAGAAATAGTGTGGCCATTAGCAGGGAAACAATCATGCCCCTGGACTCAGCACTGGTGAGGTCTCACCTTGAGTAGTGCTCACTTCTAGGGCCCCCACAGGAAAGATATCAAGGTGCTGGAAAATGTCCAGAGAAGAGCTATGAAGCCAGCAAAGGGTCTGGAGCACGAGTCTTACAATGAACATCTGAGGCTACTGGGGTGGTTAGGTCTGGACAAAATGAAGTTGAGGGGAAACTTTATAATTTGATGTGTAGATGGGGTGCCTAAGGACATGGTTTAGCATCAGACTTAGTAGAGTTAGTTCATGGTTATTCTTGATGATCTTAAAGGTCCTTTCCAAGTAGAATAATTATGTGATCCTGTGTGATTCTGTAATTTAACCTTTGGATTGAACTGATACAGCTGTTCTTATGTTCTTTAGCAGTAGATACAGGTGTTTGGATCAGTCCAACCACAATTTTCCTGGTCTGCAGAATATTTTTGTCAGTCTGCAAAACAATACTAATTACTGAAAACTGATTATAAAAATATTGATTATTCAATGTACTGCAAGATGAGCAACAGTATAGAAGCCTTTTAACGTAGTATGGGGCCCAGGTTATGGCCTTGTTTTTAAGAAAGATTCTGCATTGGCCTTATGTCAAGGAAGATTTCTCATGAATATTCTAGCCTATCTTTATTGTGAAATGTAATGAGCATGATGTAGACATTCCCAGCCTGATGCAAATCCAACCTCACTACCTCCTGTGGTGAAGAAAAGAACCTCTCAGATAAAGTAAATTGAATACAGAGTCAGGATCGCCTTATGCTGTCAACTCTGCCAAAAGGCAGATTAGCTTGGGCACCACATCAAACTATGCTGCTTCTAGACTCAAGCTGGCTCACAAAGTATCACTAAGAGAGAAACACTGAATTTCTGTTTATGGCACCAATATGCCTTAGTCTTATAACATTGTCTTTGTTAATAACTTTTGCTTAACGGAGTTCTTTCCAAGTGCCAAGAGACTGCATTTTGCTCACAATACGAAGTAAGTTGGCAACTAAGGCTCAGGAAGTAATTTACAGCAGGGCTAACAAAGTCTTTCTGCCATCAGCAGTTGTTGTAATTGCAGGTACTTTCATCAGCAACAGTGTTAAATGTGAATACCATCATCAGCAATGATGGGTAGCAGCAGCAGTAGTCAGGAATACCACCAGCAGCACCCGGTGCTTCTGGCTTGCTGCCACAGCGGTTTCGCATAGCTGGATGGCACTAATGATGCACGTAGCAGTTTGGGAACCTTTGACTTGCAGTGCCATCATCAGAACTCAGCTCCAGCTTCACAGATTCTATAAAACAGCTTTCGTTGGTTAAGAATTCAAAAGCCAATAAAGAAGCAAGATAACAGTATACTTTCACTTTTTTTGATCATTAACAACTAAACGAAGACTGTGTTTTTCCTAAGCTTCGCAAATGTTTGTGTCATACAAGATGCACTTTCTTGTTTGGAAGGATTTTTTGGAATTGCTGCAGTTCAGTGCAGTTCTATATCCTCAGAAAAAAAATAAAGAAAGAAATTTTTCATTGTACTTTAATGTAGAAAATCAGCACTTCTACCCTGAATTGCAGTAAGAATAAAAAGTCTAAGGTAGTTACATACAGATGTTAAAGATCTCTACCTGTCATGTTTTAGAAGGGGAAGTAGTTGATATAGCTAGAGGGAATGGGGCCTCTGCTTGACTCCATGGCTTACAGGGCACATTTCATCTGCTTTGACGCTTTAAAGGAATATGCAAAAAAGATTAGCTCTGAGTAACCAGATCCCCTTCCAATAACTTCCCAGCTCCATGTTCATGCACAACAGTGTGCAATGAATGCCATGCATTTCTTTTTCACTGGGTGGTTGTTACCCAGCAAATTTATTCTAACTTTTAAACTGAATCTGGGACTGCAAGGAAAGAGCTTCCACCTCCATGAAGTAGAGCAGGGAGATAAGAACAAGAAGCTGAATTTAGTTTACTGTGTACCAGTGTAACTTCACCCCTCCTCCCCTCCCAAGTAACAGAAATCTCCCTTCTTGGCCTAAAGGGACAAAAAATGGGCATGGGAGTTGAGGAGTACACAGAAAGCTGCCAAATAGAGGGGGAGATATTAACATTCAATTAAAATAATATTGTCTCAAATAAAGAGGTCAGTCAGCTTTCATTTTTCCTCTTGTCTCCTTCAGCAGAAGAACTGTGAACAGCTAGCAGGAGTAAGATGAAGTCCCGGGCTGTGGTAGAGCAAAATTCTTGGTTCAGACATTTAGGACCTGCTGAATTCTGTCTAATAAGACTTTCTTATTTGCTTTTTTTGTGTTACCAACTGATAAGATAATGAATTTTCAGCCTCCGATCTTTTACTCTCTTCCTTTTTCACACCCTTTTCCCTAGTAGAGTTCCTGACAGTGTCAGACTGGTCAGGAGCTCTGACCCCTGGACTTGATGGGTGAAATTGATCTCAAATTGTCCAATTTCTTCTTCACTCCTACACAAATCATCTCTGTAAGATTTCTGTACAACCTGTTCTGATGTAAAAGTCTATCATCTCAATTTGTAAGATATTCCAGCACTTAAATATCTCTTTACAGAGGCATTTCTTTTTTTACTCGAATGTAACTCAAACTTGCAGTGCTGCTTTTTTTTTTTTTTTGACCATTAGCTGAAATGATTAGCTGACCAATCTTTTATACATTAGAAAATGGTAAACATGTCCTGCTGTAGTCTTTTTCCTTTACAGATTAAACAAGCCAAGTCCATTGAACCTTTCATTACAGGTCACATTTGTAAATGTCTTGTAGTGTTTTCTTTTCTTTAGGCTTTTTTCTGCTCCCTTACCTCACTTTTTGAATGTGGTGTTTGAGCACATTGGTATACTCAAGCAGATGACTGATCTATGCTGTGCAAAGACAGATAATTGCTTCCTGTATCTTGCATTAAATATTCTTCTTAATTTGCTCTGAGTGACATTTGCTTGTGTTGGTTTTGGAAGGATACCACACTGTTAAGTCAAAAGGTTCAGCTCCTGATCCATCATGATCTCTTCCACATGTAAAGCTCTGCTTTCAGCTTTATCTGTTGCAGCATATTTCTGCATGAAACTGAATATGTCTCATGGTGTGAATTTTCAGCCTTTGCACTGCTTCATTGCTGCAGAAAATAGGAATCTGTCATGGGTAGAAGTAGTACCATTTCAGCTCACAAATTCTCTTCAACTGGATCAAATTTAGACAATGAAAAAAAACCCAAACCCTCATCTCTTAATAAACCAAAAATCCACCATGTTTTTTTTTTTTTCCCAAATCTTGTAGCAGAAGAATCGGATTGGACTGAAATAATTTATGGATCCAATCCAACATCTTATGCATCTGTCTGACATTGGGCTTGATCACATTGGTGTCATTATGGAAGAACATCATTATAATGAAAAATAGAACTTTAAAGTGGTGTTTCTATTATGAACCTTTTTCTGTAGTAGTTGATCATAAACCAGAGATGTTTAAGCTCATCTTAATGTCAGGAGTCGATAGATTCCAAGATGAACTTTGAACCAGGTCTCCCAAATTATACAGATTTTCACCCTTTCCAGTCCAACACTAACTATGCAAAAAGTGCACACTGCAATAAGGCCGAGAAAGCTGCATTTCTAGATGAATTGAAGCATTCTGACAACGTATTTTACCTTGTGCTTTGATATTTTTGTTAAAAGCAAAACCTCCTAGGAATATTTCTTGAGCCCTGTTTTTGCCATGCAGATCTGAAAGCTTTACAGCTGACTTTTCAGGTCCTTGGCCATCCAAAGGTAGTCCTGTCTCTGAGTTGGAGCTCTAAGATAGCCAGGACCCAAAGATCTTCTGTGATGACTGCTTGAGGTAAGTAAATGCAAAACTTCCCAGTATCCAGGACAACCTGGACAAGCTCTCTGGTGGTAGGTCTGGTCTGAGGGAGACCATCAGGTCCCTCCTGACACAACAAAGAGTGAGCAGCTTTGACACCATAGACACAGTAGACCTGTTAAATTAGGACAGTTTTCTCAGTATTATTCAGAGGCAGACATCACTGTAAGTCTCAGAATATATAACCATTTCATCCAGAAAGTCTGATTGGAGAGTGCAGTTTTTTCTGGAAACACCAAACCAGAACACATCAAGTCAGTTCTGGCGGCATGAACAGACTGGGGACAGGTCTCGGTCAGACTTATGAATATTTTTCTTTCTCCTCCCTAAAGTCAGAAATCTAGTCAGATTTCATACCTGGATCAAATGGTTTAAAAATTGAGAGAAATACAGAGAAGAGCAAAGAAAAATTCATGGGTACAAACCCTTCCTCTCTGTTGGTAACTGGAGAATCACATCTGCAGAGAACTGGGAATGCTTCAGAGAAATGGAAATGCTGCAGTGAAAAGGGTGAGAATTGTTCTCTCTCTCAGAGCAAATCCCTCATACCCCTCCCTGTACCTTGGCTGCTCTTGCTCTGGGATCCTCTTCTCTTCTCTTCTCTTCTCTTCTCTTCTCTTCTCTTCTCTTCTCTTCTCTTCTCTTCTCTTCTCTTCTCTTCTCTTCGCTTCGCTTCGCTTCGCTTCGCTTCGCTTCGCTTCGCTTCGCTTCGCTTCGCTTCGCTCAGTTCCTTTGAATTTATTGCTAGTGCTGAAGCTGCTGTTAACAAGAAAACAAGATCCGTTCCTGCAGCAAAGACAGGCTGAGTGATGAAAGTTTATTGTATGATAAAAAGACCTAAGTATTTCTTACTCCTTGGCCAAAAAGTGAAGAGGGAACTTTTATTGAAGAGGAATTATACAGATGGCAGTCTGACTACAGGTAATGAGACTCTTTCTTGCTGTTATGATGTTGCTAAAAATAGAGAAATGTAGGACAAATATTAGAAAGAAAACTTACAATGGAAGAAAAGGAGAAAATAACTATCCCTTGGGAGACAGCAAAAATACAGTAGATATTGCAAAAAATCAATCCCACAGCAGAAAAAACTTTTGACTAGAGGACATACCACTGTGTGTATTGTAAGCAGTTCTGAGCATCTGTGCTGTGTTTATTATAACAATGTCTTTATTATTGGGCTGAGGCCTCTCAGGGCTACTGTTTATGACTATGGTTCTATGGCACTGAAGTGACACCAAGTCAACTCTACTATAATCTGTTTCTGATATTATTTTTTCACAGACCCCAGAAGGGTTTGGTGCAGAAAATTCTTAGTACTCTTGATAAGGCTGGGTGACATATTATCTGTAAAACTGTCCAGGTGATTTTGAGGTGCTACATAGTGGAGAACAACACTGGGTTATTTTGTCCTGTTATGATTTTTATGTATTTCATAATTACTCATTTACTAAAGGTTTAGCTTCACAATTGGAAACCTGGCTTAATAAACTAATTTCTGGAGATGCCAGACTTCTGGCCAACCATCTGATACTTGCGTACCACCATACGGTTACCCATATGTAACCATGTTGATGGCAATAAAAATAAAAAATAAAATAAAAAAAACAACAAACCAGAGTTGAGATGTTTGACACTAAGGCAATTGTTTCCTTTTCAAAGGCAAATGAATGGAGAACCATACACTTTCCATGAAAAGCATAAACAACTGTTCTGCTGAAAAGCTGAACATGTCACAGAGTCTCTAATGATTTTGTTTTGATGCTTTTATGAAAAAGTCTTGTAGAATATCAGCTCCAATTAAGCAGACATTTTCAAGAAGAAAGGAAAACCAAGGAACAAACTCTCCAGTGCATTGTCCCTTAAATCTTCCAAAATATGGTGCAAAATTTTAAAAAGCAGTTAGAACAGTTCACAGCAACTGCTAGT
>JAAWXA010000029.1:5696911-5727513 GCA_038090715.1 Florisuga fusca | reverse complement strand
AAAAAAAAAAAAAAAAAAAAAAAAAAAGAAAGGAAAGTGAGTGAGACAAAGTGAAGCCATTTACAATTTCTTTATAAATTTTTATTGGAAACCTTCTCCTCAAGGTAATTGGATCATTTCTCTGATCCACGGACCTGAGACAAGAAATGACAAGGAGATATAAAAATATGTCTGTAACAGAGTGTATAAAATGAACAGAAGGATTTGGAGGTACTCTGGAGAAGGAAAGAAAAGATAGATTTAATTATTTTTTGCAGTTGAGAGGTGTTAATGTTTCATAATGTTGAGAAATAAGGCAAAATTCATGTTTATGTTACTTCGAAAATGTTGAGAAGAGAGGATTTCAAACTTATTATAAATAATACCTTATTGAACTCTTTCCTACTTTCAATTTATTGGCCTGAAAAGTCCACTGTACTTTAGAGCTTTAGTGCTAGATCACCCAGACTGACACCAGTATCCTGAGGTCCAGCACAACCCACACTACGTTGCTGTGAAGATTTTACAGCCAAATAAAGAGCCTGAGTCTCAGTGACAGGGGTTGGAATAGTTCCCAAATGAAAAAGAAACTGGAGGAACTGAGTGAACCATGAAACTGCCCAAATGTATACATTAGATTATGTGAAACACTAACATCTCCTTTGGCCAGTAACTTGACAGCCTTAAGTCTCATACTTAAGCCTGATGCTTTTATTATATGGATACAAAAATTATTCATTGAAATGGCTGGCTGGAGGTTGTTTTTTTTTTTTCTTTTTCTTCTGGAAACAGACTTTCATTGCAAGTCATTTGGCTGAATCTCAAGGACAAGGTAAAAATTACATTTCCCAACCAAATCCTGGCTCCTGATTTCATTGCAAGTGAACGGGATTCAATGTTTTGTGGGATCAAACTTTCTTGTAATTAGGTATGGGATGATCAAAAGCAAATATTTTCAGACTTCTAGGTGTTCAAAATAACAGTCTGGATTCAAATGTAGTAGTTCCACTTATTTCTGATTTACTGTGAACCTTGGCAATAGTTGGAAAATTCAATGTTATCACACATACATGCCTGCTACATCCACAGTACTACCATGTTTTTGAAATGAGGCTTAGTACTATGGGACTAGGAAGAAGGTGTCCTAAATAAAGCATAAATAAAATCGATGAAGGTAGTTGGTCCAGGGTGGAGATAAAGCTGTAGATTTAGGTTTATATATATATTATTCAAACAATCAGATGGCTATTTAATTTTGTAAATAAAGTGCAATTACTGTGTGATGACACAGCGAAAAAAGGACCCTAAGATTTCTCTTTCATAAAAAACAAAACAAAATTAGGTAGATTTCTATTTTTTAAGAAAATTAAGGCATTGGCTTCACTGGTTTCACATAGACCTCATTGGGTATGAACTCAATGCACTGGAATAGGCTGCCCAGAGAGGCTGTGGGGTCTTTTTCTCTGGAGACTTTCAGAACCCGCCTGGTTGTGTTCCTATGTGGCCTGCCCTGGGTGATCCTGCTTTGGCAGGAGGGTCAGACTAAATGATCTCTAGAGGTCCCTTCCAATCCCTAACATTCTACAATTCTATGATTCTATGATAACACTGAAACTGGTAGGATATTCAGGAAACACCTATTTCCTCTGCCTTTTCCTGAAAGGGGGGCAGATGACAGCAAGAAGGAAAAGTTATTGTACTTGGCAATGAAGACATGGGTTTGTTTAGTGATTCTGACTGGAAAACATAGACAAAACATTAATTTTGAATTTATCTTGCTATCTTGTTTGGATACCCCACATAAAATTAATTTTATTTAAGCACTGAATCATAATTAGGGTTAAAGGAAATATAGAGTGTGCATTTGCATTAAAAGCTGCAACTTCATATCACACCAGCTGCTCGCTGTCATTTTTCTAGAGCAACTGAAAATGGTCAGAAAACTAGAGTAATTAGATTTTTATGCTACATCTGAACATGGAGATAGCTTAAAAAATCAATAAAATGTTAATTAAAGTCCAGTTTTTAGACCTGCTGAGCAGGCAAAGTTCCACTAACTTCAGTAGACACTGCAGTTTCTCTGCATCTTTGAAAACACATTTGAAAAAATAGTTAGGGAATGGAAATGGTTAGATAAACGGGTCAGCATATTTTTAGATTTTGCCCCAGTTTTTTTGCATATGCTACTATTATATGCTATATGCTATGGAAATTAAATGCTAGCTAAAACCCATATATATTTTATGCAATAAATTCAAATTAATCACATTCAAAGATGGTGGAATAGAGCAACAAAAAATTCCTAGAGAATGAAGAAAACCCAATAGAAAAGCAAGTGATGCACAATGGAGAAATAGAAGCTGATGTGTTCCAACAGTCTTACCTAGAATATGTTCTGCCCATCTCAGGGCATGGGAATTTTTGGCAAAAAATGGCCCTTTCATCCATCAAAAGTATTACAATAGTGTCTGTTCGATATAAGCCTCCCTCTGGAGCTGCAGTGACAATGAAACCAATAGCTGTGTGGTTTATAATGTAAGAATCTGGAACTAGTACAAGACAGAACTCTATATCCAGCCGTTAACTCTGTTAGATACTGGTTCCTTCTCAAAGCCTGTTGGGGCTTTCCTAAGATATAACATTACCAGTAAAGTATGCTGTAATGTGATCTGGCCTTCCTCCAGCCTGAAACAAAGAAGCCATAGTTTTACTTAGGTCTATAGGTTAATCTGACTTCACTTCGCTCCACAAAATTAATTCTGAAAACATAAGAAATGAATTTTCCTGATCAGTTGTGCAAATATTATTAATAAAATACATATTTTTTCTATTTAAACATCACAATGCCTTAAATATCTCTCCTAGGAGCATGGAGACACAATTTAGGTACCAGTGTACAATATGCATCTTAGTGGTTCTGAACCACTGCAGAGATCAAACTGTGCTTGAATAATCCGAGTTCTCATGGAAAGCTGTGTGACATTATCTGTCAGCCTCTTGCTCTTTATTATCAGTGTAGGATGGATGTGTCAGGAAAGGAATCAGCATCATATCCCTGGACTGTGCAAGAAAGGAAGCTCAGGAGAGGGGAAAAAAAAAAAAAAGAATTTATTCAGTGGTGAAAAGAGTGCCACAGAAAGAAGGAATTTAATTTCATTGAATACCCAGGTCTTGTTAGAGCTGCCTGTAGTATATTTTTTTCTTCCATGTAATGTCTATGTACACACAAAAAATATGTTGCACAGCAGGAGGTCATTGCCACAAGTTAAACGATGTGATTCCAGCTAGTAGAATGTCTTATTCTGTAGCATAGACTTTAAATACCTATATATATATTGTACAGTACACCCTATGCCATAGTGCCATGTATTTTGTTCAGGTCAAGTTTTAAAGGCCCAGCTACCTTCCGTATCAATTCAGAGCATCGGTAAAACAGAACCTGGAAAACTGTAGATTAAAGAAAAAGAAAAGTAGAGTAGACACACATTAAAGACAAAATTTGCTAAAATAGGGTGCCCTGCTATGGGGCTGCATAATCTGAAGGTGATGAAGAAATGTACTTCAAGGGTGAAAAAAGCAAGATGAAGAAGAAGCACTCCTAATAAAGTCAGACATTGTTAGTATTTAGTGTTAAAAGAAAGATATTGGAAAAAGAACTTGGTCAAGGGAACACAGAAGTGCTTAGAAACATGGTTTATCATAGGATGGTTTTTTAATAATTTCCGAAAGGGTGGAAGGGATTCAAACCACAGTTTGATCATTTTTCTGCATGTGATGTTTTCCGTAGGGGAGGACAAAAGAAGAAGGAAAATGCATCTTTGCTTCAAAGAAGATGAAGGAGATGTAGAAACTAGAAGAAAGGTTAAGAAATGTCCTGAAGTGGGGAATTTTTTTCAAGGTAACAGCAGAGCTTACATATGCTTTATGTAAGGCATGATTAGTACTTTCCTTTGGTGTAAAGACTCAGTGTTGGCAGTATTTCATCTCAGATGATCTAATCTCTTTCCAGTCCAGGTTTTTCTCCCCATAGCTCATTTGTCAGATACTGTAAATATGAAAAATAATGATACAGTTAAAACACTGAGAGTCCACAGAGGGGCCACATAATTCCTCATAATGGGTTCATCACACTTCTCTGCAGAAATCCGTTCAAGATTGTGTCAATGTGTTCAGTAGGTCACCTAGCATTTTGCCTCTGTGTGTCCTGTTACCTGGGAAAAGAAACTGTTGCACTTTATAAAAGTTAAGTGAATTGTTTCATTTTCCCCTAGGAAAAATACATCCACTCGTGCTAGCCCCCTGACTGCAAAGGCTTTCATGAGAGCTGGACTTGAAGTAGAATGCTGCCCATAGAGCCCAGTTTGGGCAGAAGGCATTTGAAGGATGGTCTGTGTTGTTCATTCTGTAAACATGGAACAGTAAGAATGTCTAGTAAAGATTAGCGATTGCACATTCACTAGGAGCAAAATCCAGGGTTTTAATTCTTTTTCCACAAACAGCTTTTTTTGAGTGAATTCTTCCCCACGTGCCAGCAAGAAGTCTTCTGGTCTTGGTTGTCAAAATGAACTAATTCTGAATTCCTCGAAGTGGTTCCTTCCTCCAGTCCACATGCTCTTCATCTTTATCAGATGCAGACTGAACCACACAATTTTCATCCACTTACCAAATCTCTAAAAGCAAAGGAAAACACTTAGCCCTAGGAAATATGCTTTTGCTTAGAGGAGCCAGTAACAACTCTGCAGTAAGACTCAGAAAAATAACTGAAGCAAAATCTATGACAAGTTTCTGTAACTGGCCGTGTCAATAGTGGCGCACAGGTCCAACAATGCAAATGGGAATGAAAAGCCTCTCCAAAGACTTATGTGACTTCAGTGCTATCATTTTCACATGAAGGCAGACCAAAATGGCCACTTCAAATCCTAACACTGATTTGGATGTCAGTGATGTAACACTATGGCATAAACTACTTTCGATTGTTCATCCACCTCTTCTCCTTTGAAGTCCTAGGGTACGATTTTTCTTTTCTACCAGCGATATGTAAAACTCTTAAAGCAGTTTAAATTCTTAAACCATTTATAGAATTTAGTGCCATACAATAGTTCAAATTACTTTAAGGATTCCAAGCAGCTTTCAGTTTTAAAGTGTCTTAGAACCACTTCTTACAAAGGTTCAAATCCTTCACCAGCTGCCTGTCTCCCAGGCAGTGTTACAAAGGAACCTCAAGTATCATCCAGTGTTACATGGATTTAGAGCCCTGTGTATGTCAGTTTTCCATTCTTGGCCATAGTCATAATTTTAAATGTCTTCCAGGTGGCAGCAGAAGACATTAGAAGTAGTTTTCTAAAGCTGTTGCATTGCTAAACTTCTCTCCTTGGAGCATGAGTTTGACATCAAGACTATTTCTTTGCCATTATTTCCTAAATCTTGAATACACTTTTTATTTGGACAACATTTTGGCTGGTCAAAACATTTTAATCAAGATTATTTTCTTTTCAAGAGAGAAGTGCTTTTTTGACTGTTAAGACTCAAGGACCAAAAACTTGACAAAAAGCTTTTCAGTTTTCAAGATAAATTCAAATGCTAGGAGGTAGATCTGTGTGTGTGAATGAGTGGGTGATTACTGAAACATACATTGAAAAAAAAAATCTTTGCCAAATACAGTCCTGATTTAGCTGTTCTTTCTAGCTGGTAAATGAAATGTCAGAAAAATATTTTCCAATCTACCTCTTTTCTGTAACATTGGCAATTCCTGTTCCCACTGAATTTTTTTTTCATGACAGTTTTGATAATATTTAGAAAAATGCTTTTTCATTCTCACCATTTGTATGAGTATACTAAAACTGAACAAAGAAAATACGCAGTTCTCAAGTTTTCGTACAATCTATTTTTATAAAGATAAGGAATAGTGAACTGATTTCAGCCTAATTTCACTCATTGCTACTTTGATATTTGTGAGAGGTTGACATTCATAAGTAGGTTTACAGACATTATAACTTGAAATGTTTCTTTCATTAATGAATTTTCTGGTATCAAACAAGTTGCAAATACTTGTTGTAACCTATTCCCTAATTGAAAAATTTTCTGCACCTCTTTCCTTTGCCTGCCCACCTGTTTTCATAAAAAATTATATGTGAGGACTGATTAATGTTTGAGATTTCAAACCTTTTGTCTAATGAAGAAACAAGATTCACAAGGGTGAGAGATTCACAAAATATTGAGACTATAAATGATGAAGAACAGGTGAGAAACTTCTACCTTCAATCATTTTTCTAATCATGTAGCCACTTAGCCAGCTTGCAAATGTATATAGCTAGGTGGGCACAGGCAAAGGATATACCATTCTCCTTTGACACTGAGGTGTCTAGGGTATTTATTTTCCTGGCTTAGATGCCTCACTTAAGTGTCTAAAGTTTGGTTCAATAGGTCTATGCTAGTGTCTGCATGCTAAGAATATGGAAATTTTGCTAGAATTTCATTAGGCAGTCAGATATAAGGGTTATGGGACCCAGGGGCACAGCCAACTGAAGAGAATCTGAGATGGTGTTTGGACCATAATATGTGGAGAAAAACACATCTGATGACTTCAGGGATTGTTCAGCCTTTCTCACAATGGTGTAATTATGACTGAGGTCTGGATCTTGAGTACAATGTGTTTGGACTGAGCTGGATGATTGGGGTAGTCTGTCTGCTTCACCATCCAACAGTATGCACATACTCCTAGTAACCCTTTTTGCATTTGCCTTGGAGAAAATGGGTTTAATAAAATTGTACCTGGCATTTATAGAATGTGTAAAAGTTATTTCTCTGTGAACATACCATTGTCTGGAGTCCATTCAAGGCTTTTTCTGCCTTCTGCTAAGAAAGCTTCACAGTTAGGGGAAGACTAGTCAAAATATATCCATTCAGATAAAGAAAAAAAAATCAGTACAGGGAATATTGTTTCTTAGACATCCATCCAGTACGTCCTATGCTTTTGTGCCATGCTGATTTCAAGGGCAGTGCTGATTTCTTGATTTTGTATTGGGAAGGAATCTTTTTCAAAATTCAAGCTTTTCAAAGACAGTTGAAGTTGCTTTCCCCCTCACGTGCAGTGTGGTTTGTTGGTTGGGATCCCTTATGTCTATTTTACATATTCATTTTCCTGCAAAAGTAATAGTTCAGAAATAGGTATCATCATGGAATATCCTCTTCTGTGTCTGTAACTATTTTTTCCCCTGACACAGAAATTATTTAGCTTGTGCACTATCTGTGACTGTATATAAGTAAAATTTTGTGCCATACAAGAAGAACAGTTCATCATTGGTCGTCTCAAAATTAATATGATGAGAGCATCGACAGAGTTTTTAATGAGGATCTTCTAGCAACATAAGATTAAGAGAAGTGCTAAAGGTTACAAGCTAAATCTGAGACTGCAGAAACACTAACTGTGCCTTAAAACTGTGCCAAAAACTTTAATCAGGGATCGCAGCATGAAAATTCCAGACAAAAATCCTAATCTTATTCACTCAAAATTATGACAAGTGTTTCAGATAATTATTCCTTTGGGGATGGTTTTACAGTTTTATGAATAACATATATGGATTTGTATCTCTCTGACTACCTCCTGTCACCTTTAACATTAAGTGTGTGTTCAGTCTACAGTCCATAAAGTGAAGTGCCTGTACATATGGATTGAATTTCCATGAAAGAGGCTAGGGAAACGAAGCTTCTAGATGCTTAGACATCCTTTGAAAATCAGGTTTGCAGTCTTCCAGAACCTTGGAAATACTTCTCTAATCTGACTATGCAACCTACTTCTTAATAGTACTGTAAGTCAAAAGAGAAATCTGCTGCTCATTTTTTACAATAGATGAGTTTTCCTTTTTCCTTGTGAAATATCCCTTTTTATTCCAAAACAAGCTCCTCTGCCAAACCCAGAGACCAGGTCCCTCTGGATTCTTCATGATCAGCCTCCAAACCCTGTTTTCTTGAAGTTCTGTCCTTTCTATACGTCCTGAGTTTATTGAGTCTCACCTACATACAGTGGCTCTGATATGCCCCTGATAGTACAGCTGACAGGAGTTAAACCTTCTAGGGTGAATTAGCTTCTGCTTTGGGTCAGCAGGTAGTAGATAGAAAATAAATGGGTTTGGGAGCTCTGGGGACATTAGTGGTGCTGCTTAAAGGGAGCTAATGGAAAATAAATATAGCTAAATGAAAGAAAAGATATTTGCTTTGGTTCATTTAAACTTTGCTTTCAGGCAGAAAAAGAAGTAGAATTGGAGAATGGGAGGAATCCAGGTCAGCAAATGATGCCCCCAGAGTCACACAAGATATGAAGTTGAACCTGAGTATAATTTGGCTCCTGTGTTTAACTACGGTACTCCAATAAACCATTTTTATTACTACACACAAAGCAGTTGCCAGCCATCTCTACATTTACAGAAAGTCATTAATTTCTTTTTAAAATATAATGCATTCCTCCCTGAAAAAAAACCTCACAAAACATAAATTTTACGTTTAGAGAGATGTAGTTACTGATGAACATTTAAAAATAATACTCACAATTATTCACTTTTTTGGCACTATTTCATGAGCATTTCAACATACATTTTAAAATGTTTGAACAAAGCCAAGGAGTTAGTTTAGAAAACCACTTTTTTTAAGCAGATGACTTTCCCTAAAGATTTCTGAAAGCCAGTATTTGGAAAAATGTAGGGTCATGTCAGCAAAATGTATGCATTGCTTCAATAAATTCATTAGCAGGTGGGTTGTTTATTCTGATGCAAAGTGCCACGTTACAGAGGTCAATGGATTTATAAGGTTCAAAGAGGAGAACTTACAACCCCAAAGAGCGGTGGCTGGCGTGAGGAATTGCTCATACAATTGTGAGCTGTTAGATTCAGAGCCGGACTCCTGACCAACAAAAACTTGTCTGGCACCAAGAAACTTTATTCATGAGAGGTTTTCCCAATAGCTATAGCACACATAAATTGAAGGAGAGGCTATTATTGTTATTGCAATTTATTTGCACTGTGGCAGTGCCCAGAGACCTCACACAGGATAACAGACTGTATTTTGGACTACAAAACCACAAAGTTACAGTCTACCTTGAAGGTACTTTTTGTTATCAGAAGTCATACATGAAGAGAGAAAGGGAAGAAATCAAAATCAAAATAAAACAACTATATGGTGACAACAATGCCCATTAGACCTTTAAAAATTTTTCCTTGCAGTCTGTTCTGTTTCTTGGAGACAGTTCAAGGAAGAATATCTAAGGGTGAAGGAGGTAGTTTTCTGCTAACTGCACGAAGAGCTTTTCTCCCTTCACAAGCACTACAGGAGATATGCACAGAAAAAACCAAAGAATTGCCCTGAATGCAACTTCAGGGATGATGAGAACTCTGCAAAACCTTTGCAAAGGAAAGAAAATCAATTTCTAAGGTTTGAGGTTTGGTCACAAACCAAGAAACTGGATTCTTCTCAAGGTTTGCTGAGCTTTCCAAATCCTCTCGCAATGCCAGGAGAGGTTTTTAGGGAAAGTAGGCAGACATATAGTTTACAATGGATTATGCAGAGTCTTGATCAAGTTCTTAAGATTTGAGATGAAGTTCCCATTGGGCTTTGAGGTTTATTCAAATCTAGATGATGGGCTGTAAACCCACTCAAGCCTGATAAAATGATTCACATGAACCTCTGCAAGCTGAAATCATGTAGTTGCACAATAAAGCCCTAAGAAATTTTTGAATTGAAAAAAACTGTTTTGATACAGACATGAATTAGAACAATAGTAGGTGTAAATGTGAGCTTTTAAATTTTGTAAGAAGAAAGGGAAGGAATCACCCAAAGAGCAAGGATTATGCAAAAGCAAAAAAACATCTGCTGGCAGCTGTTGTCAGTGCTGGAGTTTCCACCAGCAGCACAGCTACTTTCACTGCAGTGTCAAAAGATTGAGATAGTCTTCTGTTCTCTTCAGATCCATTTGCTCCATCCACCACTATGATTTTTGTACTTCTCCAAGCTAAACTTTACCATAACATTTAAAATTTTACATGATTACTGTTGGTCTGCCACAATGAAAGTTCCACTCTTAAGAAAAGGGAACTACATACCTGTTTAGGGCAAAAACATTTAAAATATATATATATGTGTGTGTGTATATATATGCATATATATACACACACATTTGCAAGGCTTTCTTGAAACTTAATTATCATCAATATAAAATCAAATCAGAGTCACCACATATGAAATTATTGACTGCTTAGAAATAAGTCCAAGGAGAATTAAAGACACTGCAAAGTGAAATATCCTATTCTCACACAAGACGCCTATTTTTTAATTTCTTAATAAAAAATTAAATAACAAATACAGTCTAAATCCTTTCCAGGTGAAAAAAAAAATGTATATATTCTGTCACATTTTGTTATGTGTACTGTACTTTTGTAAACTAACCAGAGTGTATTTGTCAAAAGTTTTTGAAATGTACAAAGTGAGTAGATTTCTGATTGCAAACAATATATGGCATTAAACAAAAATTTAAACTAAGAAGGTAGTTTTGCCATGTCAATTTCTCTGTGATTTATACAGCTATTATGTCATAATGTAACTAAAAGCTGCCCTTAGAGCCTGTTCTTTCTTAATAATAATTACTATTACTATGAGGTAGGAGATTCTGTACTGGCTCAATGTTGGAATAGTCCCTTGTCTTCCACTCTGCACATTAAGAAAGCTCACACCTCATAAATAAATGCAGCTAATGCAAATTTTTGTGGGGTTTTTTGATTTTTTTTTAACCTAGCAAAACAGACAAATAGGGAAAAGGTAAGTTTGTTATGAACACAGGGATCATGACAAAATGTTTGAAAAAAGCAATGGTACAATGGCAGAAAAAGAAACTTCGAAGGTAAATCTTTGAGTGTACTCTTTAGCTTCTGCTGGATACTCCTCATCCTGTGCCAGCTGGCTACTTGCTCTCTCTCCTTCAAAATAATCACTCTGGCCATAGACCCATTTGGCTGTCTGCTCTGATCCTGCTCTGCTGGCTCTGTTCCCTTTCTTTTATTGACTCTTCCTACATTTCTAATTATTTCCTACACAGCTAGCCTCCTTTCTCCATAGTAAACGTGATATTTGTCCCACTAAAAAGAAATGTCAGAATATTTTTTAGCTCTTTAAGATTTTAAGTTATATTATTCTGTACACTTCTCTGTATCCTTAAGTTTATTTTCTGGACATAGCTGCTGATTTATTCAAATGTTTTTTGATTCAAAGTCATTTTTTACAAGTCAGCTGTTTTTTCACTCTCTTACCAGATTTTTTTAGTGTATTAATGGTGCCCTCTACAGAATCATTAAAAAAAATAATGTAGAATGAAAGCATCTCTTCAATGGTGATGGCATTTCTGTTTTATGGTTTTATCACAGGAGAAAACTGATTTCTTCATAAAATAGTGAAACAATATTTTGGAGGATTTATTTTGGTTTTGGTTTGAAACTGGGAAACATACACCATTTCCAAAATGTTTCAACACCAGAAACAATAGTACTGGTGAAAAGACTCAGTAAATAAGTCAGGGAAAAGGTACCTCTAATGGGAATGAGAGGTACACTTGCATTTTACATCAGCTACTAATCTTCAAGGCAAAACTTGCCTCTGGAATGTGTCCACTAATAAAAGACACAGAAGCAGGAGCAATCCAAATAAACAATATTTAATTAAAACTATTTAAAAGTTGATAGTTGGAATTTCCATCCATTACAAGAGGTAAAATCCTGTTAGTCCATACCATAGGCCACTGGAAATGTCTCCATGGGTTTGCAAAGCCCTAATCCACAAGTCTGGATTTCCACATGCCATTTTTTTACAGCCTAGATTCAACCTGGAGTAACAGCTGCATGTTTAGCAGAGCTGATGCTTTCATACAAAGAGTACTGGTATTTGCCTGTGACAACGTAATATTAGGGGCAATAAGGTGTTTAGTAACTGTTTATGGTGCAGATGTGAGAATGCCATAGCATTTGAGGTTTTCCAAATGTTTCAGAGAGTGTGTGTGAATATGTAAAGATTTATTTCTGAACATTTTTCCCTTGTAACAAAAAGCCATGTTCCTCCTCCCCACTCCTCTTTTTTTTTTTTCCTACATCCTCTGAGTATAATTCAATTAACAATAAAGATATGTTTTCTACTGGCTAAAGGGAAGCATGTGCTAGTCATTAAAAAAACTGTCTGGCACAAATGGGTGGCCTGTAGGTAACATGCCACATTCAACTGCATTCCATTTTTTTTTTTTTTTTTTTTTTTTTTTTTTTTTTTTTTTTTTNAACTCATTTCCATTTTATTATTATTTTTTTTTTTTTAATAATTAGACTTTCCTTCTTCTACAAGACTCTTTATTGTCCTATCCTATTATTCATCAGTTTCTTCTTTCTAGATTTCTTTCGTCTTTTATGTTGAAGCAGGACATAAACCCAGAATAATAACCATCCCACATTGTTCAAGTTGGGCTCGGATATGGACGATTGCTTTGCCCGCACACTTCTAGTATATTTGTTAAGAATTACTTTCACTGCCTATGCAGATCCAAGGGGAAGAAATCAAAGGAACATGGCACCTCTAGGGCCACTGGCCTTCTCCTTCTTCAGCAGCTCCTGGGAGATCTTGATTTGGATTCCCACCACCTGCTTTGTTCTGTTTTTTGTCAGCATCACATTTGATGTCTTTTTGGTGGCATCGAAAACAGGGCCCCTGCCTGTTCTTCATAATTTGCTGGAAATTAACACCTAAATTTCTTCATTAAGCTCCTTTATCATACTTTACACATGTTTTATGGTAAACAGGTATCTTTTGACATCCCATAGGAAATCCCTTGGCTTGTATGCAGAGGTTCCCACAGACCAGGATTTCAAACTATGGTATAAACACCACTGGTACTATTATCCGGGTAAAAATCTCTGTTCACAAATGCAGAAATATTAAATCTCATGCAAAGTACATAAACAGAATTCAGACATGAAGTGTTCTACTCTCTGAAAAGTTCAACATTCCCTTCACAGAAAGTGAGATTAGCTAGAAGCAGTAAAAATGCTAGACAATCATAACTAGAGTAGATCAGGACCTTATCAACAGAATGGCTCTTCCCAATGCTCCATGTAAAATAAACAGAAATTTTCCTAACAGAGCTGTGGTCCTGTAAGTCAGTAGCAGAATACATCCTCTTCTGATCCCCAGTGCCTTGCAGTGAGGCATCCCCCAAACCTGTCCACTCTCTTTCACATCAGGGTAAGCCTTTCCCTACAGAAGACTATAGTTTTCCAGTGCCAAGCCAAACATGTAAGGTAAGAATATCAGGGTTTTGGTAGTGAAAAAAATTGCAACAGACAGAAAAATTGCCATTTTCAACTTTTTCTATTTAAGATATTTAAAATCTGTGTTTTTATTCTCAATGCATTGATTTTTAACAAACAAAAGGTATCAGTTTGTTGTTAAACTGTCCAGCTTTTCCAAGGCCATCAGTGAACAAAATCATAAATGCTCAACTTACAGAATATTTTTGCACTTTAATTTTTAATTTTTATTACAGAATATTTTAGTAGAGCAAAACATTTTCTCTTTTAAAAATTGCACATTTGAATTATTTCAATATGTGCTTAGGAAAAGAAAATAATTGTTCACTTAGCAGAGATACTTCAATATCATAAGTCCATCCAGCTTACAACTTAGACAATGAAACAACCAACTAAGAAAAGGAAGCTTATGAGAAAATATAAATCAATTCCTTCAGCAAAACATCAAACAGAGAAACATCTTTCTAAATTATGTCCCTTTTCAATTGCACAAACCAAAGAGGGTAAACCTCTTTTCTGCCAGTAAACAGAATCTTACAATGAATTAAATTACATACATATATACATACATGCTGTCCTGAAGAAGAAATTGTGAGATTGAAAGCATGTTTATTTTTTCCAGGTATATGAGGGGCACTAATAAAATGTATCACTTCTTCCTACAATCCATGACCACCAAGATAAAAGCAGGTTTTCACCGTCAGGAAATACAGGAAACAGATACACTATTAAATTACAGAAAATTCTTAGAATACAGAAAAAATTCATGCCAGAAGTTTGAATACAAAAATGTTTATTGGTCATTATTGATCAATTATTGATGTTTATATTATTTAAATACAAAAATCTTTAAAGTGGTCCTGTGTATTGACTCTCTATTAAAATCTGTGAATTTCCAAAGGAACAGTGACCATAATTCAACTGCATAAATATTAAGCAGCCTGACCCAGCAGGTTATTGGGTTCCCTAGAGGACACAGCTGCCTGATGAGCGCTTGTGCCGTGCAGAGGTGCCAGCAGCACAGCTCTCACCCTCCACCTCGGGTGCCTGCTCTGCCATGCAGTCTCACATGCTCCCACTGCTATGCTTTGGCCTCCATCTTCTAAATTTCAATGAATCCCAGGTCACCACAACAAAGCACAAGAGCTGAAAATTGTTTTTCAGAGAGTATTTGAATTTTTCTGTTCCAGTCAATTCTTCCTCATTTTCTGACACTGAGATTTCACTAATGATACAAACCAGAGAGACTATTGCAGGTGACTAAGATCACGAGGTAGGAGAGATGTTTGCTGTCACCTGTTCTTTCCACAGTGATCAAATATTTAGAGCAGGAGGAGTGACATTACACCACAGGTACACCAACAGGAAGAACAGATTAAAAATATTATCCAAGTAGGACCTGAATAGGCTTGCACTATATCACAAATGGTTCTTGCTACTTTTAGTATCTGTAATACTTCCTTGAAGAATACGAGAAAGAAGATTGAAAATGGGATGTGATAGCGCTCATTGCTTTCTAAATCTTCTGCTCCTGCTCATCTGCAACAAAAGTTATTTGATCAGCTTAGAAGGGATTCTCTTCTTTTCTCAAACTTAGAATGTCTTGTTACATGAAACCCTGATGTTGTCTTTTATCCTTAACTAATCCTATAATAAAAAGGAAAGCTGAAAATTGTACATTCCATGTTTAACACGTACCTAACAGTCTTCACAATGCCTTCCATCCCCAAGAAACAAATGTTGATGTACTTGCATGATCTAACAACCTTTAGCAGAAATGCTACAGAAATATTGACAGAAATAGAGAAAAATGCTAACAGAAATATTACTCCCTCTAGCCAAAAATCAGAATCTCCTGGAATAAGAAGCGCAAGTCGTCTTATTTGCACGCAGTCTGCTCAGTGCTGTTCATCTTAATAAATAAAATAATTAAATAAATAAATAAGTAGCAGGCAGCAGTTTTGTTGCTCAGAAATCCCCACTGCAACTCCTGCAGCTTACTTGAGGCCCAGAGAAACTCTTGCTTCTCCTTTCTCTGAGGATTGCATTCAAATTCCTTGAGGGTCCCTGCATCTAAAACAGAGTTGCTACTAATTTCCTAACCCCTCTGCATGTCTCTCCTACAGCTGGGAAATCACTGATTAGATCCACATTAAGTCAACTTTTGCATGCCAAGCAGATGGTTGTTTTCCAAATTTAACCCTCTAGGAAAATCAAGTTATTTTTATTATGAAACCTTAAGCCCCTCAGAGCCCCAGAAATGCCAATCAAGGCACATATTTGCGAATCAAGAGATATTAATGGCAGAGACTGATCCTCATTTATTTATCAGTTATGACTCAATATGGGACATTTTATTAAAAGCATAAACTAAACTATCCTTTTTCTAAAGCTGAGTGAATATGGCTTTTGTAGCTGCATGTGCGAAAGGAAACAGGTCCACAGTACATGTAGTCAGTGTTTCTGTACACCTTGGGAAGGTGAAGGAGATTTAGGCACTCTGAAGTAGTAGGAAGAGATTCAGAGAGTGCTCCAGAGGAATTTAAGCACTTCACCAGGCATAAAAAAAGAAACAGTGGATGGTCACTAGTACCAATTTGGGCTGGAACTTTCCAATTCAAGGTTCAGCTGGTGTGTTTTTTGAGAGCCACATATATTTAGCAAGGTGTACCCCTGCAAGAGTACTGTAGAAATCCCATCTGTTCCACTATGGGGAAGTTCAGCAATGATGTTCTAGTGGTCTGGGCTGCAGATGGCAGGGGGTGAGGGGGTCTACCATAAAGTGACCCTGAAATGTGTGAGTACCTTTGAGATCAGCAACCTGCAGTCAAAACCATTTTATTTCACATTCAGAAATGAAGCACTGTGATAGACAGCAGAGCCTTCCCAAACTGTCCATGCTTTAGGAAGGAAACAATGGTCTGCTCAGCTCAAATCCTTCACACTGCAAGGACAGTTAACTCACATAATACTTGTCTAGCAGAGCCTGGCTACCTCCACTGATGACCCAGCATACTGATAATGCATCCTAAACATCCATACCTCTTTGTTTTAAATAACTAAACTTAATGTTTTACTTTTTTAAGCTCTGCACAATAAATTTTATCTTAGATTAATCTTATTGTTGAAAATATTTGCTTGTAATTGCAAAGGCACTGCTAATGCACCATGATTCAGGCTGCATAATAGATCGCCGAAACTGGAGGTGGATGCTAAAACTGGTGTCAACTAGAATTTTACTTCTTGTTGGCAGCCCCAGAAACTGAACCCAGCTGCCTTTATTGCCTAGCAATGCCTGACAGAAGAGTTATATACAGAGATATGCAGGTTAAATAAGAACACAATTGTAACAATTTTGTACATTTAAGCAGCCCAGAGTAAAAGTAAACCACTATATTAATATTCTGTGGTGGACCAATTTGCTTTAGCCTTGATATATTTAATTATGTTCCAAGACAGATGTCAACTGATTTAACATTAGTGTGGCTCAAATATATTTATATTCAGCGAGTAATAACAGTATATAACAGCTGAGGATCTGGTGCAGGCTCAGTGTCCTGTAAATGCAGTCACTGGAGGCTGCTGTTAGCTCTTTTCCTATTCCTATTTCCCTCATGTGCAATGGCAGAATTTTTGTCAGTCACTTCAGAGACATGGCTTTTGGATGTGCTAATTTAATTCCCTGGGACAGACAGATCTATAGCAGCTAGCAGCAGATAAAGGATAGGCTGAAGGAGTTTTTCTAAAGTTAATACTATTCTTGATGGAGATAATTACAGACTTTCAAAAGTCAACCAGTGAGCTCACATAATTGCAATAAATTCTGCTCACATCCAAGGGAGAAGGGAAGAAGAAGCATTTGCCTCTACCAGAGCTTTGCATTCAGAGCTATGTGACTTATATGGGAAACTGGTTGGAGAAATTTCAATGGAACCATCAGTTCCTTGTCAGAACTGAAATGCTCCAGCGAATCAAATCATGCCTGCTAGGGGAGAAAGTTTCTGAAGAAAACTAGTGAAAAAACTGAGTTAATACTTCTCACACAGCACCTATAGTAACTTACACATTACACAAGATTGGATGGGTTGTGAGCATTCTGGAGAAGAGGGTTATAATTATATTTAGAGAAAATGATAAATGCTTGAAAAACATTTAATAAAATGAAATTAGATAAAGTACAAAATGTTTTCTCAAGAGGGAGACTTGCCCAAACAGTAAGTGAAAAACAGCAGTGTAGGTCGGAGCCAATGGACAAGAATGTGCATGTTGCAAACTTAGTAACCAGCTGATGCTGGTACAATAATGAAGTTACTGGCATGTGGTACTTAAAAAAGAGGAGGTAACCAGCTCTGTGCATCATTTGTGGAGCCATATCTAGAGAAGTGTCATCATTTCATCTTCCTACATTATGAAAGCTATGACACCCAGTGAGAAGAAAGAAGAAATTCTTGAAAAGCCCAATTAGTTCAGAAAAAATATGTACTGTTTTTCTCTGTACCTTTTCTTGTCGGAAGTGCTAGTTTTCCCAGGTAAAATTCCGTTTCCTCTCCCTTGTACCTTCCCTTTTGATTTAATTCTTTGTGATATGTTTTGGCATTGGGTTTTTGGGGTTTTTTTTCCATTTTTATTCTCCAGTTCTCTCACCTTCAAATCTGATTCATAGCCCAATCATACAAAGAACACTGAACTGACAGGTAGGAATGGCTAGTCACAGACAAGAACACCTGAAGCAGGGATTTTTTCTGAAATTAAATAGTATTCTGAGGCTGCATAGTGTGTGAGGTCTTCCAGTATGCATAAAGCTGGTCCAAAGATGATCAACTGTTTGCATTCCCACCAGAACTGTTTATGATCCAAATGGGTTGATATATAATAAATGAGATACAGAATGTTAGATCAACTTCTTATTGCAATGACAGATTAGAACTGGAACAAGTTATACAGAATAGATATGAACTCTTTATTCTCTGAAGACTAGATAGACTATGTGGATTTGTAGTACATGTATGTACAGTTTAATTACTTCTAGGATATACAGTTGACTGACACATATATGAGCCAGCCTCAGGGCAGAATGTAATGTAGGTGACATGTAAAGGCAATTTAACTAACCCATGTCATATCATGGTCCAAAGCCAGACATTGCAATGCAACACAGTATAAGTGAAAATTCCTGGACATCATTAAGTACTGTGGAATGCTCACCTCTTCTCATCTCAGAGGAAAATGCAGTCGAGGAGTTCCCAGACTTTTTTTTTTTTTTTCTGAATAAAACCACTATCAGAAATGACAACTGTTTCTACTACCAATGATAGCAGCAGTACTCTCTGACAGTTTGGGCCACCCTAATTTGAAACAGCTTATAAATCACTAATGGTTCATATACCACAGCACCCCACTGCCTGGTCAGACAGAGCTGAGGTAGTTCTTTTTGAGCCTGGGAAGGTGGTCAGAAACATTCAGAAACAATAGGAACTGCTACCGGTGATTAAATGCATGGTATTCTCTCTTCAGACAATAACAGTCAATCTCACTTGTATGATAGTTGAGTTTTGTGATGCTGATGATACTGTCTTTTGGGTAAAGTACAAAATCGTACTGCAGACCTGTCCATTTGTCAATTTAAAAGGCACAGCATTGTCCTGGAGGAACTGTGAAGCCAGTGTACAAGAAAATGGAAAAACTGCACTTCATGACTTCTTTTTGTAATTAGTGTGTTTTCAACCAGCCATCAAAGTGACTATCCAAGTATACAATTTATTTTAATTTTGAGCTACATATCCTACTCTCACTTTAGTACTATGAATCTAGAGTCCGGCCCAATAACTTTGGACCCTTAGGACATATTGTGGGAAGTCAGGCTTTCTCTTGTAAGTCCTCCAACAAAACAAAAGGCCTGACTAACAAAGGACTGCCTGGCACCTCTGGAAATAATGGTCTGATTGTGGCTTAGGGCTTACATATGAATACAATGATAGAGATAATGATGGAGGAACAGAGAGATAGAATCATAGAATGCAGTGAGAAGGGACCTCAAAGGTCATCTGGTCCAACCAGGCGCTCCACTCCTCTGATCATTCTTATGGACCCTCTCTGGACCCTCTCCAGCCTGTCCACATCCTCTTTGTAGAGCAGGGACCAAAACCAAACACAATACTCCAAGTGTGGTCTGAAAAATGCCGAGTAGGATGATGACTTCTCTGCTTGTGATGCCCTTGTTGATGCAGCCCAGCATCCTGTTGGCTTTCTTAGCTGCTGCAGAACACTCTTTGCCCATACTGAGCCTGTTGTCCACCAAGACCACCAGGTCCCTTTCCACATGGCTGCTCTCTAGACAAGTGGATCTTAGTCTGAACAGCATTCCTGGGTTTTGTGCTCCCTGTGCAACATGTGCAACACCTTGCACTTCTCCACATTGAGCTTCACAAGGTTCCTGCTAGCCCACTGCTCCAGTCTGTCTAGGTCATCCTGGAGGGTGTATCTCTCTTCTGGGATGTCAACCTCTCCACTTATCTTTGTGTGTGTGAAGGTGTACTTCAGTTGTTCAATCTATTTCTCAACCATGCCTACTCATTTTTGTGAAATGATTGTTTAAATGAAACAGGCCTACAAAACAAGAATCTGAGGTGGTAGTCTTTAGGAGCCTCACAAAAACCAGCTCTCCCCCATTGGCTGGACCAAAGCTGAGTCAAGGATCAGTGATTTTCTGTTACCCATCATTCTAACTTTTATTCTCTTACTGTCTCTTTGTCTCTCCTCCTTCCCAAAAACACAAAGTAACCCAATGCTTACCACAGCTTTTTCCTGGTTGTGCAGTTTCAACATGTGTATGTGGTTGAAATTGTGTGTGTGACTTCTATAAACCAAGTATCAGCCTTTATGGTCGCACAGCCTGAGCATATATTTTTATCATTCATTCTTCCTATATTCAAATACAGACCTTAAGTGTCATTTCACTTTAATCTGATCAAGGGATATTTGACAGTTGAGCGTTTCCTCAGACCATAACATTTTAATCACTCTCCCCAAAAGGACCAGGTCTGAGACTAAGGTTGGATCCAGCCACATTTAGGCTCTTCTCTGAGGAGGAATTTAGAAAGCAAGGGGGTCCAACCTGAATCTCTCTGGGTTGCCCACTCCAGGTCTTGTCAAATACTATGTAATTCAAAGATTCTGCAAAAAAGAAATCTAAACCATTGTTAGAAGGTATAGTATTATTGTGAATGAAACCATAACTCCCTGAATAAAGCTTTGGAAGCTGAGAAGATCCATATAGCTGTAGTATTAGCACTTTGAATAGATTCAGATTCTATTTCAGAATTATTCTGGTACTGAGAAGACCTCAATTAACAGAACTTTATATATATTTTTGTTGACAACTTTCATAAAAATAGCCCCACTTTTCAAAAGTTTCCAATTAAAAATTCTTTTTCTTATTTTCATATGGAAAAATAGCTCAACAGACAAATAAACTTTTGACCTACATTTTTCTTGAGGTACTGTTTTGGAGTTTTGCAGCTATGACTTTTTTGTGTCATTTAAAATCAGCTATCCCCCTAGCCTTTGATAATTCAGTGTTAGTACAAAAGTAAAAATAGGAAAATAGGAAATATCTGTGTAGCCTAATGCCATTTCTCCAAATGAGAGGTGGTTTTAGCAGAGCAAACATTTTTTGGGGTACACGACTCCTTTCTCTACAGGTTTATGCACCTGAAAATTAAACCAAACATAGGTAGATGACCCAGCTAAAAGAATTTAATTCTTCCATTTGTAGAATGAACAAAAATCAAGTATTTTGGATAACCTGGTTCATTAACACTAACATTTTCAGGAATATCATTCACTTTTTAGTCAACCTGATAGCAACGTAAAACTTTCTGAAATGAGCTTCTGTTGAAGTTTTCAGTAGCTGCTTTGTTAGAAGGCTGACAACAATAAAGCCAGAGTTGTTAAAAAAGTAAGTATTTTATCTTAAGAGAGCAAAAATTTATTTCAACTGTGACACATTTATTTGTATCAGATCCTATATTCTTGCATCCAATTTGTCTGTTATGGACTAAGTACCTTCTGCATACATACAGGGAACTAAACAGATTACCTTGCTGAACAAAAAGTTTTATTTACAGCTTTGTAACCTCAGGCCATACTTTGGCAATCATTCAAATAAAGCCTCCACATGCTGGAAGCACTCTTGGTTGATTTTCTGACTGATTAAAATGCCAGCCGGGGTGACAAATGACTTTTCTATACTCTGTGATTCTACTCATTAAACTCAGATATATATTGATAGAATAAAGTGTATCATATCAGAGCTAGAGGAGGTGATGCACCTATTTTTTGAATTAATTTTGATCAAATACGAATTTGAACTCTGAGCTGACAAATCTGCTGATAAATTTGTGTTTTAAATTAAGATTGCAAACATACTTTATGTAAGAATTATCATAATAAAGTACGGGTCACCTGTTGAACAACCAGAAGTGAATGCGTATACAAAAATGTCCATTTACTTACTGGAGACATAAAATTAGGCCACAGGGACTCCTTACTGCTGTGGCTGGACTTATTCCCATACCTGAGTTAGCTGGTTCAAAACAAGCTCAGTAATTCTATATTTTACTTTCCAATTTGAATTGTTGAATGGAAGGGAGCTGTCTCAAGGTGTAGACAAATTAGACAGCTGTCTAATAGAAGAAGACAGGGTGTTCTAGCCTTCTTCCTCCCTGGTGATTTCCCTTCTTGCTATCATTGCAAAATGATGGGGGTTGGAGTATCCAGGGGCCAAAAAAGCAGAGCTCTGAACTGCTATAGGGAGCCCCAGCCTCTACAACCTCATACCCTGCACTCTGGCAGCCCAGGATTCACAGCGTATGAGTAAGAATGGCTCCAGGGTGAGGGAAGAAAGAGGAGAAAACAATTGCTGCTTCCAAGGTGAGTATGGTGAAGTCAGGCAACTTATAAAGTGGTGTACTGTAAGATATGCAGCTTACCCCTTCCTGTGGAAGTTCTTTACAACCTCACTCCTGCTGGAGCTCTAGGCTTTCCCTGTCTCCTAACCCTAACTCCAAACCTAAGCTTTGGACTGGGCCTATACCACAGGACCTCACTGGTGACACAAGTGATGGGCTTCTCTAGGGAAAATTCTTTTTGCAGCCTAGCCTTTCCTTTAAGGCAGTTTCTCAGTTCTATCTAGAAGGAACTTTTTCTCTGTCTTAAACATAACCCGAACTCTAGCACTAACCTTAAACCTACATCCAGGCAATAGTTAGCCAGGTGAAGCCAAATGTCTCCATCCATCACCTTCCTATAGACTTCGTCTGGAATTCCAAGAACTGCCCCATGACTTTATTTCTCTCTAGGAAACTATTTTTTCAGGTTTGATATCAGAGGTGAATAATTGCCTATGAAAAAATTTGAGCCTGTCATGATGGACCTGTGACCTATACCTGAAAAATGCACCTGTCAGGATGGTAATGCATACCTAGATATTTTGGAAGTTTGTTGCCATTTGTCTTGTAGCTAGTGAATGTTCACAATCACAAACCATACTCATTGCAAATGTGAGACTGCTTCTATTTTTCCTTCAATTTCTGGACAATCTGTTACTCTTTGTAATCACATTTGCCATATTTCATAAGCCATGGGTTTATCTGTAAATCCTAATGTGACAGTCAACTGGTTTTGTGTAACTTCTTCAAATCAAAATAGTAAATTTTTATGAGGACGACCACTCCTGTAAGAGCTGTCTNATTTGGGTTCCTTACCCTGCTTCCCTGCAAGTAGTATGCATCTGAGATATTTGAGGTGTAAAAAAAACAAGACATCTCCCTCTGACTCCAGGACCACCATCAACCATGCTTTACCTAACTGATCACTGATTTCTAATCACAATTTAATGTCTTGGGATCTCTGAACAGTAGAAGGGCTAAGACCACTTTGGCTTCAACTGCAGATGAGAGCCCAAATACAAATGCACCATCCTCTGCTTTGCAACCTGCCTTCTACTTCACATGGCTGTCATGAAGCTATCAAATACTGGATTAAAAGTGTAGAAGCTTCTATTCTACCATACTACAGACTTCCCCAAGTTTAGGTACACTCTCCTAATGTTCTTCAGTACTGATACTAGCACTAAAATGGAGGTTTCTTCTAACAAATCATTCCCCCTGAATCATTCTTTTTTGACAAAAGAATCCCTCTTTCCTCTCTCCATAGTATTTATAAGATGCCATGATTACAGGTAACAAAAAGGGACAGTACTGTACATCCAACAGTATTTATTCCCCAGAATGTCACTTGCTATACTCTATATATCTCTGTAATAATGTTATCAAAGGATTGCTGTAACTGACTCCCCCCTCATCAAATCAGGTATTTGATGAAATACTATGCTGAATGACTGCCTTGCCCAAAGCTTCACAAAATCTAGGTGGTCTCTATCCACAGAAAACTAGTTGCATATTTAAAATAATTAATGATTTATATTAAAGATAAATTTAATATCAGCAGAAAACTTACTTACATGAAGTGTGGGACAAGATTTTCCCCAGAGTAACACAGTAACAGCACTCTCAGTCTACAACAAGCACACAGCACCATGTTGGTTTCCAGATACGGTTCCTAAAAAATAAACCTTCCTATAGACCCTTAAGCTTATAATTAATTACAATGCTCTGCCAGGATCACTCTGGCACTGTCTGTTTTTTTTTAATAACCCTTTCCTAAATGTTCTCTCTCTAAACAGGAAGATGGTTAGTTTTCAGGTACTTATCATAAGGTTTCAAAGTGTACCTAAAAATAGGTCATACTGATAAGAGTTTCATTTGACAAATGTCAGGCTCTTCTAATACTTTTTTTTTGCAAGACAAAGGGCAAGCCAACATTTTCACAGCTGTCAAGTAACACACTGCACTGAAATACAGTAGAACAAAACCTGACAGTGAACCACTGCTGCATCTAAGTTCTGGTTACATAAGGTAGTATAGAAAAATGAGTGGTTTTCAGATTAACTTTAATGTCAAGGCTGGTAGCATGAATGTAATTATGGCTGATATTTTAATACTGCAGTCTGACTGATAGATAGCAATAAATAAACCACCTCATGATGAGAATGAGCAGATTTTAAAAAATGGAAAGTGTCAAGTACTTCCACAACTTTTGTGCATTTGTTTTCTCTTGGGTTTTATTATACCCTTGAAAATGCTCCAGATTACTATTTAGGTTCTCAGCTGCTTCACCTCACCTTTCAGAGAGAGTTTTGAGAGCACCTCTGCTTTCCATTACCTGGAGATGCTGTGGTATTCATCTTTCAGCTGAGAAATTGAGAGGCATGATCTTCAGTACAAAAAAAGATTAGTGACTGATGAACAAGGAGATGAGCTGAAAGTGGGGTGACTACTACCCACACTGTTGAATAGCAAAGTCAATGGGGCTATGCCAAAGAATTGGCACAAATAATAAATCTCCTATGGCAAACTAAAGGTTGTGGATGCACAGCCTGAAGGAAGGCACAGGAGTGCATCTCAGGAGAAATAGGATATGCAAGTGCCGTGGGTCAGGCCACAGGAGGGGACCATGAATTAACTTCTTCCCTTAGAGGAGGCAAGGATATGTTCTTTACCCAGCAAAGGAGTGTAAGTCATATTGATGAAAGGGAAGACTACAAGGGGCTATTTGTTCCAACCAATTCCTGCCATTTTTCCAGTACTCTGTGTCATCACATTTACATGGAATTTTGAATCAATTAAAAAAAAAGGAATTATGTTTTTCCCCATAACTGTCCATTTTTGTTTTACTATGAGGAAATTGGTTAGGGGCAACTAAAAAACAGGATCCAGTACACTCCTCAACCTTCCCTTCATTTGGACTATACAAATATATACATTTACATCTCACAGAATGTGGGTTTATATTTTCTAAAGTATTGTGTATCAGTATTTAATTCAAGGGCTATTTTAGACAAGTAGTCAGTATTAAGCAACAGGATTTAGGTCTTGTATCAATTGAAATTCGGTGGTTGTTTTAATTAAGCCATTTCAAATTAATGCACTGCATCTATTATTACAAAGGTTGCTTCTATGAGGTGATTTTATATCTCCATTTGGTGACTGTGTAAAATTTTTCTTCCATATCCTCAGGAAATTAACTTTAAATCTCATATTAAAGAATCTGCTTTCATTCTCTCATTCAATAGCGACTTATTCTAGATAAATATTTAACAATAATATGCCTGAAGCGTACTATAATTCCCCCAAAAAAACGTTGGTCATTCTTTTGTGGAGCAAATAATCCATCTAAAATAAACTGTAGTCATTTTCAGGTTGACCTGGTCAGTAAAAAAAATTATTAGTGGACATCATAAGAACATATTATAACATAATTTATTTAAATGAGCTACTGCCTCATGAGTATTTATAGCTGTTCAGCTTCAGTAAGCAGCAACAACCATCATGCCAGATCTTCACCAAGTTTCAGAACTGCTGACACTACTTTTCAGCATGGCATATTTAAAAAGCATGGAATAGCAGTATTCACTTCTGTGTGAATAGAGGCTTAGAAAGGAGAAATAATAGGATCTTCTTGGGGTTTTGTAACACCAGTGATTACTGTAAGGTAAGAGAAATAGAACATTTTAAAGATCTAGTCTACAGTGCCATCTTCTGTGCTTTATTGCAACATAACCATTGATTTTCATTTCCCTCTTTTAGTAGATTATTACTATTACTATGTGGTAAGTCACATTCTCTCAGTGTTAACTCTGAGGGTCTGAGGTTCTTATTTAAGGTAATATCTTTAGATCTCTGTGTTTGAAGTAGCAACAGGTAAGTTTCAAGTAGATTACTTTTGTAAAATTCAATGTAATACAGACCCTATTCTTTCAAGAAAGTGATGGTGATTCTTTTCTTTGACCTCTGACTAAGAAATGACCAACTAGTTCAACAAGATCCTCCTAAAATCAACTGAAGTATTTCAATTATTTTCATAGGATGAAGTAGTTATCAGAATACCAGAGAATACTCTGCATTTGCAGTTTATTTTCTAAGAAGTCCTGAATGTAGACCTATCTGTTGAAGGGTAGCAACCTTAATTCCAATTGTGAAATGGAGTTCTGTGGTTGCACCAAGCTTCACAGTGGTATTCAGTAATATGTGATATTATATATACATCAGAAGCGTAATAGTCCCTCATAAGTTTGCTTGCACAAGAATAAATTAATTTCTAAGAGTTACTCCAATAAAGTGAAAATGCTCCGAGAAGTATGGATGCTCAGCCACGGAAAAAGTACTCCATTTTGAAACAGAGTGAAGTACACAGAAAGGAAAGAGGAAATTCAGGCATGTGTGATGATGGAGAACAGCTTACTGACTGTCCTCTGAATGATGAGAATGAGTTTCTCCCTAAGTATCTGTTGATTA
The DNA here is from genome assembly GCA_038090715.1 of Florisuga fusca. Classification (NCBI taxonomy): domain Eukaryota; kingdom Metazoa; phylum Chordata; class Aves; order Apodiformes; family Trochilidae; genus Florisuga; species Florisuga fusca. The sequence goes on along the minus strand of JAAWXA010000029.1, from coordinate 5,700,794 downwards.
TGTGCAAGAAGGGGTCTCATGCTGTTACAGAGCCTTGAATTTGAGAAATGCAGACTGGTGGTCTCATGCAGCTGGTAGCTAAGCTTCTTCAGAATACCTAGAATAATTTTATAATGCACAAGGAATTACAGAAAGAAAAGGCAAGTTGTTTTAGGCTTCATTGGGCCAGATAAAACCAAATAAACATGGTACTGGGAGTTAGCAGCTGCCTAGAAACTGGGGAACGTGACCTTATATTCAGTAAGAACAAACACTGCCCCAAGCACTGATATATAAAGAAAATGCATAATGCTTCAAGATAGTTTATATTCAAAATCTGAAGGAACTAAAGAAAAAAACATTCGAAGCTAACAGAAGAAATAATTAATAAAACTTCTTATTACTCCATTAATAAAAAGTGAAATCGTTAACAATTTAAGAGCTATGTATTGGCAAAAAGTATCTTACAGTAATAATAGAATGTTCAGACTAACGGGGCTAAGGACATTTTAAAAATAAATTGAAAGGGTACTGAGAACAAAATAAATTACTTGAAGAACCATTACCAAAAGAAAATTGTAAAATTGTCAATGATGATACGGGAAGAACAGAAGTTTTTAATATATACTGTGCCTCTATATTTGGAAAGAAGCAGAGTGCTACATTCATACCATATGAGGACAGGGAAGCAATTTCTAGGCTATTAATAAGACTTAGAAAGAATTCAGACAATATCTAATTAACATAAACATTTCTGAATCAGAAGGCCTAGCAAACTCGCATCAGAGTGTCATACAAATGCTGCTTAAGGAAATTTTTGACTCACAAATATTAATTTATAATAAAGATTGTATATACATCTATTCATACCTACGTTCAGAAAATACCAGGAACCCTCAAAATAGCTAAGATTATGTCAATATACCAAATTGTAAAGCAGAATGATATAGCTAAAACCAGGCTAGGTCTGGTTTTAAGTCTTAGCAGAAATCCTAGAAAATCTGGCTCAGAATTTAACCAATTAAAGTGGTTGTGTGAAAAAAATAGTGCTTTCCAATTTCTCTAAATTTGGTAGTATGATAGTTTTGGTTGATAAAGATCATGTGCAGACATTACATTCTTACATACCCCTAAATCCAGAGGATTTGATCATGCACCATCCAAAGGCACTCCAGCACCTGAACTGAATAGGCATATCTGTACAACATTCAAGGTGATCAGAAGCATTTCCTTTCAGAAGGACTAACTATCCAAGGCACTGTACCATACAGCTTTTTCTTCTGAAGCCAAATTATTCAGTGTTCACCACACAGTGTTCACCAATCAGCATCTTCAGTAAGAGTCTCAAAGTCACTGTGAAGTAATTGTTTATAAAAATACCTTGAAAATTTGCACATGTTTTTTGTTATGGCAGTGAATAAAATGGACAGGATTCTGAAGTCAGAGGTAGCTGAAGTTTTTGGACAATTGACAATTATATTAAATTTTATGTTGTCATGGAACTGGGAAAAGAACACTACAGAATGAGAGGCTCTAACCTGATAACCAGTGACTCAGAAAATAATCGAAATAAGTTCCCATTAAAATGTTATAAAAAATGGATGAAAAGATGCTTTGCTGGGAAAAATAGGGATAACTGAACACCTTACTTCTATGAGGGGAGCTATTTTAATTATTCAAACATGATAATGCATGAAGCAAGACTGCTAGTAGGATTAAAATACTAGTTCATTCAAAGTTTTTTATAGTTGAAGAGTGTTGAGTCAAGAGCTGGGAAATTGTTTCAGAATTGTAGAAATATTCATCTATTGAAAGATTTAGTAAAAGAAGATTGAGAAAAGGTCTGAGGAAGCACCTTCAGAAGAAGACAATTATGAATACCACTGGGCTTATTAATGTAACAAAGACAAAAGAATCACTGTTGTGAAGCAAAAGTTATGCAAAATTGAAGTGCAGATGACAAAAATGAGGATGGTTAACAGGAACAAGCTAGCCACCGTGGTCGATTTTCTAATATCTTTCCTCATATTTTCAAAGAAATATCAGATGCTATTCTAAAAAAAGCCAAAAAAACCCAAGGCAAAACCCAAAAACCAAATAAAAACAAACAAAAAAAATGTTATGTGAGGTAAACTGCCAATAGCAGTTCAAAGTATTTGATCTGATGGCTTATTCTGGCCTTAAATCTGTGAAAACACATCAAATTATTCACTGATGCTCACTGATGCTCAGGGCTTACATAACAGCATCCACCAATAAAGCTTTCTTTCCAGCTGGTAAAAGAGTATTTCCTGGAAGTCAATGACCCAGCCTCAGTTATTCATGGGTTTTTTTCATTTCTCATTTAGCCTGTAGTGATTTGGTGTTCAATCTAAATGGTCATAGTGTTTCAGTACTTACAGAAATTTGGCTATGAAAGAATGCTACACCTCATTTCAACAGTGTGGGACACTGCAAATTTGTAAGGTATGTCCCCCAGGGTTTTCCTTACCTTTCCATAGACCACCTAAAGAAGTTCAAGGTCTTCATTCCTTTCTTTAGGATACACTATAGCTGGAGGTCATGAAAGAAAAGGTCTACGTCATGTTTTATGGTGAAAACTGAACTAGATAATTTGTTAAGAACTTGCTCTAATATAATGGACTTCTATTCCTTGCCCATAATTATAAATAAATGTCATTTTATAGGCCAGACCAATGGGTTGTGCACATGTTCCAGCCTTGTGAAGATTTCAGCCAGTTGTGATTCAAAAGCCTTAAAATTATGCTTGGACATTGTTGTACTTAGAATCATAGGATTATCGTATCTGGAAGAGATCTCAGAAGGTCATCTAGTGCAACAAAAAGTCAAAGCTCATCCAGCTCCAAAGTTAGGTGAGCTGCTCAGCCCTTTGCCTAATCAAGTCTTTTCTATCTCCAAGGACAGAGATTTCAAAACCCTTCTGAGCGACCTACATGAATCTTTGACCACCCTCATGGTGATGTTTATTTTCTTCTCAGTAGACAGTGTTTCCCTTTCACAAATTTTAACTGCTAAGTATCATTTTTTTTACTATATGAACCTCACTGCGAAATTTCACTCCAGTTTCTCTGTAACTACCACCTTCAGCTAAACACAGCAGTTAGGTTCTCCCCATACTTTTCCCTTCTCTATGTGGGTCAAACCCAGCTTCCTCAGCTTCTTATTCCTTCAGTATCTTTACTGTAACAACCAGCTGCAAACTGGATATAATATGCCAGGTGCAACCTCTCCAGTTCTGTACAGAAAACAGAGAATAGTCCTCTTCCTGGACTGCCTGGCTACAGTCTTTCTAGTGCAGTCCCTTACACTATTGCCTTCAGATCCACAAGGCCCATTCCTGACTTAAATTCCACTTCTTGTCCACAGGTCCTTTGATCTAATATGTCCAACCTGTGTCCCAGTCATGCCTACTAACAGTTTCTGGTGAAGGCAATCTTGTGGTAGAGTCAAATTTTCTTGGAAATGGAGCAATCCAAGATGATGTGATTTAGGCCCAAAAAGGAGGCTTTTATAAACCTGACTGCTTTCTTTGGCATGTGCAACTTAAGCCTTAAACTATTCCTAATACCAGCATTAAGCAACATGAATGCTAAAAAAATAATCAACAAAAGAAACAACTCCTCACAAAGAAACTTCTTTTTCTCCCCTTTCTACTAAAAATAAAATAAAATAACATAAACAACATAAAACAAAAAATAAAATAAAATGAAATAAATTAAATAAATAAAAAATAAAAGTAAAACAAAACAAAACAAAACAAAACAAAACAAAATAAAATAAAATAAAATAAAATAAAATAAAATAAAATAAAATAAAATAAAATAAAATAAAATAAAATAAAAAATTCACTGTGCTGGAAAACGCACAAATACCTTCTGTCTCT
>JAAWXA010000029.1:5645777-5696892 GCA_038090715.1 Florisuga fusca | reverse complement strand
AAAAAAACCAAAAAACAAAAAACCACCAAACAAAAACCCACAAAAAAAAAAACAAGAAAAAACAACAACAACAACAACAACAACAAAACTAAAAACAAACAAAAAAAAACACAACACCACAAAACAAAAAAAAAAAAACAAACAAAAAAAACCAAAACCAAACCAAAACAAAAACACCAAAAACAAACAAAAAAACAAAACAAAACAAAATAAAATAAAATAAAATAAAATAAAATAAAATAAAATAAAATAAAATAAAATAAAATAAAATAAAAAATTCACTGTGCTGGAAAACGCACAAATACCTTAGTGCTGAACTCAGCCTAAAAAAGAAAATTAAAAGGGAAGAGAGTTTTTGCTACTTACCTTTCTTTCCATTTGTCAACTGAAATTCTGACATTATGACATTCTATAAGGGTATGACAAATGTTCTAAATATGACTAATTTTATCATCCAGATTATGAAAACAAAATTATTCTCAGATTGTTAGTGTTAAGGGCAAAAAGCACAACAGGATCTGCCATTCTGTGTATAACAACCCATAAAACCTCATTCTGCAATTTCTATGTCCAGTGCCAGCTATATGCAACTTGAATTAGCACTCATGTTTGGACATGTGCCATCTTACTTGACAACATGAAGAAAGAAAAAAAATTTACATGTCCATTGGCAGTCTGCCCTGATAGTTAAGCACATTCTTGATTTTAAAATATGCCCATTATTTTCAGTATAAATTCTTCTACCTTAGATTTTCATTTGTTGAGAGTACATTTTACTGCCTGTGTTTGCAGGGTCAAAGAGCCTTCTACTAAACAGATCTCTGATCTTTGTGCAGGCACTTTGTAATTAAGTTGCTTCTTAAATACCTCCTGAGCAAGCTAAATCCATGGAGGCTTTTAAAAAAATTTCTTACTGTAAAAAATATTTTCCAGGACTCAAACCACTTCTGTAGGTCTTTTCTTTAAAACATAAATTGTTTCTTTTCCAACATATTTTCTTTCCAGTAACAAAAAGAAAGCAGGGTGTAACAAGGTATTACACTCACTAATACTTTACATTGCTCCTGACACTACTCATTATACCTCCAAGGATGGTACTAACTCTCAGAATTAAAAAAGACCATAGGTTCTCACTGCAGTGCTAGAGTTGTCACATTTTCCAGGCCCACAGAAAACCATGCATGCACACCACCACCCTTCTGGGGAGACTACAGAGTGCTTTCACTCTCATGCTCCAGTTGCACTTCACTGTGACGGAAGTCACCACGACTAATGTCCCATCTACAGGTTTTAATAATTTGAGGTGATTACTTAATTGAGATATCTTCCAGATCCTAGTGATATTATCTGTAGCACTTGGACTAGGAACCTTTTGACAGCAACCAAATATTTCAACATGTTGTATCTTCCTGCTTAAACTTTGTAGATGAGGTAAATTTAGGGATCAGGGGTGTTGCCATAGACATATCACATATAAAGACATCATGGAGTTAAACAGTAACTCAGCAGTCATAAAAACAACTATGGAGCCACATTCAGATGGATCAGATAATGGGAACATTTCCATTGGCTTCAGTGAGTACAGAATTGCCTGAAAACAATAGATTTTTTGTGGTTGTTTTTACATTTCAACAAGCTGGATTTAAATTCATTAACATTCCAAATGAGATCAATAATGAATAGTTCAGTAATAATTACCAGGACTCTACAGAAAACTCTATAAATTATGTCATGAGCTATACACTGCATGTGCCAATTTTCCATAAACAAGGGATTAATTCAGTCTCTGTTTTCTAACAATAAACACGTTTGGTAATTTTGACTAGAACTATACATGGTTCATCTGAATAAAAAGCTGTGCTCATATATTACTTTCCTAAAACTGTCCTTCCATTCCAATACCAGATCTGTAAGAAACAGATTCAACTGAAGCTTCTTTTAAGGCAAACAGGTTTTCTTGAATCTCATGACCCAGATCTGAGATTGAGCTGGAAATTCTTTTATTCTAATAAATTTGCCAGAGCTAAATGTGATCTACCAATAACTAATTCAGATGACTGCAAGACAACTGGGCTTCCTGCCATAACCATTCTGCTTCACATCTCAGAGGACTTTCTCCTAAGGTTCAAGCCCCTAGAATAAAGTGACTATCTGCAAATCTCCTTTATTAAATTAAATATAAATAAATTATAGGAACTTCTGGTCATGGACAGTGTTTAAAAACCGGAGGGTAGAGAATGCCATGGTAAAGGCTTCTATTTTAAAATTTAATTTTAATCTCGTTGCATTAATGCATAATCCCTGGTCACAGTATTTGACTGCATTTTAGATTAAAATCAAGGGTAGGTCAAAAGTAAAAAATATAAGGGGAGAAATTTTTAGAAAGATACATTTAAATTGTGTAGAGAAATTACCAGTTGTGAAATTCTTCGTGTACTTTACTTGGTGAACAATAAATTTTCAGCAGTTGGTAAAACAAGAAAGTAAGATATCCTGAAATTGTATTTACAGAAGTTGTAACTGCATTTCCAAAATATTACAAGGAACTACGAATTTTAGTGTTGAAAAGTAAAGCTTATAACTTTGAGGCTAAATGTGGAAGATTATTTTATATTTTGCCTCCAAAATTAGCCTTAAAATTCATATCCTGGCCAACAGTTTTGAAAATCAATAACACAGAGCTGCGAACTGAAAGGAATCATTCAGCTAATTTAATCCAGATACTTACTGCCAGTACCACTCAAACTGTGTAATCTCAGCACTGATTTTACCATTTTGAACCTGATGTTTATCTTCTGTCCACAGCTTCAAATGTAAAGCTGCTTTTAATGAACATTCACTCATGCAGAGAGTAGAAAAACTTTCTTATAATTTTCACCTTGTGTAAAAATTATATTAATCTCTACTATAATTTATTTGTTCTTATGCCAATATTATTCTTCACTGAAAATATATATTTTACTTCTCTGATTTGTGCCATTTTAAGCAAAATTCTTGTAAAGATAAACAAGCCAAGCTCTTCTAATTCTTTTGTAAATTAAATTCTCAAATTCCTTGGTCATTCCAGTATCTTCTCTCTGTAGACAGTTTGAATGCACCTTTCCTTACTGTGGATGATTAGAAGCATTTCACAGAAATTAATTAATTCATTGCACTGAGACCTGTATCAGTAAATATACAGTATGTAAAGGAGGTTATCTGATGTGGCATGGCTCACTTCTACACAGGTAAATGCACTTAATCCCCTGCTTTTCAGTGCTGCCCTGAGAATGGTTCTACCTTGGGGTCAGCTGCTGTGCTTGCAACTTGCTCCATCTAACTGCTGTAATCTTCCAGATTTTACCATTTGGGGCTAACTGCAACATTTACAATCTTGTTCAGTCCTCAAGACCTCTCAAGAGGTCTTCAGAATTTTCAAAACAGAAATAATTGAATTTTTACACCATAAGATAGTAAAGCATACTTGTAAATTATGATAGATCCATGCTCTATACAGAGCAAATGAGGAAATAATCAACATAACACAGTGAACAAGGGATTCTATGTATACAAAAATGATCATTCAAACTACCATATATCCTTACTAAGAGAGTGCACATGAGTTACCAAAATTCACAGGTAGTGTGATTCACCAATAGTTATATGCTCATAACTTGCTACATTCCCTCAATTTCATTTCAAGGTTGTATCTGTTAATAGAACATCCTGAGAGAATTCGTGTGAATCAGTAAAAACAATACCCAGAGAAATTTCATGTGCATTATATGACATTATAATCTTAGTCTATGCATGCTTATCAAGCTTTTATTCAGAGACCACATGTGAACATTCATATTCTTCATCCCCAGGAAGCATATAGCCAAATCAGCTTTAGCACTCTGTTCAGCTGAATCTTTGAGAGAAAACCTCAAAGCATTCTGGCTGAATTCAAATGCAATATAAATAAAAGCAACACTGACTTTGACTCCTTATTTTTTTAAATGTCTTATCTCTTAGCCACCAGAGGAAGCTTATTGAGGCTATGAATAGTTGAAATAAGTCATTGATAATGCAAAGGGGGAAAAGTTAATTAAAGATTTCAAATGAGGATTTTGATACCCTATGTGTTCAAACAAAGTGCCTTTCTTAGATCGTACAAAGCCTTACCCATATGATAATTTCATGGAAATGAGGTTTATTATACTCTGTGGATTTTTCATTAAACAAGCAGATACAAAACCATATGTACTCTTCTCTCCCTACCCCAAGCTCTCACACATCCTGTGGAAGGTGTGATAGCTACTTGCTTTTTATCCATTTTTATCCCTTGTCAACTTGTCTTTGTTGAATCAATATGAAAGAGAGAGTATACTGTACAAGATGGATCCACAGTCTGTCTGAACTCAGCATTTATTCTGACCTACCCTGTCACTGTTCATTTCTTCTGGTCTCCAAATGCAAATTCTCCAGATGCAAACTACTTATTTGAAATCATCTCTGGTTCACTGTAACTAACAAACTATGCATTCCTGGAGCAATTGCCTCCTTGTACTACCTTCATAGGGTTCCACCTGGCCTTGAGTGCTGCCACCAGGACAGGAAGATGCAAATGTTTTTGGTTTTTTTTTTACTCATAGCCACCACATTTTTAGCAAAATGTACCACATACTGTATCTATGCCTGCAAACCTTTTGCTAAGTAGGGCAAACAGCCAGCTCAGTTCTTAGATATTAATAATAAACACTACCTCAGGCCCATCTACAGACCTCAGAAATAGAAACTAAGCTTCCTGAACACTTCTTTCAGATATCAGGATTAAGCACCTGCTTGGGGAGGACCTACATGGCATTTCCTGTAGCAGCCTTCTATTCCTAATGCCATGTCTCTGAACACTGTACAGCTAAGAGCAAGCAAAAGCTGCTCACGTTCTTGTCTCCTTATCCTGCTGCATTTATTCTGCCTGGACTATTAGGAGCTCAGTTGAGTTTTCTGTGTTCACTTGGTTGTGAATCTAATTGCTAAATCCTGGACACGTTCTCATTGAACTCTGAGAAAGTCATTCCACTTGTTCCAGCAACAAGTCTGTAAGGATATTTTTTTTTTTTTATTGTTCTGTATAATATTTTTTCCATATTCTACCAAGAGGTACAGCTGGACATAAAGGACTCAATTATAGTTCTCAGTTATATCTAGCTTCTTATAGAATATAAATAGAATATTCTTATAGAATATAAAGAAATGAGATGTAACTTAATATCTAGCAAATGAAATTTGAGGTGTCCTACAGTCTCCTAGATGCCAGTTCAGAAGGGTTTCTGGTTTCTCCTATTTTACTGACATATTTGCAGCACCCATGGATGTCTTCAATATCCTGAGGGCTCTTAAGGAGGCTAGGCATTTATGTTTAGGTGCCTAAATCAAGCTCAAAGTGTTGTAATATGGGTACAAAACTTCTGTAGAATGCTTTGGCTAAAAATACTCAATAAAAAACATGACTAGTCATCATGCTTTTTCTTTCCATCAACCTCTGACTCTCTAAAAATGACATAAAGAGTGAAAATTCGAGGGATTTTTAACTTTAATCAACTTTAAATGTTGATTTTAGAGATTTTCTTCCTCTGTTTTACTGTCTTTATTGCATACCTTTATAGTTATGGGACTTGGTCTTTCCATTTAGGTAATGTATGGAGTTCGGGAGGTGTTTTGTAGTATAGACATTTCCTAAGCATACTGTAGTGATGTCCTAGTAAGTGTCTTGTAGACACTTCCTGGACTATTTTTATCACATAGATTTTGCTCTTCCTCTAAAAATGCCCCATGGTTCTTATGGTTCTCGTAAGAATCGGTGATTAAAAAATAAATGTCCAGTTTTGTAAGCATTGAAATTTAAAAGATTCTCCCTATATTCATCTTGAGGTATGGAAACAATAAACTCTACCAACTGCAGTCAATGATAAATTATCAACAGTAAGACCTAAAGGTGGGAATTCTGGATCCAACACACATATTTCTACTGGAAGTGCAGAGGGGCCTTAGACCATAGGAAGGGGCTGTGGCAAGCTCATCAACTTCCCTCTGTACAAAAGAGGGACCCAATACTGTCTTCAAATACCTACAAAAAAATCAGTTCAAAATTCAACCCAATCACTCAAAGAACTATACCAAAAAGTAATCACATAAAACATTGTTTTTTTCTGCTTTCACTTATTTTTATCTCATTTTAGATAACTAATCAAAATATCCGATTACATTCAGTATTGCAGTAAATGCTTTATATGACCACTCAGTGAAGTATATTACGATCTGAAATTTTCTTTGTAAGTATATTGATTTAAATTACAGTGAGATGCATAGAAAACTAGAAAACAACACTTGGGTTCCCAGAACAAGTATGTAAAGCAGCTCTTCAAAGACAATGGGCAAAAACTAACCTCAAGGACATGGCATCCATGGCTAAGAAGGTGTATGCTTTGTGTATTTATTTGGTATGTATTTTTCCAAACTCTGAACTTGAAAGTGGAAGAGCTAATGAGTACTTAAAAGTCACTTGAGAAGAAAGGATAGGATGTATCTCAGAATATGGCTACGGAAACAGACTGAAGGGTTAAGCAGAAGGAGAGGCAGAAACAGATTGTATAGAAAGAGCCTAAGACATTGGTCCCTTTCCAGAGCACTGTAGTAGCAAGCTGTAGGGAAAAGCTTCATATTAATACACTAATGGCATTCAGTGGTTTAAAGCATGTTTTCTTTGATGTTTTCCCTCTAAACCAATCATGGTTCTGAAAGATTATCCATTATATATTACCTTGGCATGGCCCCAGGGAAACAGGAACTACAGGGACAAACCTTAATGCAGATCAAGCCTTCAAGTGGGACCACTGGAAGGTAGGTAACTACTGAAGATCTAAAAAGGACTACATCCATTCATACTAGAGAAGCCAGACTACAAAACTCTCAGATTATAGTTAAGATTCTACATTTTAGGAGCCCATATCTTAATTTTTCCTCAGATTCTTCTCTCAGGCGTGATGCTAGATTATAGAGAAGATTTTTTTTTCCCCTGAATAAGGGAATTCTTTCCCTTCCTTGCATCATCCAGCTCTTCCTCTGCTTGCGGATCACCTTTAGGCTGCATTTCTATCCATTTTGGTCTGAGTAGAAATGGCACTACTGTTCTAAGACACAGTGCATAGAGGGTCAGGATGTGACAGCTTTATAACTTGGGTGATAACCTGGTGAACCCATGCATTACAAAAAGAGCAATTACCGAAGGTTTTGCAACGTTATTTACAGTACTTACTTTGCTAACATGAGCAGCCTTGTAAAGATGCTAGTTATTAACACTGCTAAAAAATAATGCCAGAGTTTTCTGCATCACAAATGTCTGGTATGCTGATAAATGTCATTGTATGAAATGGTGGCCATGAAAAGCGAATTCACAGTGAATCACCCACAACACCAGATTGGAGAAAGAGCATTGCAAAGCTGATTTGTGGCCTCATGTTGCCATTTAATGTGGTTTCCGTCAAACTGCTCATAAAATTCATAGCTGCAGCTAACCTCCATTACTGTGTCCTTGTACATTCTTCTTCAAAATAATTTGTTTATGAAGCTTCAACAGAGCAAAAGGATACTGTATGATCTGTAGGAAATGGAGGAGCCTCCTGTAAACATCACTGCAAATCAGTAGCCAAAAAGCATGTTCCCTGTATGGGCTTCAACTTCTTACTGGCACGTTGTGATTGTCTCTGCCATACGTGTTGAGACCAGCCTACAGGCAGCTGCAGGTCCATAGCCCACAGATATCTATGCAGATAATTTATGAATCTTAATCTGGAGCTGAACTCCACCCTTTATCACTCTGGTATGTCTCCAGAGTCCTTGCAGATTAATGGTATGATACTCAAGAAATACAAGCACTATTCAGGGTCCATGGAGGTGCCTGGCATTTTACCTTCTTCATCTCCCTGGTGAATCTCTGATTTAGACACCAGTACCAAACCATTTTTATATTAACATCAAAACCATTTGGATGAAACAGTCCATTTTTATTTGCAAGTTGATGTTTTCCCCTATGTTGATACATGTCACCAGTCTCATGCCCTGCTTTGCTGATTAAATGTTCCACATCTTCAGCCCTTGTGCATGACTTAGATTAATTATGGGAAAATATCCGTTATATCTATAGGAAGTATAACAATAAGGTAGAAAAGCATTCATTCTATTGAAGTTGTGAGAGGGAACTTCTGTTTTGCTTGCTTACAATAATCTCATTCTTTTTGCCAAATATTTTTTATAGTTTTGTGGGTTGTTGGTTTTTTTACTTTAGTGTACACATAATTTATATGAAAATATTACCTTTTTTATGCTGTAGAAAAAGAAGATTCAAATTTATTTTTAAAATCTCACTGAAGGAAAGTTAAGGCATATATTCTTAGATGCCAGACTCAGGGAAATGTTTGTAAATGAAGTGTATATTGCTGAGATGTACACTTCACACAGTTTTTCACCTATGTTTCAAGTACAGATTTACAATATAAATTCAGCCTGTAGAGAAGAGTTTTTAATAGTCCATACTAAATTAACCATTCTTCTGTTTTTTCATATATTGTATGACTTGTCTGAAGGAAAATTAGACTGGAAAGAGTATCTGCCTTAAAGGTGAATATGATTTTAACAAAGCAAAAAGCCTTGGAAAGACCATGTGTCCACTCTGGTATCTTTGATTATAGATCATGGAGTCAATATCGTCCTTTTAGAAATTTGCATTAGGGAATGAAGCAAGTATCTGTCTGAGCTCAAAGAACATTGAAAACCTCAGTGTTTTCCCATGTTGGGTAAAAGCAAAAATTAAACCATATTACTTGGAAACTTATAATTCATTACTGAGAATTTATTATAATTCTGGAATTACCAGATGTGTTTATAAATATTCTAGGCTCAGTCAGACAAGAGAGTAATTGAAATGTTTCAATGAGTTCCAAGCTTGCAGTTCCCTGGATAAACTGCTTAGCCTACTAGCTTGAAAAGGGAAAATACAAAGGGCAAGATTTTTGCTACTGATTATGGAACAGAAAGAGTCAGTTTGCATTTCCTTAAAAGGGACCTAATTTTCATAAAATACAGAGAAGCCTTAAACTATCTCAAGCTGAGCACCCCAAGCTGAAGCAGCTAAATTTACAAGTGATTTTTGCCAGTGTCTGGCAAGTGATACATTTGAATTCAATTTCATGGAAAAAAAAAAAAAAAGTAAAAATCAAAGACACCAATCCAATTTGATCATGTGAATCAAGTCCTACTAACTTTAATTCTTGAAAAAAATAACATCTTTTGCTTTCGCTTTTTGTTTGGGCTAACAAGGAAACAGTCTAAACTAGCTTGTAACATCACATTCCATTCTGAAACTGAAGAAAGCCAACAGCCTCAGCTCTGGAAAGTCCTCACCCACAGTCAGAGCACAACAGCTAATTGGATTAAGAAATGGATTATGACACCCAACATAGTTTGAATCAGTTAATTGGATTAAAATAGATTGAACTGGCCATTTGGATTAAGGCATAATCAAACTTCTCCACAGACAAAAGATCTGAGTAGCATATTAAGTAAAAAAAAAAAAAAAAAAAAAAAAAAAAAAAAAAAAAAAAANGGGGGGGGGGAGCTTGTGCTCTCCTTTTCCTAGCTATTTTTAATGAAGGGCATATTATCTCCTTGCCTAGCAGCTGAAATAACATTGTATAATGGAAATTAGCTTGGCAAAAGGGCTGTAGTCATTACAAAATATAAAAATCCCTAGAAATCTGTTTAAATGTTAATAAATAAAAAAAGGGATAAAGGAAGAAACTAAACATTGCAATACAATGTCACCCACTATGCAAAACTTCCCAGTCTGCATTCCCTCCCTTCTACATTATTGATTTTTAAATTACATTGCCTTTTTATTACTTTTCTCTAAATCTGTCACTGTAAGAAGTGACACAAAATCTAATCAAACCGTAAGGAAACCATCAATTTTATCTAGTTATTCAGATGGTTGGTGAATAACATCGCAGCCCCTGGTCCTGTTCACAGTAATGTAATCAAGCCCTGGCCTGTGCTTTCTAATTTTAAATGTTTTGCTTTGGAAGAACAGCACAGCTGAAGAGAACACCTGTTTTGGAGTGTTGAGGAACAGGATAAGAGTACAGACTATGACAAGCTATTGATCAAAACATTATGGTATTTCTAATTGAAAGATCTACATAGGATCTACATGCTTTTTAACACTTTTTCATGAATGTGTGTTTTCCACCAGCAAGTCTGGAAAATTATTTCTTTTCAGAGGTTTATAGAAAAATAACAGCATTCCATCAGTCTCATTTCACTGTATCACACAGGCGTGCACAAGAAATTTTGCCAGTGCAAAGACCCTTAAGCCCTTGCCACTAGGAATGAGCATCAAGCCCACTGCTGCCAACCATTCCTATCCAAGGGCTGCAGAAAGCCCATGGTGCTGGGAACATCTGCTGAACTTCTGGGTCCTCCAGGTGAGACATGGACTTGCAGAACCTTCAGCAGTTTTTGAGTATCTGCTTTATAATCCAGCTCCCTCTTGCAGAGCAGGTGGTAGCCTGGGCTGGGGAATAGACTGGGGTTAGGGAAAAACATGAGTGAAATGAGAGAGGAAAAACAGGTTGGCCACAGTAGTAGCTGAGCTCCAAGTTGTTCAGTCTTCTGTAGTTCCTGTAACCCATGTAAGCAGCAGGGAAGTGAGTTGTTGCACTTCCAGCCCATGCTTTGCTGCCAAACTAGAGAGAAAATTTGTTTGTTTCTGGGTCTGGCCCAGAGCTCAATCACCCTGATTTTGCTCAAGCACACTGTATGCACCTATCAATAACCAAAAGTAGTGAGAGGGTCATAAAAACAGATGACACTCGAGGTCAAAGATGGATTATGTGTCATAGACGTTCAAAACTATTTGAGCAATTTTCACAGCTGAAGAGTTTGCCAGAAAACGTCTGTATTCAGCAACAGTGATAGTGTTACTTCCTGTGAAAAGTTTAATTCCAACCTCGAATTTGCAGAAGGCCCATCATAGCCAAAGCAAAATTTATGCATAATATCTGACTTAAATTAACACACTAATTGAGACAAGAAATAGCCATGAACTCTAGTTATAAGTCAATGTGTATTAACGTTTTAGTCACTATCTCTAAATCACTTTGGTTCTGTCCACATTTTCTTTTTCATCTTCTTTCTTAAGAAATTACAAGGAAATAATAAAATCTTAATAATTTATTGACATAAGAACAAAAGTTGAAGATGGAATGATATACATTCATCACAAGACTTATTTCCTTCCATGAATCACAAAATACATTTCCTGGGTTTGGTTTGGTTTCAGTCAGTCAGCTATGGCTATTTGCAAAACTATACCAAAGCCTTGGCTTTAACTTCATACAGAGTACACCTCTACTACCCTTTTAAGAATAATAGAAGAAAGCTTTTTCAAGTGTTAGAGAAACATAAACAGCAATGCTGCAACCTGTGATCTGAAGGAGTTCACAATGTGCCTTCAAATTCTATTTTTGCATGTAATTCTATTCCTCACATTTGTGTGGTCAGGACTACTACTCTGTACCAACATGAGGATCAGGTGAAATAGCACAAGCCCTTTTCAGAGAGCTGTGAAAGGCTTGTTGCTTCATCAAAAAAACAAAACAAAACCAAAAACAAACCAGAACTAAGGGGCTTGGGGGCTTTAGGATCAACCACTAGGTTAATTTGCTGTTTACCATCACCTAGAGGATACTGCAATTCAAGAAAGAGTCCCACTGACTCATCTATATTTACAAGTTTTTTAATGTTCTTCAGCACTCAACTGTTTTACTAGGACTCTGTGACTGGCCAAAAAGAACCAGAACACAAAACTCTGAACCTCTGCCACAACTGTGCTCAGCTGTGATGGTCTGGCTGTGGTCACATCACAAGTGTGCTATTGCCACCCAACTGAGTGAGAACTCTGGCATCAGAGGGATTGCCAAGCCAGTATTCTACGAAGTAATTCATAAAGCAATATTGGCTTTGACCCACCCTCTCTTCCCTTCTTTCCCCTCAGTGAACCTGACCCTTAATCTGAAGTTTCAAGGTATCAGAAATAGGCTGCTTCACGGAGTAACCAATTAAGGTTTATTGCTTTATTGATGCCACAGATATAAAATTACTATGTAGAGCATCTGTCATAAAATGCTTGCTTAAGAGTCTGTTGTTGAAGACATCAGTACTCCAGCAGAAAGATGAAAGGAAGATTTAAAATGCGTGATGTGGATATGTGTTAGGAGCTAATTACATGCAGTGGGAACAAATACAAGGATGGCTTGCCATCAGCTGTGGATTGCATCTAAAATGTGGTTATCAGTGCTAAAATGTTTTCATAAAACAATCTTATGTGCTGTCGAGCTAGTCATTTTTCTATCATGAATTGTTCCTTCCAGTGACTTTTTTTTTCTTCAAGAAGAGAACTCAGAATTGGATCGAGGTCTCATATTGTGTAGAGTGGAGTTCTTTTATGAGGAATTCACTAGTACACACAAAACATTAAATGCTGGTCCTGAGCAGGGGAGCCTATTGTCAGGAACTGTCTCTCATAGCAATGACACTAATTTATAGAAATATAAAGAATAAATTTGGCACGAAAAATCTATGACCATATAAATTCACCATAGATCAGTTCAAATGAACACTGCTGAAAAGAACTGGGCTGCCAGTATATTCATATAACTGCCTGTGACAGAAAGTTTACAAAGGAAAAAAGAAATGCTAGCAATAAAAATGGAAAGGTATCTTTTTTTCAGCCTCATCCTTTCATCTTGATATATGCCCTGCTTCTGCGTTCCTCATATAAAAGCTTAAGAGAGTATTGAAATTCTTTAAAAAAAAAGAAAGGAAAAGGAGAGGCAGTGTATATTGCCTATCAGATATAGTCACAGAGGCAGTAGGCTGAGATATACAGATTAGGGAATCTTTTATGCTTTGGCAGCATTGTTCTGAGTAGCCCAGAGCAGTATTATCTTCTCAATTCATTATTTTATAAATACTTTGAGCACTGAAACCTTTAAACATCCCCAGAACAAAAAAAAAAAAAGCCCAAACAACACTACTATTGTCAGTTTTAAAATGGCAAACTGAGATTCCTAGCAGGTTCCTTTGAAAAGAGAAATTGTGTATGAGAATCATGTGCATAGGGACACGTTATCAATTCTGAACAATTTTCAAGATGTAGTCTTGCCTCCTGCTAATGCATAATACAGTGCAGCAAATCCGATGTACCCTTAAGAGAGGTCAGAAGATATTTTAAATGCCATGGGATTCTTCTTTTTGTACAAAAGGCCATGCTTTATTGAAGAGGTTAGGCAATCTAGTATTGTAAAATCCACAGTGCAGAACAATTTAGTGGCACTAAAATAGAAGGGTGCAGTATTTACTACATGTATAGATACCAAAGAATTTGAAACCTGTTCTAACGTAACATTAAAACATATTTTTCAGAGATCCAGGCGTATATCTAATAAATCCACCCTCTTATTCAGGAAAACAGGAAGTATTAAAACTCCCTACCAAATCAGTCCAAAGGAATATTAAATGATTATTTTCATTCTTGATTCCTCCCTCCACACCCCTTTTCCTTTCTGCCTCCTCTTCTTTTTTATGGCTCTCCAAACACTTGTTTTTTCAGGGTCAAGAAAGATGCTTTGTGGAAAGAGGAGGAAACACCCCCCTTTTTCAAAAAACTCCCTAAATACTGAAACTCAAAATAATTTAAAAAGTAAACTCTTTTTCTCCAGACCTGATCAACCCTAATTACAGTCATTCCAAAGCATTCAACGTTTCATTTGGTCAAGGTCATGGATAAAAAATGGATGGGGAAATATTTATTTTACTGTTTTATTTTATTATTTTAAAAATAAAATTTACTATTTTTCTTCTACATTTGAGCATGTCCTAAAAATCACTGTGGGATTAATAATTTCATTGTGTACATTTATTGGTTCTGAGACAAAAACCTCTCTTAATGATACAGTGACCTGTGTAACCATCTCACATCTTCTAAAATGAGAACAAGGATACCAAGGAACTGCTTCTTTATAGGATGTATTTCCCACCTTGACATCACAAGAGCTGAATGCAGGTGCTAAACGTATGCTGGTAATGGGGTTTAACCCCATCCTGTCAAATTAGCTCAGGTAAGTCAAAATGCATCAGGATCAATCTTTGCATCAGTCACAGGAAAAAATAACTCTGTTTAGACAGAGTACACAAAAAGGCTGCAACGGAGGCATCTCTGCAACAAGACAATCCCTATTCCCTTCCACACACCATGACACCATCAGTCACCATTACACAGACATGTGTCTGTGTGTACTCTCTCTGTGGTTACATTTACTCAGAGAGCAAAAGCTTGTTATATATAAACCTCTGCTTGAAAACTTGTCTCTGTTGAAACGTCAAATTGTCTTGAAAATTATTAAACAAATTACAATTATTTGTTCATGCATAGTTGCAGCTATAGCACTATTTTTATACTTTGGATATTAAAAGCAATTCATACAAATACAGAGTCTTCTTTCATTAGTGCTTTAAAAATCTATAAATCATAAAATTAAAATCACAATGGAGTAATAGAATGTGTATTATAAATACTCCAGATACAGTTTCTGGTCCTGAGTTAGATTCTGTCCAGAGAGGACAAAACATGGATCTATTTTGTCATCAGAATTTGTTAGGCAGGATGCATCTATGGAGCCTGAATTCCTGTCAGCCAAAGGAGGCACTGGAAACATGAGTTAAGCAACCCCATTTCATAATTCCTTATGTCAAAACCGTAAAAATTATTTCCTCTCCCAAAGTAGTATAGGAAGTACAAATCTGTTGATGGTTGTGTAAACCTGGATGTTGCAGTGTTAAAGACCATAGCAAGAGCTCTTTGTATCTTTATATTTTCTTGATTTTCTTCCAACTTTTTATATTCCATAGTCTCTGGGGATTCCTGAAGATATTGCTCCATTCCATTTTGCCTCCTTTTCCTAATGTGCACTGGTTCAGCACAACTGAATCCAGCAGTGGCTATGGTCAGGCTGTAAAACTATGAAACTGGAAGCTTAACCACACGGTTCCAATGGAGATCAACCACCACCTGAACCCTTCCTGTAATGGTTGTCTATCTTCAGATATGCATTAGTGAGGAAAATCAATTAAATTACCACCACTTAATAAACTACTGCTCCTTGGCCAAGTCAGGGTACCTGACTACATTTACCACAATTAAAAAAAATTAGCCATAAAGGGGATAAAGCAGATGCATTTCATGCTGAGTGAGGAAGGCTGGGATTTCACACATATTCAGAAAGCAATGAAAAGTATTGATTTGGTTTGTTTGTATTCAGTCTTCCCTTAGGGACAAGCTCCAAGTAAAAAAGTGCAATCAATAACTAAACCCCTTCTTTGGCATCTACCTACAGCAGACTAGACCTGTATGCCTTGCTTTGTACTGGAATTTTTGACAGAATTTTGAAGGCAAGGAATCAAATTGCTGCAGCACAGTTAAACATACAGGTACATTTAAGTATTAATGGAGTTCAGGTTAAGCTACACAGCTTATTGCTCAGATCATTAAGGATGCCCCAGTGTTTGTACTGGTGCAAAGATTAGCACTAAATTTGAAAATTTCTGGGCTTCTAACTTTACAGTTCTAAGTACATCTAAGGTTTTCAGGACTGATCACACAGTTGCTAGTAGTTCATATAGCAATGTCAGGAGTGAATGTCTTGCATGGCTCTACACAGGAAATGGCCATAAATGATCTGGACTAACTTTCTTCTTTTCCCTCAAGAGGACTTACAAGGTCAGAGTTGAGGTCATTAACAGGACGGTGTGGGGAAACTCACTGCAGATATCTCTCATGTTTGCTGCTCATGGATAAACAACGGGCTTCATTCTAAAATGTTTCAGTCCATTAATCTTCATAAATACATATATTTATAACGCTGTAAGAATGTATTAACCGTGCACACAGTGCTTGCCTGGTTTGCTTCCCTTTGTGCAGTTCATTAACTGTTTTAACACAGGCTCCAGTTCCAAGGTGTGTTGTGTTCACTCTTCATCCATCTCTCCATGTAAATCATGCACAGACAATCTGAGAGTGTAAGGGTCATCTTTCTGCTTGTGTATTTTGTATTTTGTTATTGCATTTAGGAGAATTTAATCATTCCAATTTTATCCTCAATCTATGAGGCTGACAAGGCCATGAGACAGAAGGAACTTTCTCCAGCTGCTTTGAAAATCTCAGGAACACCTTCACAGAGTGAAGAAAAAAAAAAAAAAATCCCCTAAAAGCCTTTTCCTTTTTTGTACTCTGTTTCCAGACTGTGCCAAGAACTCTTCAAAAGGAGATACTGGTCCAGAAGAACAGTATTTTGAAAACAGGTTTTCCTTTGGCTGTTTTCATTTAAACAAAAATAATGTGTCAGTATGGCAACACAGTTACCACCTTGTAACTCAAATCCCTATTTTGTTCCTTTTCTTACCTCTCAAAAACAGGTTCATCACTCCGAGCTGCAAGGAATGATTTTTCATAATACAGAGCAGTAATAATGATTCTGTTCCCCTTGTAAAGCTACTATAACTGACATAATATCATACCTAATGGGCCACTGTCAACAATGAACAGTCCATGAAAGAGAACATTTAGCACTGTCACTTTCTAGGCAATTAGTTTCACCATTTAAATTATTACATTTCCAGTAATATTATGGCAGTGACATATGCACATCAAGGAAAAAAAAAAAAAAAAGAATTCTGGCANAAAAAAAAAGTATTCTGGCAATTCCTCACCCATGATAATTGCTTGCAGACCTGTAGAAAAGGCAATAGAAGGAAAATAAAGAGAGAGGGGAGATGGCAAAGCAACCCTGTCAAGTTACGAGTCCCTGATGGAAATGACTTAACAGCAGTAGTTGTGCACTAGGTGTACTACAATTTATAGATATTAAGTTGTTGCTTGTATTGTGTTCACAAATATTTGCTTAATCAGATGGCTACTTTCATAACATTAAGTAATGGATCAAATCTAGTGCATCTTTTTTTCTTTCAGATTTCAAATATAGGAAAGCAGTTCTACTTATTCCTTCAGCTTACTAACAGGAACCAGTCTCTCTTCTATACATAACTAAGTTTTGGCATTTTGCTATTCCCTGTCACCAGTGCAGATCAGCAGTAACATACTGTTAACACTTCAGTGCAGGATTTTCTAACAAACATAGATTTTTGCTCCAGGTGGTTCTGTTGAACCAGGCAGGACAGGAGTGTACTCTGGCACCATCTAGCAAAAGCACAAAGTATCTCCCATTCTCCTCCTTAGTACAATCTGAAATGGGGATATGAAATAACTAACTCAGAGAGAAATCAAAAAATTGGCACTGGGCCTCTCTTTTGACACCGGTGAAAGAGTGCTTTATGAATCATCTGTAAACGTGTACCTGCTGCTCAAATGTGGGTTTGTGCTATAATAGCAGAAACTAATGTCTTCTATTTCAAGAAAAACGGGATAGAATTTATAATCTACAGTAATGACTTATGCCTCCACAGAAGAGGATTAAAAAGCAAACTCTCATTTGTTACATATATGCTTCTGCTTTTATCTTAACTTGAAATCACCCACTGAGGCAAACACCAATTGTCTCCTGAGGACCAGGGTGATTTTAACAATTATTTGTTTATTCTCCATGGAAAAGAAACCCAGCCCTGGATTTCAGTACCTCTATATGTACAATGGAAAAAAAAAAGATTTGTTTTACAGGATAGTAGTGAAAATAAATTCTAGTCCTTGTTCTGAAGGCATGGTCCAATCTCAAGTAATGATTTTCTTTCCTATCAACAATCTAGTAAGCTGTCAAGCATAAGTTAAACTTTTAAAGGGAAATGAGCAACCAAAATCTGGAGATGAGAAAGGAAAAATTACTGTATTAAAGAGTGGAGCTTTGGTGTTCTTTACCTTAGGTACAGAGGGTGAGCTTCTCAGCTGGTATAAATTGCACTCCTTGGCTTCAAATGATACCTGTTTACATTGACTGAAGGCCTGGCCTGTGTTGTCTAGAAACTCTGACCTTAGAAATCCCTGTGTTTGAAGATATTTTATGGAAACTTTGCCTTCAAAACATTTATTTTTTGATGACCAAGGCAGTCAGAGAAGATTTTTTCATCAAATAACAAATATTTGCTAGCTTATCTAAATAGGACTTTGGAAAAGTTAAATGCAATTAGCCTGACTTTATAACTCCTATTTTTTAGGCTTATGTTTTATTTTTCTTCTCATCAAATGACTTGTTCCATAAATAGTTCCTTTTCTATCATCTCACCAGTGCCATCCTTCTTGCAATTTCTTATTCATAAAAGTTGAGGGTACCTTAATGTTGGCAATTAATACATTTTAAAGTATCTGTAAACTAGGGGAAAATCAGGAAGAAAATTATGTAGCAAGAGGCTTGAATCTCAAAGTGTTAAAAAGCTATGTTATTTCAGACATAAATCTAACTAAAAATCCCAGGCACTTGTAAACATGACTTTTATTTCACAAGTTTACCTGTGGACTTTTTACTACCTGTCTCCATTTAGCTGAAATAATGAACATATTTAAATCTCTATTTAAGCTTCATTCCACTCTCTCTTTTTTTCCACCTATTCTTGTATCGTTCTATCACATCCTCTATATAAAAGCTAACTATAGGATCTATGCTGGAAACTGAGTGCATTCAAATTCTCTTCAAAGTGTCATTAATTCATTTGTATACCATTATATAACATCTAATATAACACTCACAGAAGAGAGGACATTTCTGATTTTCTCACCTCTTCAAAAGGACACAGGCAGTTTCCAGGTCTGAGGGATTTTATCTTCCCGGTTTCTCTTGGTCCCTGTAGTGCATACTCAAAGAGCTAAATGCTTCCATCTGCAGGGTGTAACCTCAAGATACGTTATGGACTTCTCAGCTGTTTTCTGGGCCAAGACATAACTTGATAGAGACATATACAAGCACACCAGGTTATCGGTGAGGAATCCGCATCCCTATCTTGCCTCCCACGGCGTACATTGGCACAGCAGTTCCTGGCACAGCAGATTCTTAGCAGGGCTCCTTTCAGCATCAGGCTCTTCTCACAGGTGGGATGTCCCCAGGGGACAAATCTAAGCACAGCTAGTTGAATTCTAATTCCAAGTCACGTTGCAGCACTGAAGGAGCCACCTGGAGACTGCAGCAACTGGCCATGCTAATAAACTGCAGCAGGAGGACACCAGTATAATTCACACGAGCTGTCTGTGTTGCTGCCACCATTTTATGGATTGATGAGAGGACTTGGCCCAGGATCTCATGTAGATCCACAGTGCCAGTGGTTATACATGCATAACTTTAACCCAAATGCATTTTAAGAAGAATGTTTTGAAATTTTTTTAAATCTGGTTGCATATGCTATTTAGCCACCTGCATTGGCTATTCCATGCATAAAGACAATTTTTCTTGGCTTCTTGACATGAGTTTAAAATATGTTTGTGAACACAGATATGTGGGAAGTGATCTGAAACTGGACCTTCTTCCATTCTGCTGGAACAATCTCTGTGGCTTCAGGATAAACCAAATGGAAGGCTTTTTATTTAAGATCTGGGAAGTCTCCATGCTCCCAATTTTCACTAAGTCATGATACACATATGCCAAAAAATATGACCTATCTGAAGTTTTTATGCAGCAAAAATGTCATACTAATAATAAAACAAATGGACTATGGTTTAGGCTTGAGTTTTTGTACCATGGCAAATTCTCACATAGCATGAACTACAGAGAAATTACCTCTGGAAAAACAGACTGATTATACTTAATTTCATTAATAAGCTGTTGGTGTCTATCTCTAAGATCCACATATGCAAATACTGGTCTTCATATATTAGATTTTTCTCTATCACCCCAAAACTCACTGCAGCTGTGCCCTTTCCAATCTGTCAGACTCTCATATTAACTGATATTTCATCAATTTGGCCTGAGCTGCATTTGTAGCTGAGCCCCAAGGGAAAAGCTAATGCATTAAACACAGAACATTAGCCTCCTGGAAGTCATATTTCCTTCAGAAGGAAAGAAGCCTTCCTCAGTCGAGCTGTACAAACCAGAAGCACCAAGATGGCGTGGAGAAACTCATATTATTCCTTGTGAATTTTTCATGAGTGTTTGTGCCCATGCACCTCTAACATTCAGCCATACTTTACTGACCTTTACTTACCCTCATCCCTATGGTGAACATGGGAAAGGTAAAAATAATCTGGGCCTCCACATTTTGGGGGTTATTTGATTCATAAAGAAAATTAAGATGCTTCTTTTCTGTTTAAAAGGAATTGAGGATTCTAAGGAGGAGCACTTAGACCTAGGAGTGGGAATCAGGATCGATGGCTGTTACTTTGCTACTCCATAGCCCAATGTCTACAGCATCATTCGGTGCCGGAGGTAGTTAGTTTGTAGCTGCACAGATGGTCATGGATGATAAGGTTTGCCTCAGGCAGGAGAGCTGTTCTTGCTTATTCTACTGAAATGCAGCCTTAGATATCTGTAGCTAAATTGCTTTGATTTTTTTATTGTAAACTCCTCAAGTTAAAAGGGTAAAGCTCAATTTACGAACAAGATGTCAGAAGGCGAAGTATAAAATGCAAGCATCCCTTAACCTAGCTTAAATACAAATTTCAGAAACAATTTCATTTGAAATATATTTAACTTGCAAGCTTACCAATCGCATAATTTCCCATACAGTTCAAATCAAGACTCGGCAGAACTTTCTCATTAATGCATCAAATAATGCAGATGTCCTTTTTTTGCCCCCTTTGAAGTGACATATGCTTCAATTTATTTTTAATCTTCTAAGTGATGTTGTAAGTAAAGCCGCCCTGTGTGACATATGAAGTTACTATTTTCTTCATTGCTATGGATCTGGAGAACTCAGGCAATAGTGGCTAAACCCAGATTGAACCAGGCTGTTTAACTTAAACACTGAGGAATGAAAGCCAGCATTTAATTGTGAGGACATACACAAAGGCAAATGCAATGAATTTGCCTCTTGCGCTAAGACACAGAATACACTAAACACTTAAAACCCCACATCTGCACTCCCCTTTTACAAGGCACATTTTCACTGCCAGATGAAGCCTTTCAGTTGTAGCTGTGTGGAACAACAGTGTCATCCAGTGGTTTGCTGACTAACCACACACTTTTCTTCCCTCCAGATTTTCCACCGTGTTCATCCCAAACTTGCAGTGTTGCTTGAGAAATGACAGCTTGAAAACGAGTTGGCCTGAACCTCTGCATCACATTTCAGGTAACAGAATGACTGCAATGTCAGTGCCATGGGATGGAGAACAGGTTCCATGAGGTACCTGTCAGCCTCTTGGGGATGAGCTGCAATGAGCAACCATTTTCCTTCGGGCTGGTGCAAGCAAGGAGAATTTGCATCTCCTAGAAAGTTGTAGTCATTTCAATGGATGTTTTTAGGATTTGAGTCTGGAAAGCCCTTTAAGAAGATTACCTGAAAGTCTAGGTAACCCAAGTAGGGCCAGACAAGGAGGCCCCTATGCTGCTAGAGACACTTTGCTGACCTCCCTCAGATTCCAGCATCCATAGCCCAGGGGCTCCCTGAACCAGAGGCAGCACCTCAGTGTTCAGCCACCTGTCGTGAATTTTCACCCTGCAGTTTGTCCAGTTGCTTGGTAAAACTTTGATCCTTCCACATCCCTAGGAGTTTGGACTAGATGATCTTTAAATCTCCTTTCCAAGCCATTCTATGATTCTCTGAATATATGCATGGAGCCTTGTGGTTTATATGTACTTGTGCAAGGACACAGATTCTCTTGTCGGTATTGACTATGCCACCAGTCTTTTCTCCTTCTTTGACTGGAAGAGGAAGCAGATAATCTATCCCAATGCACTTTTTCTAGGCCATCACAGTGCCAGATCTCCCCCCATCCACCTCCTTCGAGCTGC
Organism: Florisuga fusca; assembly: GCA_038090715.1. NCBI lineage: Eukaryota > Metazoa > Chordata > Aves > Apodiformes > Trochilidae > Florisuga > Florisuga fusca. Next base: position 5,674,873 of record JAAWXA010000029.1, on the reverse strand, counting down.
CAGACCTGTACTTCTCCGCAGCAGCCACTCCACATCTTTAAGCATCTTTGACCTTCTCTGTGCCATTACCTTTTTGAGCTCTGCAATATCCATTTTGAGACAGAGAGACATGACTGCATATAATATTCAAGATTAAAGATGGCATTTTTGGCAAAGCTGGAACTTACTTTCACTTTCAATAAAAGAAAGGCAAAATTAATAATACAGTTTTGTGTTTTTTAAATTTCATAAAGATCTTTACTAGTATTAAAACAAATTGATTTGGCTTTATTGTTTTCATGCATTTCCCTCTGACCTAAGGATTAAATATTAATGTTACTCTCTACATAGCATATCTACAGTATTTAATATTTTATACTGTGATTTGCCATGGTCTAAATGAAATCCTTTAATATCACTGAACTGAGACTTTCTGACATTTTCAAAGTAAAATCCCACATATACTTTAATGTTTTTGAATTTACAGACATAATTTTTTAAAAAAGTGATCCAGTCTGTCATAAAATTCAAATTTTCCATTTTAGTTTGGCATAAGATGCTTAAAAAAATTCCATGGGAAAACAGTTCTATCTTCTCAAGGAGGGATAGTTGCAAGAGTTTTCCAGATGGGAAATGATGCAGGTCCTCGTGGGAATATAGTGCTTTCCATATATTTTGTTAAAGGAGTACATATGATCACTTCAGAAAAGCTGCATTAATCTCAATATTTATGCTTTGCTTGCAAGAAAAATATGTTGCCATGTAAAAATAGAATGTAAAGGACAGCCTAATAGATTCCATTCTTATGATTAAAGAATTTTTTTTTTTTTTTTTTTTTTTTTTTTGATAGAGATGCTACCTTTTTTCAAGGTTTAATTTTCCTTTCCCTTTAAAAGAAATTCAATAATCTCAGAATCCAAGACCCTTCTCCTTGTCCAAGCAGCCTCTCCTTTTTACTGCAGGACAACACTGGAGATAAGGAATTTTATAAAAGAGCATAAGTGATTTAGGCACAATTAGATATGCGCTCTTAAATTTGCTAGGTGCATTTAAAAGTCTCCCTAGACAGGTTATGACCATTTATATCCTCTTTATATGTCCTGCCAGGACTGCTTCTTTAAATTAGCTTGAAGTAGGCCAGATAAACCTAGAAGGAAGTCAGTTGTCTTTTCTTGTGGCACATAGATAGCCACTGGTTTTGCTTTCAAGGCTAACAACAAACAAGATGAGGGTAGAGATAAAGAAGACAAAGACTAAACCATCTTTTTCCTTCAGAGCTCATCGTGCAAGCAGCAAAATGTCCAGATTAGTTGGATGAAACAGTAGAGTAAACTCCAATAGGAACAATACATCTTTTGAAAAGACAGGCTGACAGATACCCTGAAAATGTTCTTTGGCTAGATTACCTCTTCCCCAGCAAAGCTCATGAAATCATCACAGTAAGCAATCAGAGATAAAATGATGGGGTAATTATGAAGGTTTGAGCCATAATACTTGAACTTGGCAAAAAAAAAAAAAAAAAACTATTCATTATGTTATTAGGCTTCAGTTTGTGCTGAAAATCTATGATACTTTTTGGAGCCTGGAAGCATAACTCAGCTTGAACAGGAATTTCTGCAAGAGCATACGATGAAAGGAGAGGAGAGTGTGTGATAACATCTCTGTCAGTCTAACTGGAACTGGGTGCTGGGGTGGTGGGAGGAGACCAGAGAAGGTACTATTAATGCTCCTTAAAAGGTAGCATTGCTAAGAAATTTTCAGATAATGTGTGTGTTGAGAATCTGCGAGAAGGCAGGTGACCTTCAGAAACGTGTAGGCAGGATATTATCACTGACCCCTGTGGACAGAAGGAAGTGAAAGCTCTATGTTAGTGGGAGGGGTGTGGGGTCACAGCTCCAAACACAGGTGCTGCCCATATGTCTTAGTATTCTTATTTTAATGCAACTATGTAAAAAATGTCATTTTTTTTTAACCTGCCTTTTTTTTGTTTGGGATTTTTTTTTTTTTTGTTACTGAATTTGAGGATCTTGTTTCCCTAGGTTTTTGGCAGGGCTTGCACAGGTGCCTATAGCTGCAGCTCTCGCATGGCAAAGCACATGTACACACATGTGTTCTGACTTCATATGGAATCTCTTCCAGCCTCCAAGGAGAAAGAAGAGAGAGAAGGTGATGAAGACTTCATGCAGCAAAATTTTTTGCCATTCCAACAATAGCACACAGAAGTTCATGTTATGAGTCGGGGAGAGAAAAAGTGAGTTCATTCACAGAGAGTAGGAGGCTAAAACAAACAGAAAAAGATGTCAGCTGCAGGAAGTCAAAAAATATTGACAGTGTATGGACATTATAAATGTAGGAATATATGGGGTTATGTCCAACAACCAAGGCAATGCAATCAACTTAATCTCTCATTCCTAAAGCAAAGTGACTCTCTCTTCGGTTGTTGGAAGCCAGTCCTTCCCAGACAAACCACCCCTCACCCAAGCTGAAGGCTGGTGGGATGGAGATCTTCTAATTCACTTTGGTCTACCAAACTCAAGGAGACACTTCCACTTACACCAAGGGGAAGAGTTGCATCCTCTCCTTAATCTCTCTGAACTGCTCAGAGTAGTTCAATAAGACTGCTTCAGAGAACAGCAGAGGCAGCAGAGCTATATTACTCCTGCCCCTTCCTTCAGCAAATGAAATACTCCAGACACTCACAATTGCTGCTGTAATTCCATTGAGGGTTTCTGGTGACATTAGCCAACCCCTCAAGTCTTTCTGTTGATGGAATTAGAGACCTGCTATGGTCTGTGGCATAGACATCAATGCTGATGTCGTTAGCATAAGTGATGGTTCTGCCTGAAAAGGCTGAAGCAGTGAAAAGCAGCTTCTAAAAAGTAAGAGCTAATTGAAATAGTGACTTAATAGCAAGGCCAAAAGCTCCTGTAGCATAGCTCAGATGTAGCTTGCAAGACAATAGTAGCTGAAAGATATAAAAATACACAGAGAAATCCAAGGTGCTGTTCACATTTGTTGTAAAATGGAACCTCCTTGTTTTTCTCATTGCTTTCCACCTTGCTTGCACCAATATGAACTAAAATAGTGTCACTGAAAGCCGTGGGATCACACTGCATAAACCCATCTGATGTGAAGTCAGAATCAGGCCTTAAATATTAATAAACTACTAATTCATGGACAGTTACTGGATAGTGGTGGAAATTCTCCATCACAAAGTTTTGTGCCTGCAGCACTGCTCACACTATGGCTTCACCTTCTATAGAAGGCTGCCTAGCTGGTTTCTGCACTTTGTCATTTTAAATGGTCTAAAAATATGCTGACAAGAAAAGCTTTTTTTTTTACGGTTCTGTAGAGGCCTCTAGTGGGGAGATAAACAGAGGGTGGAGGCTATTCAACCTTCTCCCTCCCTCAGCCTAACACTCCACCCAAGTCAGCCAAGCCAAAAATGTGTCCACTGAAGAAGCTTTCTCTTATTTTTGAAAGTCAGCCTCCTCCAGAACTGGATTACCGCTGTCTAATCCCTTTAACCACAGGCACATAATGTTGGAAAATGATAACTTGCTTAGAAACCTGCTCAGAGCACACGTGTTTAAGACACATACATGGTCTTTTGGCTGCTGGGCATCACGGCTGCTACAGCAAACACTGCCTGCTTCTATTTGCTGGCTCCTGCCTTGCTTAAGAGGCTTGTTGTACCCTTCCTGTATACATTACAGAGATGTTTTTACTGAGCTGTTGTGCACTACCCTTCACATTATGCTGGAGCTCTGCTATTCTACCTCCAGCCTTCTCAGAATGTGTTTTATATTTGAATTGGAGAGCTGCAGTAAAGATTGTAAATGAGCGGTTTCTGCTCATTACACAAGCCTGCCGCCCTATTAAACAGATAGATGTTGCTCCTCTCATTGTGCTGGAGTCTTCTGCAGCAGTTTGTGTACTCTGTCCCACGCTACACTGCTTTTTATTTACATATCAAAACACCTGTCTAACTCCGAGCGTGCTGCACAACAAATTAATATTACATCTGGTTGCAGGAAATATGCTTAATATTTCTGCCTCATTGGTACTGCACTGGAATGTGCAAGAGAAGAGAGAGAAGAAAAAGAATTTTATTATTTCATTCAGAATCTATGTGAAGAACCAGAGCTTATTTATTAGTGTGAAGCACAAAGGTGAGTTATGGTACAGGATTCATAATACATCCTGGCTGATGAGTCAGCACTCAGCAGGGAGGCAGAAACATTGTTTTTTACTCCCAGCATCACTGATATTAGTTCCACAGTCAGGCAGTATCTGGGATATTAAGTATAGGTATCAATACTTGTTATAGTCTAATCATTCAACTGGAAGGCAGCTTCTAAATATATAATTACTGATACAGAAAATCATCCATGCTCTTTGATTAATTATCACATAAAAAGGAATATTATTAATATTCTGTAATGATACAGAGAGAGAGGTAATGATGATGCAGTATATTCTGGGTTTCACATTAAATGCTAATACCATGCTCCACTGTGATTCAGTGTTAGAGAAAGCCAAATGCAGCTTGACCCAGCTCATAACTTTGGATGTTGATATCTTCGTGATGTAAGATAGAAGGGGCATTTTGCTCTTTTGGCATAGGTAAACATAATATTTACAGATTCTTTGTATGAAATGGCACTTGCCTTTGCCTGAAGGCTCCCTGCAGTGCCAGTTTTCAATCAGATATATGTTTTCAGTATGGATAATGCCTAGAAAGTCATTCTGAGACACCTATGGCTGGAAAGTTTTAAACTGGTACAACGAAATACTGTAATAATATGAAATCATTGATAATGAAGAGCAAAGGCATTATTTCTTTTTGTCATTTTAATATTGATCAGTGCTGGCATAATCAATTAAGAAGAGTTGTGAGATTCACAGATTTCTACTAAGCTGGAAATACAGAAGTGACAGTATGCCAGTATGCCATATGTGCATCACTTCTGTCTCCTAGGCATAACAGGGAAACAATTTATCACTATAGTGCACCCAACATGTCCCCATCTATCAGCCAGCCCCTTTATCATATGTTTGTGCCTCCATTTCAACAGCAGGTACCAAATGTCACTCTCGTGTTTACTACTGCATGGCTCTGCTGAGGCAGCTCCTGAAAAGCCTTTGTACTACAAATAGTTTGTACTACACAGTCTTCCACCAGAAAGGACTTTTAAAAAAATGAAATGCACAAAGACTGTGCCAAGGTAGGTGTCTGTGTTAGATCAGCTGCTGTAGGCAGAAATACAAGGTCTAGGCAAACAGTTTAGGAAGTGGTTCAGATGCTTGGGCTATATCTAGTCTACAGCCAGCATGTGAGCTTCACCTGCTGCCACAAGATTTCCAAAGAGACATCTGACAAGTGAGGAAGTCCATCAGCCCACCGAGGCTCAGAGATGGTGATAGTGCCTTTCTGCATGCATTAGCCAAAGCCTCTTGAGGTTGTCTCCAGAGAACAACGACCTGCAACAGTGAAGTTGTTTCAGTCCTGTAGAATCGAGAAGTCCTTTCTATGTGCTGATTTGTAGTTTTATTTATGATGGTGTGTTGACTTACTGTAATGAAATGGTGCAATATGGACTGCAGGCTCACTGGAGCAGAAAACGGAAATTATCTTAATTTAAGATGAAGAATTTAAGTATTGCTAATTCCTTGAAATTATTCTAAACGAGGTAACTGAATCTACACAAGACATTTACTTCCAGTCTGTGGAATAGGGCTGGGTCTCAATGTGGTAGTGATACAAAGTGGTCAGCAATATATGATGACAGAGACTGCACAAATGTTTCAATTTAATCACGTATGTACGAATTTTACAGGTTTTAACTCTAGTCTCTCTCCATTTCCTATAAAAGTCAAGAGTGCTTTCATTAACTGAAAGACTTGACAGTGATTTGAGATTTATAAATCTGAATTTTAAATTAGCTAATTTAGATTACTTGGGATAATCCAAAGCACCTTCTTAGTCTGACTGGCAGAGGCTTTGTGTCCCGAAAGGCTGAATTCAGGATAAGTACTGGATCCTGCACTGGGGTCACAAGAACGCTGGGCAACACTACAGTCTTAGAGAAGAGTAGCTGGAAAGCTGCCCAGAGGAAAAGGATCTGGAAGTGTTGATCAACCACCGGCTGAATATGAGCCAGCAGTGTGCCCAGGTGGACAAGAAGGCCAATGGTATCCTGGCTTGTATCAGAAATAGTGTGTCCAGCAGGAAAAGGGAAGTGATCATGCCCCTGTACTTGGCACTGATGAGACTGCAACTAGAGTACTGTGTTCAGTGTCGGGCTCCTCATTACAGAAAGGACATTTTCATACCAGAGCAACTCCAGAGAAGGGCAAGAAAATTTGTGAAAGGTCTGGAGCACAAGTCTTATGAGGAGCATCTGAGGGAACTTGGGGTAGTTCGGTCTGAAGAAAAGGAGGCTTAGGGGAGACCTAATTGCTCTCTACAACTACCCGAATGGAGGTTGTAGTGAGGTAGGTGTTGGTCTCTTCTCCCAAGTAACAAGTGATAGGACAAGAGGAAATGGCCTCAAGTTGAGACAGGGGAGGTTGGGAAGATATTGGGAAACATTCCTTCACTGAAAAGGTTGCCAGGCACTGAGATAGACAGCCTGGTGCAGAAGTCAGCATCCCTGAAAGTATTTAAAAGACATGTAGATGTGGCACTTAGAAACATGGTTTAGTGGTGGACTTGGCAGTGTGTTAGGTTAATAGTTGGACTTGGTGATCTTAAAGGTCTTTTCCAGCCAAAATGATTCTATGAAAATTACTTTGATGGCAGAACATGAACTGGTAAGGGGGGAAGGGAAGATAAACTGCTTAATAAACTGATTAAGTATTTGCCTTACAGTAGTAGATGAAATCTGTCTCATTCACTCATTTTGGCCCTCAGTTGTTTCTGTGATGGAGCAGCTGATAAAGTATGGTTTATTTTGGAAGCAGTGAGAAAGAAAAGGTGCACCTTGTCGTCCTTCTGCTTCTGCATGTACTTGTACCACTTTTTAATTTTCTCACTTTAAAAATATGTTGGCCAAGTTGTCTTTATTCAGGTGTTTCATCAGCATGGTCTCCTCAATCCATTCTCTGGTTGCATTATCAGATTTTCAAATTAGAAAATTTACATAAGAAAAAAAGTAAATATTAGCAGAACATTTATAAGATCGGTTTTCAAGGTATGTTGATAGCAGAGAGGTGTCAGACTGAGTTGAGGAGGGGAAGAAGTGGAGAAGGGGACAGGAAAATTGAAGGGGAGTATATAAGGTGTATAAAGTATAATAGCCTGCCACAGGGCAACTGCCTGTTCTGACCTGGCCTTGAGAAATTTTGAGATGTCCTGCCTCAGATTTTGGCAGTCACAAACAGCTGGAGAGCCAATGATTGTGGAGTGCCAGCTCTTCCCTCCATCAGCTCTGGCAGCAAGAGGCAAGAGCACATGGGCATATATAGCACCATGTCAACAGGAATGGCTGCTCGTGAGTTTGTAAATCACACATCCATTGCAAAATTCACATCTTGTGTAATGGTGGTGCTTGCTGTGCAGCATTAATAGGGGAGTGGGAAAGGGTTAAAGGGTCCAGCTGGAGTGTGTGCACAGCTGCCAGGGCAGATGAACCCTTGCAGACATCGTGCTTCCCAGTTTGTGCAGGGTGCATTTTCTAGTGCACTCCAGCACTCTCACATACTACTGCTCCCACAGGCACAGGCACAAGCACACAGGCACACAGGCGAGTACCCTCTAAGAAGATTACAGTAACCAGCAGTTATAATTTTCCTTAAGCCTTTATGATGTTTTTAATTAAAAAGGCTTTAGTGCCTTTCTAGCATGACATTTGATTGCACTCTAGATAATTCGCCCTTGCCGATTCTGGCAGCAGTAAAGCATTTAGAAAATATATGAAATATTTTTATAAGGAATTTTGCCTGATCTGTCTTCAGTGAATGACACAAGGATTTCACACCATGTGTATTCTTGTGAATAACACAACATATGCCAGAGCAACATAGCTGAAGAAAATCACCCTGTCCAAACTACTGTCCATTCTAAACTGTGTTTTCACTCTTGGTGCCTAGATTTGTGTTTATATTTCATACAAGAATTTACTCAAATTTGTTGCACCGTTTTGAAGCACTGACTGAAATGAAACCTGCTACAAGCTGCTGCTTGCCTGTCTGGAAAAGCCTGCGTCTGATGCCCTTGTCATCCACAGCATTTTAATTTCTTTGACTTAATCCTGATTTTCAACACAAGAAGAATCATATATCCTCATTCCCCAGAAGCTGTCAGAATTATGTTTTATTATTGTATTTGGTACTACTAATATTTATATTTCTTTGATTTATTTGCATGTATGCCTTTATCCACTTTGGTCAGCAATAATCACACTTTGCTGAAACGTGGTACCTTGTTAATCTCTGTCACTGAGGTGTAATGCTATGATCTTGCCTGGATTTATGCAAATCTGAAAGTAGAAATGCTGCTACTAAAGACTTCACACACTTTGATGTTATGGAAATATTTCCAAGAACAAAAACCAAAATTATAGCCCCACTGAAGACATCTGGAAGTAGCCACTGACAAAACCAGCTCCCAGATATTTACAAAAAACATAGATTTCTTAGAGAGTTATTTGGTTGATAGGATTTGTTGTTTTGTTTGTGGTTTTTCTTCTAACTAGGCAAAGCTTCTGACATTTCAAACTGCTTCCACCTAAATGGGAGGAAAAAAAACCCTTATTTTTGTTTTAATGAGCTCTGAGAGAAAAAATCTTGGGTAAAGCAAATTTAACCCTTTTGAACAAATACAAAGCTTTTTTTTTTTTTTTTTTCCACTTTCACTTCGTAGCAAAACCTATGTATATTTTGTGCTGGAAAATATTGGGAAAGTTTTGCTTTTATTGTTTTCCTTTTGAAAATAAAACTTCAGTGGAATGTCCCTGAAGAAAACTTAAAATTAGGGAAACAAAGTAGTCATTTCATGATGGATTTTTTCTGTCTTTCCATCAGGATAGTATGCAAATGCTTCCCAAAGAGTTTTTTCCCGATAGCATCCTTATGACATGAATAGTTTTCACCCTTCTTCTCCTATGGATGAGGAAAAAGGAACAAATATTCACATCAAAACCTTCTTATTTTTTAAATCCTAATTTGAGATGTCAAGCCACCGATTTTTTAGCTAATGTTGTCTTATGGCACTTTGTTTAATATAGGATGCTTTATTTACCCCAAGCATGATTCCCACTGACTACAGCTGTCTCCCTGAAATCTCACTGTTGCTACAGACCTGATTCCAGATGTCCCCTGCTAGGCACTACAATGGGGAACCACACTCTTAATTGCCCCCTGTGAAAAAAAAAACAATTTTTGCCACTTGCCCAAGGCTGTACTGACCTGACCCTGCAAGTGCCCTTGAGTTCAGCTGGACCTGCCCCAGCCTTGGTCCATCTGCCTGCACAGAGGGAAGTCTGGAGGCAAATGGCAGGGGACAAGCTGGTGCTGCAGGAAGGAAGTGGCTTTTCAGGGGACAGTTTTGTGGACTAAGCTTTAGCAGGGCAGATTGCTCTGAATTTGATATCTACCTAAAAAAAATCAGTCCCACACTGGATCTGTTGTCAGACTTCTTTCTGTGGAGGGACTGGGAAGAAAATTTTTATCCTCCACCCAGGACTGCCCAGGGCTTCCAAGCCAAGCAGCTGAACTGAGTATCACTTCCTTCTTTAATGACCTTAGCCAGCTTTCCCATGGCTTCAAACTTGTAACTTTTTTTCCATTTTTGTAGTGACAATGAGATTTCTTCATGAGGCTACACTAAATCCCTATCTTGACCCATCTCCTGAATTCCATCTATCTCATGTAGTGCATGAGAAGGGCATATAAAAGAAAATATTTTATTGTGCTGGACCTGGTGAGTCCCATCTCATTCACCAGCATCTTGGGCCTCAAATAGCAATAAGCTCTGCCCCTTGGCTGTACAGAGAGTGATCCTCAATTGTGCACATTCATGTAAGTAGCTTCTTGCTTCTGGGTCACCCCAAGTTTTTTGCTCCTTAGGCTGATATCACAGATTTTTTCTTCTACTGGCTCAGCAGCCCCACGGGGGAGCTGAGGGAGCTGACAGGGGCAGCCCTGTGCCATTGTGCCCAATGCCCGGAGCTGGATGCAGGTGATGATGCTGCATGGAGAGCTCTGCTCAGCCCCATCAGGTGGTGGACACCAGCAGGAGCACTGGATATCTTTAACTGGCCTCCTCTGAGCTGCAGTGAATGGAAAGGCTCCAGGGACTTATGGCTTGCCTAGATGTTGATAGCTTCTGGGGTTTTTTTGGTGAATGCTACGAAGATGTTTCTGACAACTAGTCAGCCCACAACTCAGATTTCAGATGCAGTGCAAACTATAGAGATGCTGCCATCCCTCAATAAAATAGTGTCTGAAACTTTCTAAAATGGGTGCTTTTTCCTGCCAACCATGCTGGGGAGTCAGTGCACCATTTTTGCAATGTTTTTCCTGGATGCTTTGCTAACACTTTTCCAAAAGCATTAACTTTGGGGCAACCACTCTGAAGAGGATGTTCCAGCTCAAAGAGAATGGCAAAGTTATGAGAAACTGAAAATGGACATTTAAATAGAGACATTTCAGGCAGCTTTCACCGTAACCATTACTANACAATAAAGCAAACTGATAAAACTCTGGAGACACAAAAGACAGGTCTGTAATAGGAAGCCAGATAAATGGGGTATGTGTGTTGCTGCAGAGCTGTGGGGATCTTGACTTTTTAATCAGAATACTGGCTTGTAGCCTCAGCAGCACCCCTTCTGCATGGCTATGTGGAAAAACAGCCCGGGATGCACTTGAACAAGAAATAGCATCATTAAAAAAATATCCCATTATTTCATGCTAGTTGTAACAGTCAAAGCTCCCTGAGCTCTGGATATCTGCAACATATAATTTTCTTACATTCTTTAGTGTACTGAGCATGTTCAGTTTCTCTGTGAGGGGAAGAAGTTATAAAGCATTGTATTCAGACTTATAGAGCAAATGGATCACAGGGGACATAAGACTACAGTATTATTCAGGTACTTCAGATCTGCAGTTTTTCTGAGTATTAGTTTCCCAATTATCCCTAAGAATCTGGGTTTGGGCAATTTGCTCACAACCACACAAGAGAGCAGTGACAGAAAAGGCAAACCTTGCTTCAGCAGTGCTGTTGTAGAGATAAAGTATTTGTGTTTAAATTCTGTGCTACTGAAGGTCATGTTAATCACCTTACTGAATATTCCTTTTTCTCCTTTTTCTTAGAAGGATGGTAGAAAGATTCTTGTAAAAGCTATGTCTTTATGCCATTCAGCAACTTAGGCAGCTTAGCCAGTGTTCCCTAGAAAAAGAGATCAAGAATTAAAAAAAAAAAAAAAGCCACAACAATGCTTACCATATGAATCAAAATGGCTTTAAACAATCTTTTGGTTTTTCACCTTTTAATACAACCACATTATTCTGAGCTAAATCCCCCTGTTATTCCAGCTTGCTTTATGGATTGTGTGTTTATATCACTCTAAAGCTGTGCTTATTCATAGGTATAACCCTCTCGTAAATCCCAAATTGCCATATTTAGTACTCTTGCTCCCTCTCGTGGCTCTGTAGTAGCTGCACACTGACTCTAAAGGATGGTTTGCAGAACAGATGCAAACAACTTCAGAAGAGGCGGTGTTAGTCTAATGTGTTGCAGATTTCCCTTTAAGCATGAGATTATATACCCTGATTATAGAAGAAGATTATTCCTGATACCCTGCCTTAATAGAAAGAAAAGAAAAGAAACTTGAAAGAAAAGGAGCTGGCATCCCAGCAGATTCAAGCACGCAAATGGAGCAAGGCGGGTGGGTTGGAGCTTGCTGCTTGATCCGCAATGCTTCCCCCTTTGATGGAATTTGTGGCATGGCACATGTTGAAATCAGATTGCTTGCATCACCCCTGCCAGATCTGCTCTCTGTGTGGAGAAATCTGGGCAAGAGGCAGGAAAGTCTGTGAGGTTCCCTCAACAAGGCTTCCAGCAGATTGTTTTGTCAGATGTTGGCCACCCTGCAGATAAAACCCCAGCATTTGTAGATCTCTGAGGGAGCCTGCCAAAAACCAGTCACCTCCATTGGGTCACTGCTCTGCCCTCCCCCTCAGCCTGTGTGGAGAGGAACCCAGCTCTATGCATCCCCCTTCAGGCCTCCCACAGTCCCACAAGGGAAGGATTTCAAAGTATAGGAGACTTCCTGTAGCAAAATTCACTCCCCAAATTCACACTTAAAATCCATTTTCCAGAGGTCAAAAAAGAGAGGATCTTAATGTCAATCGGCAGCGTTCCTTTCTGCATGACTCTCTGCACAGATCACTAGGGACATCAATAGGTCATGCATGCAGGCAGATGGAAAAAGCATGCAATCTGAGATCCCTGTTTCTGTTGGGATGGGTAGACAGCCCCTACAAAAGAAAGCATTTAACAAAAGGAAACTGAGATATTTGTCTAAAAGGAATGCTTTTTCTTCCACATCTTTTTATACTACAGGACTGATCATGAGGACAGGGACATCTTTTGAAATGCCTGTAAATATTTCCCATGCAACTCAATTGCTTCATATATTTGATTCTTCTTAATGAAGCATCTGAAAATGAGGGCCATAAACCTCTTCTACTGCCTAAACAGGCCGAGATGCATTCTCACCACTGACCAGCACGCAGAGCCTGCTAGTCTGAGCCTCAGTATGTGCTCAGCTTCTGTTAAACACTGTGGGCTTAGTACCCAGGGTTCTCCACATTTAAATGTTACCTTCCAAATCCACCATGTGGCTCCTGTTAATCCCACACTGAGAAAGGCTATCAGAGCCCATAGCAGTAATCTGTAATAAGCCTAACACAGCCAAAGCAGCCATGACCTCTGAAGTTCAGACCCAAATCCAGACTCCTGTGCTGTTTCCCAGCTCCTTGTGTTGTGCATAAAACATTAGTGAAGCCTGAGTCCCAGGAGACAAAAACAAACCCCAAACTTGTTGATGCCTCAACTGTGCTTCGTATTCTGGAAGCTGGTGTTCCTATCATGACTGTCCATACCACTAGCATGGCTGGAAGTGAAGGATATTGGTTGGTTTTCTTCTGCAGTGTGCTAGTATGTTCCTGTGTATTTTCTGCCTGGTACTCTAGACCAAGGAAAAGCAAAGTTTGATAATTACTAAAAAGCTGTTTCTCTGTACGGTGGGAACTAGGCCAAAGAACTTGATTACAGAAATCTTAGTGCTTCTCCTTCACATTGGTCATCTTTTTACTCCCTCTTACGTCAATACCTCTAATTATGCTGGTATTTTCTGCTCCTTAACCTGGCAATGAGAAATGCTAAAATCACTCACCTCTACATTTTTTCATGCAGGATATAAAGCAACACCATCTACAACATATTCATTTCTCTCTCAATGACTACAGCTGCTGAGGAAGAGAACGAGAAAAAAAAACACAAAAAACCCAAACTCAAAGAGAAAGGTGAAACAATGGTGAGAACAAGCCTCCCGCAAAGCTTTCAAGCCTTCTGTGGTTTTATTGATACAGACCCCTCTGAGAGGAGTTCTCATCACTTCAGCATTTGTAGTCCTAGATGAAGGTAGGCAGAGGTATTGGCATGAGAGAAGTTGAGCTTCAAAAGGGTCTTGAGCAGTTTCTTGGGCTTTGTTTAATAGTCTTAATCATGTCCAAAACACTCCTCCTATCCGTATTGCTGCTGTTTTCTAAAAATTGATCAACACACCACTTTTTTTTTTTCCTGTCTGCCTGCCAAAGATGAATCAGAAGTCTGAATCAGGTACCTAAATTTCACATGTTGAGTGTAGACAGAATGATCAAGGAAATCGTCACAAAGATTAAACACAGCTTAAAGGAGTTCCAAAGTAGAAAGACTGACCAGAAGTTCCATACTAAATCCTTTTCCCTACCAGATACATTACTCAGGGCTGCCCAAGAGTTCAATTTCATCTTGGAGTCTTTGGTCTCCTGTAAAAAGGCTGTCCAGGGCTCAAACATTAACCTTGAGAGCAGAGAGACAGAAACATGATTCCTTTGTACAGCAGATTGACAAAATACATTCCAGGAAGACATAATCAGGGGTCAGATCCTTACTCTGACTTCAAAAGGTCTCTTTTCTCAGGTAAGAGTCAGGATAAAATTGCTTTGGGAATAAGAGTGCTCATATTCTTGTAGCCCTGAGGGGAAAAGATTAAGAAATCAGCACATTTGTATTCCCTATTTCCAGGAGGCATTTGAAAAAAAGAAAAATCTTTTCATATAATTAAGCTATGTATTCAGAGACAGATTTAATCCCCTATGCCTTGCCTAAATATGGATGTGCACAGATACACATGTGCACAGTTCAGGATGGTGCAGATTTGTAGATTCCATCCAGCATCCTTGCATTCTTGCAATTTTGCATGAGTGTGATTCTATCATAGATGAACAAGTTTTGAAACAGAAATGCTTCTACCCTTTGCATTTTCTTCATTTTTTTCACTGCTGAATTTTTATGGAATATTTACTGTGCTTTTTTTTTTTTTTTTTTTTTCCTGTGGTATGACTTTTCAGGAGAGGAATGCATATTTCTGAGCCTGCTTTTGTTTTAATATCCCTCATTTTTCTTGTCTCATTCTTTATTATTTCATGGGTTGAGCACAGCCCCTCACTGTTTCTCCTCTGACTCAGATCTCCCCTCTGCCTGGTGGCTGCAAACTCAGAGCAGATCCTGGATTGTTTTGTTTGTGTTGGAAGATTTTTCCTGTTTTCCTTTGCCCTCCTGAAAGACTTTCTGCAGCCTCCTGAAATTTGGTTTGATCCAGTTTCTGAAACAATGGGCAACATCCCAGCACTTGGCAGTCAGGGTGGACATCAGGGACTGTTCTGGCCAGTAAATTTGCATGTACAAGAGGCTGCAGACCATTCTGCTCCTTTTTTTAATCCAGGACAGTTCTGCAGCTGCTCTTTTGTTTTGCCCTGAAAAGAACTGCCCAAAGAACTTACTTGGGAAAGAAGATGAGGGTAGCAACCCTTGTCCCTTCTGAATATTGTGAAATCATCCTGAAAAACCACCCTGTAGATCCAGTGTCTCTTGGATACTTATGTGAACAACAGATTTTGTCCCAAAGGATTCAGATTTATAGAAAAACCTTTCCAAAATGCCAAGCAATTTCTTCCTAAGATCAAACACTTTGCGAAAGTGAATCTATTTTTTACAATAGCTGGCAAGGCTACATATAGGTGCTTCCTTTGAATTGCAGCTGCAGATAAATAAGTTTTAATTTCCTATGCAGAGCCCACATTCTCATCATTGCCTAGCTGTCTGCTTAGTGAAACTCCCACGCAGGAAAAGGAGAGGCTTTTTACGGTGCCTTGAGAGCTGGTTGTTGCACAGATGATGCATCCTCCAAGAGAGGCAGCTGAATCTCTTTGCTATGGTACAAGAGTCACATGGGAATGCTGCTGGTAGCTGAGGAACTGGGCTGCCACAGGGAAAAGGAGGCAGACCCAGTTAAAGGCCCCTGATCCCAAAGACCAGCAGTTCAGAAGCTGGGAACTGCTAAGTCAAAGCAGATTGTTAGTGCCTGACCTTCACTAAAATAGCCTATATTCCATTTACTTGATAAATCTCATGGAGAATGCAAGCAGACCCATATTGTTTGGACAATACACATGTATAATACACAAAAATAATACATGAACTATATTATCAAGGAATATCTATATAATTCTTACACGAACAGACATACTTAGGTAATAAGCTCCAATAAAACATTTCAGACACAGAAAGCTCAAAAGAAAATGTTAGCAAAGAGACATTTATGCCAACCTGACAGAGAAGCATTGCATTCCATTTTGGAGTGAAAGCTAAATATAGCCTTGAGATGTTTGAGGATTTCTTTTCTGCAGGAACAAGATGGATATCAGGGGCATCTGAATCTTATGTTGCCAGCACTTTAGAATGCAAAAAAAGGAAGGGAAGCTTGTGGGACCTGCAGTCCTGGACTGGAGTGCTTACAGGAAAGGAACAAGGAGTACATGCAGCTGGATCTATATCAAATCTCAGAGGCAGCATCAAAAAGTATCTTCAGTGTGTCAATACTCCAAAATGTGCTTGTGTCAGCAAGTGGGACTCATTAGCACAGTGCATCATTACTTACCACTCTAACCTCATTTAAGTCTGACTGATACTCCTAGAGTCAGGGAAGACTTATTTAGAAATGGTACTCTATGATAGTATTCATATCATTAAAAAAACCCTCAGAGTCTCTGTCTCAGGAGATTTACAGATGTAGTAGGTGGCCTAGTTCTGCAGAAGCTTCTGTCTTCTGTCCTCACAGGAAAAGATGTGCCCACTTGATCTCTTACAAAAGAGAAATGAAAGCCCCAATACACAGAGTGCCCCAACTTTTCACTGGTACAGCTGCCCCTGGCGAGGGGAAGAGCAGCAAAAAAATTATGTTGCCCCACTGGAGCTCATTCTGTACCTGCTGCATGCTTAAAACTGGGCTATATCTGTCTGTCTCTTTTCATAAACAATTTGCAGACACAGGAATTTTTTTCAGCATATTTCCCTTTGGAGTACATGACACAAAGTGCCTCCATGGCTGAATAAAAGGTCATGACTGACCAGCTGGTAACACAAAATGCATTTATACACTAATGGCAGAGTATTCTAGCTTTTGTTTCACATTACAATGACTGCATATTTACATAAACCCTACATCTGTTTAGTTAAATTAAGCCAGAGGGTGATGATCTTTGTCTTTCCAAAAGAGCTGATTTAATTTTATTGAACATAGCTTTCCATTTAAAAGATCAAAGTCAGTGCAACACCCTGCAGCTACAATTCAGCCTTATGTGTTTCTTCAAATATTTAAATTAAGGAAAAATAAGGGAACTGGGGCTGAAAAAGCTAATGAATTTTAGCAGACAACAAGCAATTATTCGGTCTCAAAAAGAAAAAAAAAAAAGAAAAAGGTAAAAGGTAAAAAGGTAAGTACAAACTCTTTGGGGCCTTTTTTTACCCTAGGCTTGAAAAGAAACATTTTTCCTTCCATCAAATTGCCATGGGGTATCATGACTCTCCTGCCTCTGAACCTGCCAGGAACTGATAGTAGGAGGCAGCAGGCACATTCTTAGGCAGATTTCTAGAAGGTGGTAATGCTATGCTGTCCTGGCAACATAGACCAAAAGGAGTTATAACATTTTCCAGGTTATCCCTCAATCAGGACACTGAGGAAACTGGACCCAAAGTCTGTATTCGCTCCAAAGAAACATTTTGAAGATAGGCATGTTGCTTCTGCATTAAACCTACATACTGCTTCCACATTAGGATTTCAGCTTGGATCTGGAAGGCATTGTTGAAGCATTCCCTCCTCACTACACTTTGCCTCACATCAAGGAACAGTTCTGGTGTCTGTGAACTGTACTCCATCCAAAGATGAACCAAAAGATATGGTGAGATCTAAAAACCAGCAGACCTGTAGTGTACTTACTGCACTACAGAGAGAGCAGCCCATGCAACCAGATTAAAGCTGGTCTGAAATAAATCCCCAAAATACACAGACAGGACACACTGGATCCTCTGCTCCAGCTTCTCTGTGCTACGGATCTGCCCTACTTGTTCCAGGCCACCTGTTAATATAGACACAGCCCAAAGAGGCTGCACTGCTGCTTTTGAATCCTCTCACTGCTTAAATGGGTGAATAGTGCCATTTTAGGCACCATATGGTACCCCTGCAGGCTTCCAGCTGCCACTCTGCAGATCAACAGCTCAACCAAATGTCTTGTGTCATATCTGGAAGCCCCACGCAGACATCTCAGATCCCTCAGGGAGACTAACTGGCTGTGGATGTCTGTGTTTATGTAACTGGATACCATTTTATTTAAGTATCTCCTCCTCTCCAAAGAAAAAATAAATAAAAAAAAAAAAGAAGCAAATTAGATTAAATGTGAAAAAATGGTGTTTAAAATTCTATGGTAAAAAAACACAAACCAAAACAAAATAAATTATGAAAAGTACAAAGGTTTGATTTAGTCAAATCAAAATACTGTTTTGTAATTTAAGAAACACTCAAATTTTGCAGATAATGCTTATTATTCAGTAAGGACTCAACTCTCTGACTTTAGCAGAACTATTGAGAAACATGATATTAAGCTTCTATGTGTGTGCTTCCCTGGTCTAGCTCACAGATGCTCTGAGGACTGTAGTGTCAGGTCTTTAACAGTCATATCCTATATCTAGGTCTGAACTAGTAAGAGAGTAAATTATCAAATTTCTAACTTTGCTGGGATATTAATAAAAGAAACATGATTTGACATGTCCTCTGTCCTAAGGATGACTGATGGATTAGCCTTCACCTTTGCTAGAAACTACCTGGCCTCCAGAATGGGTTGGCCAGAGGTAGACAGGGATGCTGTAGGGGCTGACCATGCTCAGGACTGCATGGCAGGGGCTGGTGGCCACAGGTCAGCACTGTAGCATGGGCCAACCTCTCAGTCATAAACAACACCCACACCCCAAAGCTGCATAAACCGGGTTTATCTACCAAGAAGTAGACTAAGTTTCTGAATCTGCATGGAGTTACTTGGTGCTCCGGCTCTTTTGAGCACTCAAAACAAAACCCTGACATCTTGTGGCCACCATACGACCCAGCAAAACGGTGGAGAACACAAGAAACATGGGATGCTCTAGCCGGGAGCCCAACGGCCGGCATTGGTGTATTCCTGCTGCCCCTGCTGTGTCTCAGCTGCCAGTGAAAAAGTTCTACGTTTGTTATAAGTAACAAAAAGTAATAAGGCAGTATTTTCAGACACCATGGGAAAAAACCGTGGGAAAAATGATACAGAAATGGCAGACAAGGAAGTGGTTATATACATTAAGGTCCCGTATGTGGCACGCAACCTCTTGCAGACCTTTATTTCTGACATGAGAAAGGGACACGATGGCTTGGTCTGACTTCCTTTGCTTTTCTATTAACCTGCCTAAGTAGTTTTGCTCAAAAGAAAAACGTGGATGATGAACACACACTTAACGTGTACTATTAGAATTGAATTAATAATTCAACATGTGCAAAAACCCACATGAAAAAGAAAAGTGAAAAGGTAAATCATTCCCATTGCTCAGGTTCTGTGTCATTTCACAGTATCGTAAAAGAACACAAATTCACATTTAACAATGCTATTAACAGGATACAGAAAATGTTTTGTAGAAAAATATTTTAGCAATGATTTATCAAATATTTTTAATTTCAGGTTCTTCTCAGGTGTATGTTTCTAACATGTCACCATTTTCTTGTTTCTCTATGAAATTAATTTGGTATATTGCATATATTGGCAGGCTTGGACTTTATTACTTACAGGTCTAGATGTTTCTGGGGCCTCATTTATGACACATTTTTTGCAGGATGGCCATCACAGCAGCATTTGCTCATCTTCCACTCCAGTAAACAACGTTGGGTCACTAGATACTCTGTTATACATGTTATGATCATGGTATTGTTTTACCACTGGATGACATTTCAGCCTCTCCTTGGGCACCTAATGCTCCTGCTGCAGTCCAGTGAATCCTGGCACACAACAGCTGGGGGAACTGGTTCTCCTGAAGCTGCAGCATGACAGCATTTTGAAATGTCAGTGTCAGAGAGCACTCTAAGGTACTTCATAAATAACCATAATATACCTGTGGCTTTGCTAAGGTGCTAAATAACCTGTGGGTAGTATTGTGTCTTACACAGAAAATTAGAGTAGACAACAGTGAAACAGATAACCTGCACAGACTGCTGTCAGCAGAAGTTCTATTGGATGAGCATATGACTGCGTTTTCAAGAACCAGAGGGGCAAAGAAAAGTATCTTTTAAGTGCACTAAAAAGTATTTTTAAGTGCTCTTACACAGAAATTGCTTTCACAAAGCACAGTGTTTTTTAATTAGTTGTAGCACTGTCTGGAGAACTTCTTCTTTGGAGGGGCTGGCATCGACCTCTTGACACGCAGGATTCACCATCCTTCTGTATGACTCTTCAACTCTATTTAAATACAAAATAAGAGAAATGAAACTACAAATTGCAGGGATATAAAATGGCATCAGTCATTAGTCTTGGAAGAAAGTGTTCACCCCGCAGAGACAAAGGGGGAAAAAATCTAATATGAAGCTAAGAATGAAATCTAATGCAAGGAGCAATAAACCATTAGTAGCTATTACAATGTGAACCTCAAAGCACATAGTTTCCATGACACTGATTCCCAGAGCTCTAACCATATTCACATGGCATGGCATAAAACTATTTCTTTACAGCTTAGCTCTGGATACTGCCTGCAATAGCAGTGCAGTGGACAGCCTGCTTCTAAAACCTAATTTAATTTATTCAGAGCCTGCTAAGGTGTCTCTGAGCTATACAGCATAGCACTTGGTAGGTGTGCTCACTGACTGATCTCAGCTTTGAGTCACTGGATTACAAAGTTGACCCATCATTCAAACCTCTCCTCTCATCAACTTTGCTAACTGGATGAACACCAGGTTGAAATACAGAATGAAAAGGTTATTGCTTTAAATAACAACTCTCCCACAGAATGCAGCCCTCTCCCACATTTTGTCTATGGGAGGATTTAAATTACAATGTTAATATAAATTTCTATGTTCCCAAAAGAACACGGCCAAACATTCAGGTCACACATAAAATAAATAAAGAAAGAATCTGAATCTCACATCTAGGTTGACATAATCAACAAGTAGAAATAACCAAAGGCTTTCTAACGAGAATTAAAAGTGATAGAATTAAAACAGGAAAGAATCTTTAATGATAGCGTGTTCCCTTGGCCCACCCATGCCTCTGCACTTCCCACTTCATCAGCCATGTGTCTGCACAGAGCTATTAGGAATAAGAAAGTTTTAAGTTATGCCATCACAAGAAATGTTAAAGCCCTGGAGATAGATTTCAGCTTTGAGATTTGTAGATATGGACTCTGACATTCAGGTCTCTGTACTGAGGTATCTACACAAGCACTAGGTATTTAAGTTTCCACTGTAAACACTAATGATCTAATCAATACACTTCCAAGAGCCTAGATGGCAATTCAGGGCATGCTGAAGCAGGATACCTAGGGAGCAGTTCAGCTGCCTCAAATACCTACAGCTGCTTGAGATGCTCTGGACTATTTCATTTAGCTTCCAGTTGGTGGTCCAGAAAGAGTCCACAGGTTCTGTATCACATCTGCCAACCTCATACAGATGTCACAGATCATATCTAATGGATCTAGATGTGTAGGCTTAGATCAGTAGGCTCCAAACATGTGGTGAGCTGAATCATTCTGAAGGCTCTATTGAGCGTATTGACTGTACTGGGACTTGGGACAATTAGCACAACTGAGGATATCTACAGGAGGAGATCTAACTTTTGTTCTCTTAATCTGGAGCACAGTCCCAGGCTTTTCTGAGAAAGCTACGTTCATGAACTTCTTGCTTCCCAGTCCTAGAATTTTAGGTCTCTCTCCTTCACAACCTCCGTAAGAAACTCAGCAAGCAGCAAAATACAAGTATTTTAATGTAAGATCCTTTTCAGGGGAAGGAAGTTCTTCACCTCCAGTTTTCAAACAATTTCAGTTAGAAGTGACAGAATTTACCATTCTGTCAGCCACGAATCCTTTGGAAAAAAACCAAAAAACCAAAAGAACAAAAAAAACCCAAAAAACCACAACAGAAGCCAAACAAAAAAACCAACCAACCAACCAACCAACCAAAAAATACTCAGAAGTTCAGACACAGGAAATTCTTGTCCCAGTAATGTGAGAAGGACATTTTGCTACTGGTCTCATGGATTGCCTCTATCCTGTTATTCCTCAATAAAGTAAGTGTACCTTTGACGAAACAAGCTGTTAGCTTCCAGCTCAACTTCCTCCTTTGTTTTTGCCAGCCCTCGATACTGAATTCTTCGAACTCGCTCCTCGGGGTCAACAGTCAGAAGAAGAACAAGATCAGGTTTAAGCAGATCCTCAGGCCACTGGTACACCTCATCATGAGCTGGTGGAAGATCCTGCACTTTCCCTTTTATTTCAGTGGCAATTGTGTAGGCAGCTGTGCTGTGCCAATATCTACCAGGAAAATATTGAATGGAGAGAGAAATTTTGAAAAGGACACTAATTTCTCAGTAATATAGGAGAAAGGTGCCAATACAGTGGAAATTGCAGTAATGACAATGTAGGTGACATTTATTTTGAAGGGAAGTGTAAAGAATATTTCTGAACCATCCATTCTTTCTTAAATATGCAATAATAACACAATATTTATAATTACTTTGAATTATTATTTTAAACATGAAGACACACTATTAATGGTCCCTTGCATTTAACATTCCCACCACTATGAAGCACTATATTTTAAATACTTCAGTGGTTTTGAGACTGGTTAAATACAGCACTCAGACATACACCCACTTCTGTATACTTGAGTTGTCTGTAGAAGTTTCAGTACATCTATTCAAACAAGCCAGAGGTTTCGAAGTGCATCTAGACTTTCATTATTAAGACTAATACTGAATGCTGTCTACACACTTAATGAAAACAAGAAATAAACAAGACTAAAAAAATTGGGAAGTGCATTTCTGGCTTTATATCCTCAAAGAATAAGTCTACCTAAAACTCAATCATTCTAATACACTGATGTTTCAAACCCTTTTAAGAGATAGCTGCTCCTTCTCCTCAGGTTTGTCACAGTCCTGCTTTCTTTTCTACACAGTCCGTGCCTCCACTATTCCTAACTGAACATACAACATGCATGCTAAGGACAGTTACGGGTGTTATGCTAACAGTTCCCCACCTATATGTAATTATTACCCTTTATGATATTTATATTTATCCTACAACCACAAAGTAACACTTCTTAAGAAAAAAAAAAAAAATTAGACCCCCAAAGATTATAATTGACAACTTCTACTTGTAACACTGAAAAGCTGTCTGATGGCATTAATATAAAATAAGTTCTTAAATATACAAACCTGTCTATGATCACAGGTGCCTGATTGGATGCTTTCGCTATTTCTGAGGCAAGAATGTAGTTGCCTGCAGCATAAAATGCTCTTTTAATGGGTGCTGGCTCAACATCAAATATTGTTCTCCACTGGCTGATGCAAGCTGGTGGAGACCTTAGCAGAACAGCATTCAGAGTGTCCTTAACAGACTGGGTTAGAGTGGTTTTTCCTGCAATTCATTTACAAAAAAAAAAAAATAATAATAAAAAAAAATTGTTATATCACATATCAGATACAACTGAGTTTAAAAAAGTTTAAAATGGCCCCTTCTGTTCATTGGAAGCACAGGTTCTGACACTTGACTATGTAACCTAAGTACCTTGTGATAATGTTTTCAATGGAAAATTATGTGTCTGGTTTGTGGAATTATTACTCCATTTCCCGCTTTCAAGTCCTTCCACCCCTCCTTTCCACCCTTCTGTCTTCACTTCACAGCTAGAGCACGTTGCTCAGGACAGCATCCAGGTGAGTTTTTAATATCTCCAGAGAAGGACACTCCACAGCCCCTCTGCACAGCCTGTTTCAGAACAGTGCCACCCCAAAGTAAAGAAATTTTTCCTCATGCTCAATGGAACTTCCTGTGTTCCAGCCTGCCTCTGTTGCACCTTGTCCTATCGCTGGGTACCTCTGAAACCAGTACCCCTCTTCTGACACCTGCCTTTTCAGTCCAAGCTTTGAGAAGATCCCCTCTCAGTCTTCTCCACGCTAAACAGACCCAGGACTCTCACGCTTTCCTTACAAGCAAGATTCTCCAGTCCCCCAGTCCTCTTTGTTGCCCTCTGCTGGACTCACTCCAGCAGTTTCCTGTCTTTCTTGAACTGGGGAGCCCAGAATTGGATGCAGTATTCCATAAGCGGCCGCGCCAGGGCAGAGTAGAGGGGGAGGATGACCTCCCTCCGTCTGCGGGACAAACTCTTCTTAATGTACCCCATGATGCCCTTGGCGTTCTAGGCTACAGAGGCACTTTGCTGGCTTACGATTAACTTGCTGTGCATCAAGACTGTGCATCAAGACAGACTGGTATTTACCATAAATACTAATTCTTTCAAATCTGTCACAGATTTCCAGTATTTTAAAATTATTTAAACCTTAAACCAGCCTGAAAGCCACAGCAGTTGCTCTTTCCAACAGTTCCTCATCTGCAGTTCTGAAGTTGCCTTTACCTGTGGCGTCCAGCCCCTCAAAAACTACAACGGGAAAACCTCCTTTCTTCTGGCGCTCAGGACATTTCTCTAGCAGGTCGAGGACGGCTCCGGCCTCCGGGATCCGCGCCGCGCACTGCAAGGAGACATGGGGACCCTTCACAATCTCCTGCCGCGCTGGTTGCTCTCGTTACCCCAAAACTCCCTTCCTGGTAAAGCTGGGAGAGCCCCGCCGCGCCCCCTCCACCTCCCTCCCCTTCCCCTCCCGCATCCCGGTGGGCGCTCACCTCCCGCAGGCGGTGGCGGACGGCGGTGGCGGCGGGCGGGAGGACGCGGCGGAGCGGCAAGGGGCCCGGCGGGCCCGGGGTGTAGCGCGACAGCATCGCTACGAAGGGAGAAGGACACCGGGGGGTGGAGGCAGAGACAGCGAGGGGTAGGGAGGGAGGAGGAGGGGAGAGCGGGAAACGAAACCAGCTCCGCGGCCCGGAGTGCGCCTGGCTTCGGGTCAGAGCCTGACAGCGGGGGGCGGGAATTCTGCCTTACCGCCCCCGCTTTAGTGGCTCTGGAGTGAACGGGCTTGGTCCCCGTGGGAAACGTCTCTGTGCATGGATGGGCTGGAAGTGAAAACGAAAAATCAAGTCTTGGCCTCGGGATCGGTTTGCCTCCCCCCGGCCAAATGGGTTAATTCCTTCATGCTCCGGTGGCTGAATCCTGGTGTTCTCCGAAGAAAGAAGCTCTGATACACTCTGCTGCTTCGAACTGGCCCAAAGAGACAAGCAAGGCCATAAACCAATCTGAACTGGTTTGCAGTGTTGTAGGACCTAAGTAGCACCGAGCTGTTGGGGCATACTGGTAACTTAACCCCATTTCTCTGTTATACAGAGACAAGATAACAAAACCAAAGGACTCAAGTAATTTGAAAGTGAAACAGACTTTTACAAGCCTGCAGTGTTTTCATTATTTTGTGATGGCCAATTTCAGCTTTCACCAGCTCAGGGGCAGGAACCAGAAACACTGCAAGTAGCTGTAACAGATTCATATCAGCTGCTGTGAGTATCATTGCCCAAAGTGTTTGAGTTTTCAAAATATGTTAACTTGAAATGTAGGAGAACCTGCACCTCTGCAGAATCCTATTTCTCCTTTTCAGTAGTTGAAAACCTGCCTCATAGTGACATCTAAAGTTAAAGCTTCTGGTACATTTTCTGAAAGAATATACTCTACAAGCAAATACACTCTACAAGAAATTCCTCAGAAACTCGATGTGTTCTGGTCAGTTCAAACATGCTGCAAAAATATTTATCTTAGTGCATCTGCAGTGAGAGGGGAGCAGCTAGTAGGCAGTATTGGGTAGCTAGAGATCAGCTGTAGTTGGAAACTGCCCATGCTGAGGAAGCTTGTGGAAGGCTGGCCAGAGCAGAAAGTGGGAACACACCCTTTGAGGCTCTTCAATGCAGTCTTAGCAGCAGGTACCAAAACAGTTGTGGCTTTTTTAAGATGAAACATGGTCTTTTTTATACTTGAGAACTCCTGCATTGATCCACATCAATCAAACATGTGGCTATGGCAGCTGAGTATGTATGTCAGAAGAAACAGGGTAAAACATAGTTCATTACACAAGAAGCCATTAAGCAGTAATTTTATGAACATCTTAATATGAACTAGTGACTAGTGGCTCTTCTTGTCCAATGTTTTGTCTGGAGGAATGATATGCTGTGCATAAGCCTGGTTTATCTTTGGTCCCGTCTCCTAGTTCTTGTGCTCCTCCAGCATCCACAGTTATCAAATTAGGAATATCAGCACATCTTTAACTCTTCCATTTAGTGCCAATTTATGGATCCTTGCTCATACATCTGTCTAAATCCCTTTTGGACTCCAGGGCACAATCTGCCTCCACAAGCCCTGTTTTCTCAAATTTCAGCAATGCACAGCCTGATGCATAAAACCATTTTTCTTTTAGAAGTTTTAAACTCATATTCTACTGGTTTCAACAAGTGCCTCATCTAGTAATACCTTGGTTAATAATAGTGCAACATTCAGCTCATTTATCACCTTCATAGTTTTGTAAATCTCACTCAGATATATCATATCAGAAATGAGAGCCCACATCTTTTGTAAGGCTCAGATGCTTCATCCACTGGATAATTTGGACACAGGGATAACTCCTTTAATGCCATGAGGTCCTGCGAACATGTGGAGACCTGAACTCTATCACTAGTCAAGGTCTAGCTACACATACTGAAGTTTCACAGAGCAGCAAAATAATGTCACCTGCTTTGTCCTCAGAACCTTTCTGGATGACAGTAAACTTTTTGTTGTTTTTTTTTCCTGCTGCCTCCCACAGAACAATCAATTTCAAAGGGTTAGAAACAGTGACTCTGAGATCCCTTTCCTGAGATGTGACACTGCAGAGTATTAGGTACATAAGGTTTCCATTATTCTTTCCTATGTTCAGCTTATCTGCCACTTTTCTGTTTATTCATTTTTTTTTTTTTTAGTTTCAATTGACTTTCTGACATGTTTTGCTTCAAAAGTGCTTGAAAAGCTGACCGTGTTCCTCACTGAGCTGTCTGGCTCCTTGCTCTACTGTTTTTCAGTTTTCCTGATGCCCCTGTTAACTTTCACGTCCTGCTCACCAAAAAGCAAATAGCTTACTTTCGTTTTCCCTTTCCAAAAGGGAAACTTTCCTATAACCTTGTTTACAAGCATTTCTGAGCCAAGGGAGTGGTGTTTCTTTCCTCATTTGTAATATGCTTCTGAGATTTATAATATTAATGTGATGTTTGTCCTCTTGGATAATTACTTAAAAGCACCTTCTTGTAAGATTATACACAAACAGTTCAGATAAAAATACAAGAAAAATGAGTTGCCTTTTGTGTCCAAGACAGGTCTTTGCACTTAAAAACAGTATAGAGAGTATGAACCTGTTTTGAAATTAACTTATAGTAAGTATTTTTTCATTTCTTCACAAGGAACTTTATCATTTAGCCTTTTGTGTAATATGAAATGATGTTGAATAGCAAATGTGCTAGTTATGTGAAAAACACCGTTCTGGAGGAGCTTCCCATCTTTGAAGGCCTTGCATGTAGCTGTAGGGAAGAGATACAGTCACAAAAAGAAACTGCATGACCATTCAAAAACTTCTTGTTCCACAGAAGGTGGAAAAAGAAAAAGAAAAAAATATCTAAAAATTAATTGTAGAATTATAGAATCAAGCTCTCCCTTAAAAATATACCTAAGTGCACAGTCCTGTAATGCAAATAACAGCTGTCTGAGACACAACGCAAAAATTACTTTAATTAGGGGCACATTAAATGCACAGGGGTGTAAAATAAACAAAAATAGCATATAGCTGGTTTTATGCAGAAAGCTCACCAGTAATAGACCTTCCAGTAAAGATAAAGGTCTATGGATAAGACCATTATACCAACATAATTTAGCAAAGTGTCTGGCCAAGAGACCTTTGTCTTCTGTCCAGAACCAGTGCCAAATGTTTGGAGAAAAGCATCAGAAGGATGCAGAAGGATCCTTCTCCTAAAATCTTGTCCCAAATTCTAGGAGTCACCTGTTCAAATGCTTCCTGAGCTGCACATCACATACCTGCCATTAAGGACCCAGGATGGCCTTATTTCAAATGTGTTTAATCTGTGCCTATGTTAATATTGTGTCACATATGTTTCATAGCTTTATTGCATGTGGGTTTTAACTTTCTAGTTGGTAATTTCAGTGGCACCCCTTGGATTCATGCATCCCAAGGAGGGATGAGTCACTGCAGGTAAAAGGGGAGTACAAGTACAAATCCCATTTATGGTGCTGCAGATGCAATGGGGAAATCATTTCCAGATGGGAAAGGAGGAAGAAGTAATACATGTATCAAATGCTAAAAACTACACCTGCCATTGCATGACTTGTGTGGTTGTCCTGGGACCATTTATGGTTGTCACAGGTGACATGATAAATGCTCCTCCTTTAACCATATTTATGCTACTGGTTCATGTCAATAATTTGCTTTTCCTAGCGAGATAAATAATATACCATTGTTTTAAAGTTTTGGGTTCCTAGCAAGTAGCACAACAACATTATCCATGTTTATCCAGATAGCTTCTTCTATGCTATTTGTGTACTTTTTAAAAAAAAAAAAAAAAAAAAAAAAAAGTTGGAAAGTTTTTTGGTTAGATTTGCAGAACTAAAACACTTAGAGTACAAAGCCTTCATCATCCCACAGTAGGATGAGACGTTTTAGGCAGTATTGGAGACCAAGAATCAAAGAAATTCATGTACTTTCTTTTCATGAATCTGAAGTCATCAGGCTCCCTAACGTGGAGGTGCTCTGCAATGAAAACCTTTTAAAATTTAGAAGAGCTCAGGGCTGACTGAGAAGGATGCAGTGCAGTTACACAAGTTCAGTTTCCCCCGGCTTTACGAGTCACATTTGATCAGAAGAACCGAAGCCGCTGAATCCACACACGTCAAAAGGGCTCCTCAGGTGCTAGAGGTGCTCAACCCTAGACGTGCTCAAACCAGCTTCCAGCCCGGGACAGCGGGATTGGAAATGACCCTGCAGGGATGCGAAGCGGCTCGGGAAGAAGCGAAACAGAAACAGACAAATAAACAGCGCCAGTGGCTTCCTGCCAAGTTTCCCTTCTGCAATAAGGGAAAACGAAACCTATCTGGTTCCCCGCCCCTCTGGAGGGGTCCGAGCCGGTGCTTTTAAGTGCCGAGTGCCGGGCACTTCGCTGCTATTTGCGAGCCCATCCGAGCCACGTGCACCAAACCGATCCAAGTCCTGTCGAACTGAGTCCAGCCAGGTCCAAGAGAATCGCAGCGCATCCCGCCGAGCCTAGTCTAGCCTAGCCGAGCCGAGCCGAGCCGAGCCGAGCCGAGCCGAGCCTAGCGGAGCCT